>JAEQBH010001920.1:0-388303 GCA_016808115.1 Tetrastigma voinierianum | reverse complement strand
TGCAACAATCAAATTCCTAATGGCAAGGAAGGATGCTAAATCAAGACTCATCAAATGTGTGCTATTACTATAAGAATGTGACATAGAGATCAAGGACAAAAAGGTCAATGATAATGTGATAGCTGATCACTTATCAAGAATGCAGGCTTGACGAAGAGAAAATGTGACCTAAATTAAAGAGAACTTTCTAGATGAGCAACTATTTCGTGGCGCTCAAGTACCGTTGCAGAATGTTGATTCAGCTTAATCCACTCGCATGTGGTATTGCGCCACCAAAGTTCACATGTTTCAGTGTAAAAGGAAGTCGAGAACATATCGCATTCTATATATAGGATGACCCATCGCTAATTAGGAAGAGGAGAGCATCGGGACATCAAAAGATGTGTACCGCCGAGGCCGAGCAGTCGAAATCTTAGACAACAAGTCATGTGCATCACCATATGAAGGTCACTGTATGAGATGTAACATCCCATAAGATTCTTCATCCAGGATTTTATCGCCACAACTTTATTCAGAGATGCAAGATTGAATGGGCTACATAGATAGATGTCTGAGAATAGGCACATAATAGAAGAAATGAGATGCTCTGCAAGGAATCCCGGTGGTGAAAATTTTTTATGTATGGGGCATGGATTTCATGGGACCTTTCCCACCTTCATTTGGAAATCTATACATTCTCCTAGCTATTGATTGCATCTAAATGGGTTGAAGCCATTGCTTGCTCCAAAATTATGCCAACATGGGCTATGGGTTTATTCAAAGGAATATATTGAATAGATATGTTGAGCCTCTAAGAACCATCATCGTGGGATGAGGGAAGCCGCTTTGCTAACAAAATGTTTGTAAAACTCTGAAAGCAGAGCATGAGTAAGGCATGCTATACCTGGGCTTACCACCTCAATCAAATGGGCAAGCTAAGATATCTATCAGTGAGACAAGAACATAATGGAGAAGACAAGAATACAAGTAGGAAGATATCGTCAATAAAGCTTTAGCGGGCTTACAAGATCAAGTACAAGCTCCTTATCGGGATGTCCCCATATAGGATCAGGTTTGGAAAGGCCTTCATCATTCCATATCAATTAGAATATATACAGTGTGTGGGCAATTAAGAAGCTGAATTTTGATTGCCAAGTTGCTAAGGAGAAAAGATTATTTCAATTTAATGAACTAGAAGAACTGAGAAATGAAGCTTATGATAATGCCAGAATCTACAAGGACGAGATTAAGAGATGGCATGATCAGAGACTCTAAAAAAAAGGAGTTCATGAGCAGAGAGCTAGTCCCACTGCACAACCTACGTATCATACTTTTCTGCAAAGATTAAATCAAGGTGGAGTGGTCCTTTCACAATCACTTTAGTTACATCTTTTGGAGTAGTGACACTGAAGACATAATCTAGAAATGAATTCAATGTAAATGGTCGAAGGCTGAAACACTATATTAGAGGAAATCTGAATGAGGAACTGCCTGAAAATTGAAATATTTGAAGAGTTTTGCTAAAAAGATTGCATATTGCAGCAATGTCTAGCTAAAGACATAAAATTCATGTTTTCTCGAGGCAAACCCAAGAAATTTTAGTTTTCAATTATAATTTGTTTACTAGTTTAGTGTTTGAGTTTTGAATCTAAGTTTGTTTTTAATATTAGTTGATTTTTATTGATTTTCGTGACAAGAAATCTGGAATATTAAGCTAAAGTTATCAGAAAAATAAAGCAAATTTTGATAATGAAGGAAATTCATCTAATTGAAGAGAAAAAGCACTCTATAATAATGTGAGAAGTTTCAATTAGCTTTCTTGGTAGTTAATTAATTTATGTATTTTTACTATTGCATGTGTTGCTAAGTTGAGAAAAATTGCACTTAATTGTCATTTGCTTGAATTGAGATGCTTAGTTTATGTTAAATTTGTATTCACAAGTATGATTTGCATGATTGAAATGAATTGAATGTTGTCTAGTAGGTTAAACTAATTAAAATGGCTCAAAATTTTGATAAAAATGGAGATCGATGAAAAATTTGTCATATTTTGTCAGTGACATAACTTCCATTTGTCAGGATAAATACCAACTGGGCCTTTCGCATAAGGCAAGTTTAGTGATAGTTTGTATTAAGGGCACGAAATTTGTATGTCCCGACATTTGAAACCTTTGTCGCGACAAAGGTTCACAATGGGAAGTCTAATATTTGGTCGTGACATTTTAATTCATTATCGCGACAATTTATTGTTGCGACTTTTGTTTGCCTAAAAATCCATTGTCGCGACATTACTTTAGCTTTCAAAGTCATTTATTTGTCGCGACATTAATTTTTTGTCAGGACAATTATGTTTTGTGACTCACAATTTTGTGTCACTTACAATATTTGGACTTCAAAGCCATTGTTTTGTTGCGACATAGAAATTTGTTGTCACGATAATTGAATTGTCGCACATATCCCGGGACTTCCATAAAAAGAGAACTTCAAATGTTGTGAATTTAAAAGCTGGAAAATCTTTTCTTCTCTCAAAACCTTTAGAACCATAAAACCTTTCCTCTTCCTTTTCAAAACCCTAAACCAAATCCAGCCATCAACAATGTCTGAGCAGCAGAGGTTGATTCCCAACTTGAACGAAATAATGGAGGAGTATGCTGAAATTACAGAAGAAACTACTCGAGCCAGATACTGTAAGTCAACAGAAGTGCCGATGATGTACTAAACTGAGGCATGTGGTCGAGAAAGGAGAAAAAGCAAGGTGATAGTTAAGATGGACTAGTTCGATCAGATAGAGCCTCTTATGAAGTCATGGACAAGAAAATGTCGATAAGGACTTTATCAGGTAAAGAGGTTTTGAACTGCTCATCTCACCTGCTCAATGAGGTGATTGAGAAGCAGAGGGAAGGAGCCTACTCGTGAGCACAAGTCGGCTTGATATGCTAAAAATTACCAAGAGATTTCACTCAAACATGGTGGGTAAAGGAGAAGACCTGCTATGTCAAGGAAGATGGATCTCTATCTGACAAGAATAAGAGAAACAGCGCTAGAGTCAAGGATCTGAAAGATGAATCCAAGTTCAAAAAGCTACCTAGACCACTAGAAGATCATGGAGTTGCTCACTGTTGGGAAAGGGGAATGGAAAGGAACTAAGAAGAAACCCTTTGACTCTATTTCTAGAAGGTTGTTGACTGAGGAAGCCAAGGTCTAGTTCTACTTCCTTAACTTAGTCCTGATGCCTTCCAAGCACTTAAGCATAAAGGAGAGGAAGAAACAAGAGCCAGATCGCCATTCTAAATGGCTACAAGATAAACATGGGTAAGGTCATAGAGAAATCCATTTTGAATTACTATTGCAGCAACTTTAGAGGCATTATCCCTCACCTTTCAACCAAAACCACTTTGTGCATATTGGGAAGAGTTCAATTGACCTTGAAGAAAAAGAAAGAAGCCCCAAAACCCCTCCACTCACCCTCACTGCCATAACCAAACCTCTATCCAATAAGCGCAAAGAGAAAGTAAAGGAGATAGAAGAAGAAAAAAGAAGAATTGAGAATCCCGAGCAGGCTCTGATATTGAGCAATGCAGTAAGGAAAAAAGAAAGGCAAAGCAGTCCTAGTTTTGATTGATGAATGTTTTCACCAACCAAGTCTACCACAATGAGCAATCCAAGCTCTAAGCAAGAAGGCAAAGAATGCAGAGTTTATAGAAAATGGGATGATAAAGATGGAGGTATTACCGAGAGAGAGAGACAACCACCAAGAGCTCAACTGGCGCCTAAGAGATGGATATTTTGATGCTAAACTGAGAAAAATATACCGCTTCACTGAGGAGGCCATAAAGCAAAGAGATTCCTGAATGGAATGTGTGATAATGGGAGGAAAGGGACGTAAATGGGAGAGAGGAGCTGGCGGGTAAGAGGATGTAGCTCGAGAGGAGTCAAGGAAGCAAGAAGCGTGGATCTATGTAGAATGTCAAGAAACAAGAGAGGCAAATCCAAGATCTCTTGGTTTCTAGGAATCAATTCATGGTTGAACAACCAAGACTCGCAATGCGAGGCCTGGAGATTGACTCAAGAACCAATCAACATAAGGGCAACGTTGGAGTCATTGGGGAAGAGGCAGCATGAACTGCCAAAAGGAATGCATGAGATCATAGGATTGGTAATGAAGATAGTGTCAAGGAAGAAAATACCATTACCAACATTCAGATTCTAAATATATGTGTTCTATATCATAGCACCTCAAGATGTGCAAGACTTTAACATACCCTTTACTCAACTAGTTAAACTCGACCAATACCCTTTAACCTCTAAGACAATTTACATACATCCCAGTTCAAACTAAAGAATCAGAATTATGTGTGCCTCGAAGCAAACATCCAGGGAGCCTTCAAAATCCCACGCTAAGCCCAAGAAAAAGCAAAAACAATGAGCCTCTATTATGTCTAATTGTTTATATGAAATAATTGTAATTGCTCCATTGATTTGAATAAGGTCTCTTTGAGGAATATATGTAATTATGTCTTTGTATTGAATGTTTTTGCATTTTTTGTACATTTTCTAAGTATTGAAGATAGTGAGTTGATTCGTTGAATCGAAAGATTGTCAGTTGAGTCATTGCGGTTATGATGATTGGACTGAAAAGAATTGTTAAATCAAAATGAACTTTTGAATGTAAATATAGCACAATAACCTATTTAGGAACCAAACAAAACACTTTGTGGATAAAATTGGGCAAGATGATCTCAATAGAACTGAAAAGTTGTGATGTCAATGACAAATAGGTCGAATCTATAATCTTAAGGTTTAAAATTGATGACAATGTCGATAAAACTGATACACTCAGATCGCTGAACAATACGTTTCATATGAACACTAAAAACATGCACATTGTCATAAGCAATTCTCCACTATTAAGCTTGGTTAGGAACACCTTATTGATTTACCAAAATTTTAGTCTCAAAGGGTCCTAGAACTTGTTATATTATTATCTGCTGTGAAATCCTAGGCATCCAACCAACAGAAATGATTTAGGCCATCCTGAAAGTTTGTACCTTCAAAGCTACCCTTTGATAAGCATATGCACATATGCATATAACTTCTAGTACCTTGTTTGATCATATAATGCCAAGTTTTTTATCATCAAAGCCACATGAAAACCTTATCTTCCATTAAATCTAATTCTTCAAGAAGATCCCTTTGTTTGCCCAAATTGCAAGATGAGTGCATGAAAATTAATCAAAAGGACAAGTTTGGGCTAGTACAATTTTAAAATGAGAATTAAGTAGGTAAAAGGAAGATAAACTGAGAAAAAGATTTACTAAAGGAGGTGCAAATAACAGAAAATTCAGAGAAGCTTAGTAAGCATTACATTTCAAGGGGGAATGTGTTTTTGCCTTGTATCCCACTCCCTAAGCCATTGGGTTCAGGGTGTTCTACACCTGCACCCTAATGCTAATCGGTAGGAGTTACTAACCCAAAGCTTGCTAAGCATGGTAGAAAGCTAAGAAGGCATTGCACTATTCCTAAACCTGAACAAAATGAAAAGAAAGAAGTCAATTGAAAGAATTGAATTGAAACTAGATAGTGTAAAAGCTTCAAGAAGGAGCATTCAGAAAGATGCACTAAACCAAGTTTGGGGTTGCTTATAGGATGTTTATCGTTAAAATAAAGGTTTAGAAGTTTGAAGGAAATGTTGAACAGTATGTGCACTCAGAACTTAAGCCTTAAATGTCTAATCAACTACCCACGCCTGCCACATTACAAGCCTATAAGACCTATTTGATCATGAGGGTGGTGTTATGCCTAAATAAGTGAAGAATAATATGACCAATGTTTATGGGACTTAAGTCACTCTAAAGACTACCACTCTTACAATATATCTCATAAGGTTAACGAACCTACAAATTGTTTCAAAGGGAAGACTAACACACACACTCTCACATCAAAGGTCAAGAATCGGTTGTTAGTTACATTCTATGAATTATTTTTTTATTTGAATGATTCGAATTGAAAACCTTTTAGGATTCATAAATGGAAGTAGTTGGAATTCGATATCAGCAACCAATATTTCATTGAATCTGTGATTGTTAGATATTTTTGAAAAGATAATTGAAAAGGAAAAAAATGTCCTAAAATCGCAACATTTGAGGACAAACAATGAATCTTCTCTTTGCTTGGGGACAAACTATTTAAGTTTGGGGGAGTTTGATGAGTGTGAAACTCATCTAGTTTTAAGTCCATTTTTCATGCATATTTGAAGCTTAAATGTTCAATTTAATGCAAAATTATGGAATCTTGACCTAGATTGGTGTTTTGCAGAGATTTAATGCAAAAGAAGCAAAATTAACAAGAAAAACAACAAAAATGGCCAAGACAAGAAGTGCAGAATGTCGTGACAATTTCAGGATCTCAACAAAACTACGTAACTGACGTGAATGATTGGTCGGCAAAATTGAAGACGTGTCGCGACAAAGATTGAAAAGAATGCCTAAGAAGACAACCAAAAGTTGTCGCAACATTCACAGCCATGTCGCACACAATCAATAATTTAAGGCAATAAAATTTGGCTCGATTATTTCAAAGCTTTTGTCTCAACATATTATGAGCATAAAAGAAAGTTTCATACTGTGGAGGCAACACTTGCCAAGAGCAGCGAAGAAAAAATCCCAACAAAACTCATCCAACTAATTTCTGCAGCATCAAACCGCTCAACAAAAAGGAAGGCGTAGGATTACCTGCGGTTTGCCTCCAAAACCGAGATAGTTGCTCAGAAGCTTTAGACCAAAGCGAACCAAATCCTAGGTTCACCTCTAACGGTATCCACACGAAGAGTGAAGCCGACAACCTCCAAGGCAACGGTCTCGAAAAAGTTCCCGGTGCTAGCCAAGTCCCGATTCGAAGAGGAATCCAAAACCCGGGTCTCTCAATCTCTAGAACATTTTCTTAAAGATGAGAGCACTTTAGCTTTTCTCATGAACTCCCTTTTCTCAAAAGGTCATCATCTTTTTTTTGGGGTTTCAGCATTCTATTTATAGGAAACTCATCATG
Organism: Tetrastigma voinierianum; assembly: GCA_016808115.1. Lineage (NCBI taxonomy): Eukaryota > Viridiplantae > Streptophyta > Magnoliopsida > Vitales > Vitaceae > Tetrastigma > Tetrastigma voinierianum. Next base: position 381,280 of record JAEQBH010001920.1, on the reverse strand, counting down.
TCTAAGAATGCACTGTACCAAGTCCTCACTCTAAGTGATGATAGGATACACACATCCCTATGCATTATGGAGAGTCCCACACAGCCCTAAGCCGAGGTACAAGGCCAAGCCTATTATCTCTCTAACTGAGGGCTTTCGATCCAGGGATTCCACTAATCCCGTGGCATTTCATTCATAAGAATTAACTCCCTCATATATGGATCACATCCAAATCTGTTTCATATCAGCCCCACACTTCTTCAAGTGTATACTATTAGTTCCGGCTATGTTGGCTAAATTTGATTCAACTATCGAATTAAGAAGTCAAGATTGCATCTAGCAACACATCATGACCCCCAATCGTGTGAGTTAAATTTTATCTAACGCATACCCTTCCCATAGACAAATAATCGCGGTAATTCGCCCTTCACCAAACTATACCCTACTCGTCTTCGTGAGCATGGACAATCTGTAGCTCTCACTAGCCCGGCTATGCCACCTAGCCTAAGCGATATTTATCTGTCCCCAAATTCATCACTCAACCGTTATGCACTAAGACACTCAAGGCATTGTCACTGGGCCGAGAGATTCCCGAGTACACTCCACAAGAGGCCTTTAGGTATACTCTCCTTTTATCGGGAGCGGTGAACTTTGTCGGGCTACTCAATTACCTCAAAACACCTCAAACTATACCCAATCCTCATCTAATGAGCAACCCCTAAGAGGCAACGTGGATTTAGGTCAAAGTACAAAGATCAAGACTGAGACATCCTGAGCACCTCAAGTCTAAGGATACTTTCACCATTGCTATGATGAGACAATCATCTACATTTAAATAGATGATCCATATGAATGTCTCATTATAGGTCTCCAATGTACTTAGCTACTCTTAGCAAGCATCCAGACGCCAACTCTTGATCACAGTTTATAAGATCTACTTCTTGATCCAATCAAGGAGTATGACATGTGCTAGTCTGTCCGAATCAACAATGTCTAGTCTTCATTTCGATCCCATGACTAGTGTGGATAACTTGCATATCAACATAATTTCACATGATAGGAATCTTATTATCATGATCCCATCATGATTTCCTTCATGCTATGTTATATATCATGGACTTCATTAATTCGATTAAAGATCTGTATCAATCCAACATATGAATATCAAATTAACGAAGAAGCCTTTCATATTAAATAATACGTCAGGCGACAATAAGTCTCTAATGGTAATTTCCTTTTAGAGCAATTTCTCTAACAAACTCCCACTTGCACTAAAGCCAATCGCCCTTATATCTCATACCATAGGCTAGAACGTGCGATTCGTACTTCTTTTGGGGAAGTGGCTTAGTCAAAGGATCAGCAATATTCAGATTAGTGGGTATTTTCTCTATCTTTACATCATTCCTTCCAATGATCTCTCTCGATTATGGTATCTCCCGAAAGCACGTACTCGACCTTTGATGAGACCATGGTTCCTTAGTTGCGTTATGGCTCCATTGTCAATACAATACAAAAGTATCTGATGAACAATGCTACGCACTTCACCTCAGTTTAGTAAATGAACTTCTTTATCCAAAACCACTTTAGTCAGCTTTTTAGTCGCAATATACTCGATTCTAAGTAGAATCCGCAGCCATTTCTTGTTTGAACTCTTCCAACTGATTGCTGCACCATTCAATGTGAACATGTAACTTGACTGAGATTTGGAGTCATCTCTATCAGATTGGAAATTGGCATCACTATACCCTCAACAATAAGATCCCCATCTCCATAAATCAAGAATACATCCTACCCTTCTCAAGTACTATGATATTTTTTACGCGCACCCAATGACCCATTTCAGAAACCGATTGCACCGCTGCGGACACTCAGAAAGATATGATACTGTCTAGTACACAACATGGGTCATACATGACGATCCTATATCCGAAGCATATGGCATCATCATATTCATGTGTGTCTCTCATCTTGTGTCTCATGATTACGTAGATTTCGAGAGCCGTGATCCCACAACTCATGGGGATATATCCTCTTGACGCTTCCATGCTAAACCTCTTTTAGCATCTTGTTTATGTATTGTAGACCGTGGAAAGACCAAGCAACCTTTAGTTCTATCTCTATAGATTCTTTATCCCCTCTAATATATAGGTTGCTTCCCAAGGTCTTTCATGGAGAAATTCTAGATAAATCAAATTTTGATCGATTGTAATAATCGAGACATCGCTTCATCGTATATGTCATCCACATATAAGACTAGGAATACGACTGCACTTCCTCTTGTCTTTTTATATACACAAGGCTCATCCAAATTTTATGAGAAACCAAACTCTTTGATTGTCTCATTAAATAGGATATTCCAACTCCTAGATGCTTGCTTCAACCCATAAATGATCTCCGAAACTCGTGATACTCACTTCCACTTCCGTGATGTGAAACCTTCAAAGTCAGGTCATGCACCTCACAAGTCGCATCGAGGAAAGTTGTCTCTACATCCATTTGCCATATTTCATAATCATAATAAGCTACTATGGCTAGAGCACGAAGGATCAAGCATGGCTACTGGACTCAAAGTTTTCACACTACAATTCCTCGTTTTTACAATAACCCCAATTTAATAAGCCTAGCTATAGGTGATCACATTACCTTCCATGTGTTCGCTTTCTTCTGAAGATCCACGGCACCCTATGGGTTTTATCCTTCGGGTTATCCATACTGATGGTATACGAACTATCTCAACTTCATGGCATCGAAGCCATTGATCGACTCGAATCGATCGAGATTCTTCGTATCGTAGAGTTGGCTCATCATTTTCTATGAGCACACGCCCTTGTTCGCTAATGAGAAATCCATATCTCTCTGGGACATAACGTATCCTACTTGTCCTACGAAACACTTGTGTTTTAGAAGAGTTAGCTATTAATTCATCACCATGAATTACAGCTTCAGGTTCAGTCAAATGAGACGCATCTGTTAGAGCATCTTAAACTTCACTAAGCTCTACTTTGTTCTAATCGCCTTCTCTCAAGAGAAACCTTCTCTAAGAAGACGATGTTTTGAAATAAACAACCTTGTTCCAAAGTGTTGTAGAATTGATATCCTCTGCTTTAGGATAACCCACAAACAGTATTAATTTATAAGACCTACTTCTTCGTTTCTTATCTCGATATCAGTCTCGCTTCACATGCTGAAAACCCTATATTTTCATGTAAAGAAGATCAAGGCTTTCGTTAGTCCATATCTTATACAGTGTAACTTCAACTCCACTTGATGGGACTCTGCTTATGATATATAAATACGAAGCCTCTAGCGCATAACCCCAAAAGGATTTTAGTAGGTCTGCCTTCGCTTTTATCATAGACTCCTTTACCATGTCTAACAAGGTTCTACTTTTTCTTCTCACCACACCCATTATGTCAGGATGCAGAGATACCTAAAACTCGCTAAGTACTCACCACCTCAATTTGATCTAAGTGCTTTTATACTTCTCCCAAGTTGTTTCTCTATCTCATTTTTGAATTCTTTGAACTTTTCAAAGGCCTCAGACTTATACCTCATGAGATACAAGTACCCATATCGTGAATAGTCATCGATGAAGGTTACGAAGTAAACAAAACCACCTTCTAGCATGGCCGCACATAGACCACATACACAAGATGTATTAGGTCTAATAGTCCGTTTGCTTGTTCACCCTTTCCCTTAAAAGGTAACTTGGTCATTTTTCCTAACAAGCATGATTCACATGTGTCAAATGATTCATAATCAAATGACCCTAAGCTTCCACACTTATGTAACTAAATCATGCGTCTCTCACTTATATGGCTAAGACGACAATGCCATAAATATGATGATTTCAAATTATCTCCTTGGTCTTTAACACATCGATGTCACTGATAAGTCCCAATGGCAATGAAATAATAACTCTTGCACCATTACTCCACCCGGCTGGGCTCCGACTCTCCATTTGTGAGCTCATTTTTAAGGCCCCCGTGATATCAGTACATATGTGTGAGCCACACCTAGATTCAATACCCAAAGGTTGCCATAAGAACAATATTAACTTCAATGACATGAATAACAATACCGAAGAAGATGGTGAACACATGCCACCTTGTTCTTCAACCCAAGTGTGCCTCGTAGTTCCTCTCTCTAATGGCCAACTCGACCATAATGAAGCAGTCACCCTTTCGAGGTGTCTCTGGGGTAGTCTCTTTGCCTTTCTTCTTAGCCATTTTCCTCGAGCCATTTCGAGCACGCTTGATCAATCTCAGTATGGTATTTTTATGGACCACCTCATAGTCGAAAGGTCAACCGTGTAAACTATCTAACCTTGCTGTGACCAGTCTATACTCAATTCAGATCCATCCAATGACCCAATTGATCCAAAGATCTTAATGATTATAAATCTCAGCCAAGATAACAGACCGAGACGTCCCCCACTTCCATCTTGGAATTAAAAGAAGCCCTGTGACTCGAACCCTTCAAAGGTTGTCACATTATAATGTTCCCTTTAGATGGCGACTATGGAATATGCATCCTGGGCCTTATACCCTTTGAAACTCAGTGACATGGAGGTGTGATAATCAACTCACTTTGTACTCATCAACCAAGTGGATTCTTATATGCCCTCTCGAACACTTCTCAGTATCTACAAATGGGATCCAAGGATTGGCCCAGTAACACATAGGCTAATTTTTCTCTTCATCGAGAATCATTCTCAAATTCTTCAACAATGGCTATTAGCTCGCTAATTTATTTGCATCCAAAAGATGGATCAAGTTCACGATGGCCTACATGTTTCATTCTTCAACTTATTTATGTAAAAGAAGATTATGTTGATTTACCTTAAAATGCATAATTATTAATTTACTTGATAATCGTACACATTCATGGCTCCCACTCAGTTTATTGAGAATCCATAGCCTCACTATTGGATCCGAGAGAACCTATACGAGGTTCTTCTAGTGGGTCGATATCCCATATCACCAAGAATTCACCTCAAGCAACTCTGCCATCTCGAAGCTAAAAGGGTAGGTATCCTTGGATCATACCAATCAATTCACGCAATTTAAGGAACTAATATCACTTCGAGTGACTCAAGGGGTTATCTAACAAGCCATCTTAGATCAATAATTATTCCAATTCTTGCAATGTGCGATGCAACCATCGAATCCACGCTATCAATCAAGTTGATTTGTGCACTATCACTGTTATCATCTCACGATATGCAGGTACATCTTATGTATGCTAACCTAAACACGCTCTATCCAACATTAACCTCAAGTTAGCCCAACAAGCTAATGAGTCTAGTTAAGGTCAGCCCACCAATCAAGAAAACTCATTTCCATGGATAGAACATGCTCTTGTGGAGGAAGGCTTGGGGTTAGCCCAACAACCTCAATCTCCAAAAGGAACTCTAGTTCCCACCATATTAGTGGAAGACATTAGCCTTAATATTATTAATGGAAGGTATTCTTTATTTAAGTCTCATCCTTTTCATTAGCATGCATTATCCATTCATCTCATGAAATTATAAGGATAGTTACTCTAACTATATGGCATGATTATGGACATCCTAAAATCAATTCCATGAGCCATAATGGAATTGACTAGGTCAAACCTAGGGATATGCATGATTATTACAACCCTTTTCAAATTTACAATCTTCAAGGTCTTCTTTCTTGGATCCTTCTCCACACTTCTTTCTCCCTTTGCATCTTCAACAACTTATCCTAATCCTGTGTAATCTAATTACATACATTTAATAAGAATAACCATAAGTTACATTTGAGGGGGATTCAGATGAGAAGAGAAGTACATAGAGACATTATAGAGAGGCAGGGACACACAGGCCCTATTTATCCAAAAGGAAATAATAATCAAATGCAAGAGTTCAATCACCATCAAGTAAAGTCCATAATCATCCATCAAGCTAACATTCAATTCCCAGACATGCATTCTCACGAATCCATCGAAGTTGAAGGTGGGGGAAGGTGTTTGAATCCAGTCGATAAGAACACGCAGTTGAAATAAATAAAATTTAATGCCGAATCGCACGTGATCCAAGCTGGGGCTTTGATGAAACTAAACAATGAATCAAGGAAATCTGATCTTACCTCCAGGCATCGAATCCTTTCTAATTAAATAAGCAGCATTTGCTTGATCACACACACGTTGAAAACAACAAATTAACTCCTTCTCGAAACGATCCAACAAATAAGAACGAGCCAAGATGATGCAAGGTGCAAACGCCTCCTCTAAAGGCTGCATCCACACGAACGATCGATGATGGGATGGATGTGCTAGCACCTATGACAGGTCTTTATCCTATTGAAAAACCAAAGACACCTTAGTGTCTTCAAAAACTCTAAAATACCTCTTCAAACCGCCCCACTTCAAAAGAACCAAGGCTCAGCTTAGGTCAGCTGGGCTTAGGCTTAATCATGAGCTAAAGAAATAGCCGAAGCATTTATCCATGCACTCTCTCTCGTCCTTCGTGGTTGGACATTTAGACTTACTGAGCTTAATTCCATGAGACATTGGCAAGAAACCTCCCTTGGAATCTTGCATGCTAGACCTCTTTAGCACTTTGTCTATGTACCCACTTTGACTCCAAAGCTGTGCAACCGTTGAGATCTATCTCTATAAATCTTATGCCTAGGATGTAGGCTGCTTCGCCTAAGTCTTTCATTGAAAACATTTCAACCAAGACTGGACTTCCTCTACAAGGTGTGGATGTCATTTCAATGAGTAAGATCACATACAAAGACTAAGGAAGACAATTGCACCCACTAACCTTCTTGTATACAAACTTACTTGCCTTTGATTATATAGGACTAAACCCCCACAAAATTAACATAATTACATGAGCCTTAAACTCATCTTCAAGATCTATGTTAAAAATCGATAATTGCTTAAACTAATAAAAGTTCCTTGTGTCAAGATTCAAAATTTTGTTTAGTCTATGACACCGCAAGTGCACAAGTCATACAAGTAGTAAAAATTAACAAGTCCAGATATCATTCCGACAGATTGACAAGAATTAAAATCAACTACCCCAACTACTTAAGGTCCTTACTATTTGAACTTAAATGATATGAGAGTTTAATCTAGGAGGTAATAATTAATGATCAGAAACAATTATATAAACCGAAGTAAAATGCTAACGACTAAAAAAAAATAAGATCAAAACTATTGACCGGGGACCGCTTCCTCGTGAGAAATGGACACTATCAAAGAAAATACTATGAAATGCCTAATTCCCGTGATTAAATGCATTGCTCGGGGTTTCATCGAATGGTTAGATTTGTCCAAGATTGCCTAACAATGCAATCGATTTCTCCATGTTCACTAGTTAAGGATTTCCGTTTCGTAAAGACAAGGATTTAACCACTTCCATTGTATTTTGAGTTTAAAAGATTCGGTTTTTTTTTCTCAATACTTCATACCCATTTCCTGAGACTGCAGATCTTTTGCTTCCCTTCTTAGGGTTACTACAAAACTTCTACCATCTAATTGATGACTCATCCTTTAAATCTAATGGTTCTTCCCTTCCCTTGATCAGATCTCAACTAACACGAGGTTGAGACTCTCTAGATTAAGGTGAAATCTCTAATGAGTTATATTGATAAATGCTCCCCTCGAACATCAATTATGAGTGAAAAGGGAATTTATCGAAATGAACCCTCAGAGCTTAGTAGTTCATCAATGGTAGTCTAACATACCCATAAGTAAATGCTTCAAGCTCTTAGGAATCTCCAACTCTGTATCACGCAGAGGGCCTCCTGGAAATCAGAGCAAGAAACACTCCTTGAACTGGCATTCTGCATCATCACTGGGAACCTATAGGTTCAAGAACAACATCAATCAACCTAATCCAAGTATTTCTTCTAAATGACGTAGAAAAAGATCAGACCAACGCAGAATCCAATCTAGCGGTTGCTAAATACCGCATTACAACCAACAATAGATCATCATCAGATATCCATCGTAATTGTAATATACTCGAGAAAATGAATTCCAAAATTTGTCTATAATCCATTAATTCTTCAAAAGATTTGTATTAAGAAAATTAGAAATTAAACTAAATTAGCATTTCACACTCGTCATTTGATTCAGATCACTAAAAATAAAGAAAAATAAAAAAATCTACTCTAAATATAACGAGTCCTCCTCCTTTCCCCGTTCTAGGTATCGAAGACGGAAGCTACTTTACTATTCTCAAAAAGTCTATTTATAACTCACAAAAGAAAATGTTTAATTCAAAAGCTCCGTGGATTCTACTAAAGAAAAAGTCCGCTTATCAGCCTCATGTCGCGCATCTCAAACTGATGTCGCTGACTGATTTCTCTCATTTGCACTCATTCGGGCCACCGATAATCTCAAATACTGGTTCCTTGCAGTCGTTTGAGTAGTGGTCACGACATCAATTATAGTAGCTAATTTTGTTGGCTTAAGAGCTAAAAATTGATGCCACTAATTAAGGTTCCATGTCGCGACCTCGTTCCTCCTTCCTTTCTACTGCATTCTGCATCACAACCTCAGTTTTGAGTTAGGACTTCTTTTCCTTGTTGCATCAGACGTCATGATTCAATTATAGGTCGCAACCATTACTTCGCTTATACCGCCTTTAACTCTAAAGTCGACTTCCCTTTTTCTCGCTGCAACCCGGATTTTTAACGTCAAGACTCTTCAGGTCACGACCTTAATAATTGGTCGCGACCACTTTTGATGTTCATTGTTTTCCGGGGTCGCAACCCCGCCCTAAGCATAAACTACTTTCTTCCATTCTAATTCTCTATTTCCAGGTCACGACTCAAGATGATGTCACGACTTCATGGTTACTCCGTTTAGTCGCATTTGGTCCCAATTGCTCAAACATAGCTCGTGACCGGATTTACTTCTGTTTCTTCCAGGTCACACTTAATGATTAGTCATGAATTCTCCTTCTTCTGAGGTCCTCGACCAAATAAGTGGTCGCAACTTCAATTTTTCTTTATGACTTCGCTTTGGCTCAACTCATGTTGCAACCTCAAACTCCATGTTGTGACTCTCAATCCAATTTCCATGTCACTGACTGAATTATAGTCACGACTCGCTGAGTCCCTTCATTTAAGAACTAAGAATCTCAAATCTTCATATAATTTACCTGCGGGCTTCATCAACGGACAACGCCGCGACCCTCGCCTTCGAGTCAATGACTTCACTTGTCTCTAATCGGGCGTCGTGACTCAAAGGTGGTGTCGCGACCCAAGATTCTCCCACTAATATTTTTGTCGCCCACCCATTATCTCGTCCAACTTCGTATTACTGGTCGCCGTACTTCCGGGTCGAGCCTCAATTTTCGCCACGAATTAGTCTGAGGTGCTTCATTTCTCTCTCAAGACTAGTCTCGTGATGTCGGACTGAAATAACCGAATCGACGAGCTTCTTGTCATGACCCAATTTTTTAAGTCAAGAACCTCCTTTCGCTTGAGACCGCTCTTCCCGGTTTTACGACCTTCGATTCGCCGTAATTTTCTCAAAATTGAATTTCAGTAAGATATCCACAGCCGCATACGAATCAATACTTATCTGCAAAAATACTCTTTAAAAATGGATTAAAAATCAAAATGAGCTGGGACTCATCAAATTTAAACTTAAAAATTTTGCTTCGTCTCTCAAAGAGAAGAAAGAATTGCTCTGTCTCTCAAATAATTAAGCTTTTATTTTTATGACATTTTTCTTATTCAAAACCACAATCCTTTATCCTACCTTGTAACTCTGAAAATGAGATAGCAAGATCCTTTAAACTTCAGCTTCAATTGAGGAAAAATGAATGGTTTCAACTTCTATCACAAATATAATGATGAATTTCAGATTACATAGTTCAACAACGTGATCTTGTTCTGCGGAGTATGTGTCTTCAACTTTTTCTACTTTCTTGCTTGAATTAGTTAATCTTCTAGGGAATCTCTTTAGAAACTAGTCAAGGTCCCATAGTCTTGTTTTATATTGATCTCCACTAATGTAGGTAAATTCAACCTTCAAGATCAAAGAGGTCCTTCTGCTTGTAATGTTAAAGCTTAGGTAATTAGGTGGATAACGGGTACCTGGGTTCCAAATTGTAATCGTGACTCCATTCTTCCTTTCTATCTAATCAAGCCACGCCTTTCTCATCCTTTCTCTCTCTCAGAATAAGTCTCTCCTCACCTGGTCTCTACATCTTTTAATGGCAGCTTGATTTGCTACTGCACCTTATCAAAATACTTCTTTTCTCGGGGACTCTTTTTTTTTTTTTTTTAGAATGGGAATACTCAACAAGCCATCTTCAGCTTTCTATCACCATAGAGAACTTCACAAGCAACTCCCATACTAGCTGGTATTAGGGTACTAGGTGCTGAAACACCCCCATGAGCTTAATTGTTCAAGGAGATAGCCAAGACAAAACTTATTCCTCTTTCAATCTCTCATTTGTCTCAGCCTCCACTATTTTTCTCCTTCCTTGTAATGTAAGGAAATATATTCCCAAACTTGTTCTTTCTTACGCAAACCTTTTGTTCGAAATCGATGATTTGGGGTTTTACCGCAAGATTACTTTAAGTGAGGGACTGTGGTTTTCTAATTGTCGTTAATCAAGAAATAAGGTTTTAGCTAGCTCAAATCATGACTAGAGTGTAAGGCCTTAGCATATATTTTGAAAAGTATAGCTAGAAGGCTCAAAATTCCAAAGATGGCCTCTATCACTTTCACAATCGCTTACCTAGGATTTGCCCCAACCAATAATATACAAGTTCTAGACCTCAGATCTCAATTGTGAATTTCCATGTCGCTAGCTAATCCTTTCGTTTCAAGAATTTTAATGGACCATGTGTACTGCTATTTCAAGATCAGACACTCAATCGCTTATATACAAAGCTTCAATCATTTTATTTGTTCCTTCAATATTATACCTCTTCCTATTTCTATAGTTTAAACTTGATTTCAAGTAATGCTGCGAACTCCAAATCTATTTCATCGATGTCCCGCTCTTATTTTTCTTTCATTGTCGTTTCGATAAAACAAGACTGGTCATTCGTCATTGTACAAACAAGGCTTTCATATTTTGTATAAAATAAGTAATGATTGAATACAAACCACAATAACTTATCCAGTCATATCCATCTATCAAGAAACAACCAATTATTCACAAATATATTTAATGCAAGCACCACACACAAAAAAATGATGTAAGTGGAACCACTATCAAATGAAAATGTTATAACTCAAGACAATCTAAATGAGACACAATGGACTTCTATTAATAATGGAGAGAATATACAAATTGGGAGTTGTAAGAAGAATTTTCAAGTTCATTTTCTTCTTTTATTTGCTTTGGGAGGTATGACATTGGGAGGGTCTATATCAAAGCTAGCTAGCTGAGGGTCAAACTGAGTATTTCATCTCCGATCTTTGTTCTCATAAAGTTAGGTATTTCCTTTCCTTTACATATATATCGCTTGTCAACTGTATCGCATTGATCAACATGTCTTTGGCCTTTTTCCCACCTTGATTTTATCGTCTTCCAATTCCGAGGATGCACTCAGCAACTTGGCTGCATTCCCGATTGATCAAATCTGCTTTCCAAATTATATCTTTCTTCGGTATACATCGTTATCTTCTAGTTGTTTATCCTCCTTCATCACTTCTCAAACTTTTTGAATCTTCTTACATGATATTTAGTATTTCCAATTCTTTCTTCATATCATATTGCCCTCCACCCTATTTCTCTTTTCTCGAGAATATTTAGCAAGCTCAAGATCCCGTTGAACTGGATATTATAGAATGCTTCCAATTTGCATTCATTTTTTCCATCATCTTTTCTTTCTTTCTTTCACTCTCTTCTTTCCAGAGCATTCTTCTTCTCTCTTTGTCTCCAGCTCTACTCCCACATCCGGTTTCTTTTCTTCTACCTTCAACTCTTCCAAAAAATTTCCTAACTGCTTGTTGTCTCTCCCATTTATGTTCTCTTTCTTCCATGTCCTTTTTCATTGATCTGAGTATCTCTATGATCTCTGCAATCTCTTCTCTCCTAGACCCTTCTGCTTGCTCATGCAAGTGCTCTTGTACCTCAGGGTAGGAATGACTCAAAGGGCTCCATCCCGAACAGCCTCCCGCCACCAGCCGATGGATATCTTCCGGTACGTCCCTCCATCTCTGCCTCATTCTCCCTTAACTCCAGATCAAGCCGCTTCAAGATCCACCCCACTATTCCTTTCTACCTTTTTCTCAGTCCCCTTGTCACTCCGCTTAGGGTCGCAGGAGACCGAGGGCATTTTTCTTCTTCCTCCCACATTCTTTCACTCCCTACTAAGAGACAAAGTCCGTGTGATGGTGGCAGCGCGAGGGATCACCCTCATCGTACAGAAATTTCTCCGATGGACTCTCTTCAATCGTGATTTTATGTTCATTTTATATCCCTTCAAAAAGGCATATAAAATGATGGCCTCCTGTTCCTTGACTGAGCAAAGATGCTTAGTAGGAATCACTGCAGCGTATAGAAATAGAACCGCATCTTCTCGCTTTCTTCGCCGAGGGCTCCCTAATATCAAGGCGGGTGGGGGTTCTTCTCGCGGGCTTCCCATTTTTTCCTTTTCCCGCAAATAACGTGTTCAGTGATCTTTTCATAGTCGATTTTCTACCACTCTTATACTTCACCCGTGATCGAAGCCTCAATTCTAACATTTCATCGATCCGTCTATGACCAAAGGCACCCAAACACCCTCAATGACTCGAATCCTCCTTCATGCCCACCATATTTGCATAAAACTGCACGGCAAGACTAAAAATCCTGGCGCCTTGTGTTCACAGAAGAATCCCCAACCTCTTTTCTCTATTACCTCCGAAAACAAGGAAATGAGTTTCCCAAAACCCCTTTCACACACGAAATCCACAAACAAGATTCTCGTCCACAACTCGCGGAGCTTTTTTGAAATGAAGTCCTTGTCATCTCTCGTTGCTTCTTCCTCCGTGCTCATTCGGTCTCTTGTCTCTTCAGCACTATGTGCAACCGCCTCGCTTCTTCTTCCTCCGGTTGCCCCTTGTTCACATCGTTCCTTCCCCAAGTCAGGTTCCGAACAGCTCTTTCCACTTCCTCGACACTTTCACGCATAATTTCAACAATCAATTTATTAAGATCCATATGTCGTTTTGATTTACCGCCAAGGAGTGAAGATTTGAGGGTACCTAGTTGGGACTCTAGTTTGTGGTTTTGAGATTCAAAACGATGGACGCAGAAGTGGAAAAGTTGGAATGAATTGAAGATGAATGGAAGTTGGAATGGAAGTTGGAATGGAAGTTAGGCTCAATTTCATGATTGCGACATGGGGAGTCGCGACATTAAATTTCAAGTCTCTTAATTAATGACTTTCAATAAATTTCATTCTAATGTCAAGAACACCCAAATGAAAGGTTTAAAACCTAATTTTATTAAGATTCGACAATTCCTGGGTCAGACCCAAAAAATTTTTTTCTTTTTCGCGACCGAGACGTGGTCACGATGAGAAATTGACGTCACAACTGCTTCCTTTTTTCTTATAGTTATTTTGTCGCGCCACTTTCACTCACACAGAACTCTGCCTCCAACTCACGCTTTAACGTCCAGCCTTCTGGTCGCGCCATGAATCGATGTTACACTGCAATCACAGATGGTTAAAAAATATATGTCATGCACCTGAAATTTTATCATCATAATTTTATCCATTCATCCCGGGGTTATGACTTGCATGCCTTATTGCAACCAAGAAAATTTCCAGGTCTCCTTAAATAATTCAATTTCCAAAGAAGTTTGACCCATCAAATCCTAATCAAAACAAGTACAGTTCAATTCATATTCATCATTCAAATATTCAACGAATCCATCTTACTATGCATCAGATTCAAAATTGAAGCACAAAATTTAAAAAAAATTCCCCCTAACTTTCAATCATACTATATCGGAGACAAAATTCAATAAATCAGAGAAGAGTATACTGTCCCCTTTCTTTTTCAGTAGATTGAAGTTTGAATGTAGAGATTCCTTTCTTTGTGTACACTCTTATTGTCCCGCAAGAAACATATCGACTTAAAGTATTAAGAATAAAATCACACAAAACTATTGAATCCTCTAGTACAAAAAAGAATAAAACTTTAAAACAAATCGTGATGTGATTGCCTTCCACAAAGCCGCTTCAATTTTGAGTCTTTAGCTGGATTTGCTGCTATGAGATTTTTGTTTCTCCATATTTTTCTCACTGTAACTAGGAGCCATTATAATCCGAATTCCTCCTAAATAATGCTTCAATCGACCATTGATTTTGAATTTCTTATTACCGGGGTTCTCGCACACGCCTAAAGGTTGTACTTGATATCATCAGAGATGTCCACTCCATTTTTGATTTAAGCTTCCCGAAAGAGTTTTAATTGAGTTGAATGTGACTTGATCTCTGTTTTAAATTTCCCTCAAAATCTCGATCATGTCATTCTTCGTTTTATCTTTGTAGATTTCCGGCACTATCATAAAGCCATTCTCAACTCTTCCAATTCATTTAGCCGGAGTAGCCTTCTTTCTTAGTAGCCTTTGGAAGCCAAAATTCAGCTTGATTGCCCACATAGCTTTATATTCTTAATTCAAGAGGAAGGTGGTAAGGTTTACCAAAGACAATCCCAGATGGGACATTCCAATGAGTTTTATGCGCCCTCGTATGCCCATACGTATCATCAAGTTTTAGGACCGCCTTTCTCGCTGAGCTTAAGGCCTTTTCAAGGGATTTTCTTTTATCTCCTGGCTGAAATCTCAGTCATTTCATTTGTTTTGAGGATGATAAGCCAAACTCATAATGTGTTTCCCATAAGTTTATCAAACACTTTATTTGCGAAGTGGCTTCCTCCATCACTGATGATAGTTCTGGGTTACAACAATCAATCAAGTTTTTGGCATGGTCATGGAATTGGGAAAATGTCAATACTCTTGTTAATCATTTCATCAATTTTGGTTTAGTTAAAATCATATCAACAAGTTTTCGGGCACTACTGCTCTGGACCTAATAAGTCCTGGTAAAGCATTGTCGAAATTTGATTAATCACATATTTTGGTCTGAACTAGTTTTTGGCACCATTGTCGGGGATTGAAGCAGAGTTTAAAGATCAATATTCCAAGAAAAAATATAATTGCTAGTTTGGACATTTTTCTTTTACATGAATTTTTAAGAAAAATTAAAAAAATTGCTTTTAACTATAGAAATTTAATTCAATCTACTTATCTTTTGGTCGAGATAATCATGATATATTCAAGTTATCTACTAATATCACTTTGATTTCGCCATTTTTATATCAGCACTACATATATGCAATGTATACAAAATCGAATCAAGTACTAAATGACACCTTCAAAATTGAGAGAACTTCAGAACCGTTGCTGTGAAAAAGGAAAAAAAAGTTATGGCAGAGCAAGAAGGGACTGATCAACATATACCAACTGAACCAATGATAGAAAGACCTTAGAGACAGAGGACAATGGAAGATTTCTGGAGGCCAATCCTTATAAATGAATATTCGACTGTAAGGCAACCACCCATTGAGGCCAACAACTTTGAGTTGAAGCCTGCTCTCATCACCATGGTGCAGCAATACCAATTTATAGGGCATCCCAATGAGGATCCCAATGAGCACCTAGGAAGATTTATGAGGATAGCAAACACTGTCAAACTGAATGGAGTAAATCCAGATGACATAAAGTTACAACTGTTTCCATTCTCACTAAGGGACACAAGAGGGCTAGTCAGTTCGACCTTTACAATATGGATCAAAAAAGCAATTGTGGAGGAGTCATTAAGCTTTTACGGAGAGAGATTTTCCCACTAGCCCTCACATTTGAGAGAAGAAGAGAGATAATAGCATTCAAGCAAGGAGAATAAGAAAGCCTCTACAATGCTTGGGAGAGGTGTGTAAGAAATTACAAGATATGTCTACACTGGGATTAATCAAATTACCCAAATGGATATCTTCTCTCATGCACAAACTACTCTTCGACAAAGGATCATTGATGCAACCTGCTATAGAGCATTCAAGAGGAAGAGTGTTGAAGAGGCCAACCAGATTATTAAGGATTTGACGAAGAGCAACTATTGATGAGTCCAAAAACTCATTTGATTTTAATCCATTTTTCTGAAGTATTTTGCAAGATAAGTACTGGATTCCATATGCGCAACATGGATATTCTACCAAATTCAATTTTGCAAAATATGCAAAGATAATCGAAGGTCCCAACAAACCAGAAGAAAGCAAAGCCCCTTAAAGCATAAATGAGGTCGCAACTTAAAAAATTGAGTCTGAACAAGAAACTCTGGTCAGCTCGCTTATTTCAGCAAATACGACATCACCAAGACTAGTCTCTCGAGGAGAGAAATATAGGTTTTATCAAACTGGTCGAAGACTAGAAATCAGGCTGACCGTAAGTAACAAGGCAAACAAGAAGAGAAGCTGCAACCAAGAAATAGTAATGAGACGCTACGTAAATATTCAAGGTAGAATCTTAGGTCGCGACACCTGATCGGGCACCCAAAAAGCTATTATTTGAGTCCCATTTAAGATGTTTTGAGTGCTTTTACAGACTAATCATATTAATTGCTTCATTGACATGTGCAGTCCGCTTAGCACTAATGATTTTGTTTCAAGGTTGTTGTTTTGCGCTTTAGAGAGTTTTGGAACCTCACCCTTCATTTCTGCCTTCTCTCGCTTTCGGGATTTCCAGTGCTGATTTATGCTAATTTCTACATTTCATCAAGCCGACAAGAAATATCAAGTGGAATCAAGAATGAGGCCGAACCGATGCAAGAAGGCAACCCATGAGTGCGTGATTTTCGCACAGCTTAAAATTTCGCAAGGATTATAAAATTCGCAAGATTGTGAAAATTACAATTGGTCAAGAAAATTTCGCAATCCTCGCGAAATTTTGCTATACGCTTTTCACAGATAGCTGGGGTTCTTTTCATTATAGCAAAAAATTGGCCATCATAGCTTAGGTTACAGGCATAGCTTAAAATTTGAATTTCGCTATGCCTCATATTTTTGCTATGATAATAAATTTCGCTTATGCATAGTGAAATTTGGTTGCCCTTGATTTTGATCCAAAACGAGACCCCGCTTTTGTATAATTTATTTTATCCCCCAATGTAACTATATATTTGGTATTTTGGTATTTCACACTTCAGATGGCTATTAAGGTCACCTTATGACAATTTGTTGTAACCCTAACCTTCATTAAAGCTTTCATTCACGCAGCCTTTGTTTTAGGTTTAATAGCTTCTTTCTCTTCTCTCTCTTCTTTCTATTTTCGTCGCTAAACACCTCTTAGAGGATGACAAACTCAAGGGATGTTTCTACAAGCCTCAAAGCCTTGAAGAGAGGGGTTGCTAGGTTGGTTAACGGGGTCCCATGTGTGTTCCTCCCGCTTTTAAATGAAACAGTATCGTATTTAAGTGTTCCAAACTTTCCACACACTAGGGTTTAATGCTATTTTAATGTGTTCTTTCGTCAATACTTGTCATGTTTTAGTGGTTCAGCAGATTCTTAATGGTAGATATTAATCGACATTCTTGCATGCTATTTACGAGTTTACTGAATTAGGTTAAATGAGGTATTTTTCAAACTACTGGAACATTAAATGCTTAGTAAGTGTTTTGACTCAAATAGAGTGTTTTTAATATTGGTTTATAGCTAAACAAAGATCCCAGGCTTTGGCAATGACAATATGTCATTTGGCCCTAATGCGAGGAAATAACCCGAGACACCTATGTTTCTTCACACCTCATTTCAAGCCGCTTTCATGATCCTAGTGACCCCAACACCCACAGCACTTTTAATGCAACCAAAAATCCAAAAGAAAGCTCACCATTTCAACTATGATACAAATCATTTATGTGATAAAACCCATCCCCGGTGTTCGACCTTAACCGCTATACAAAGAGCTTGACTACGACAGTAGGAGGAAAATAGGAAACAAATTTTGTTGATTCCAGATCACCCTACCGTGGCACGAATCAAATGAAGGCCGTCACGGATGGTGCCAAAACTACGATGATGAGTTGATAAGGAACTCTCAGAATCCACATTGCGCAGTCGGGTGACCTTAACCCTTTTTTAATTTCGTTTGTTAGAATTTCAAGTTTTTTTACTCCACGCCTCGCCGGGTCGTTTTTATTTTTAAGCACCGGCCTTATTTAGCTAACATCGAATCTCAAGCCTTGTTCAGGTTCTTTATCCCATTTTGTTTACGGTGTGTTTATGCATCATCGATATGAGGGATATCGTGTTGGATTGCAAAGAGTGAGTGCACCAATTGAACAAAGTTGTGAAATCGCAGCACAAGGATCAAATGGATCCTCACCGAGGAACAAAGAAAGTCAAGAAGGCACCTGAATCCAACAACATACGCATCAACGAGGGACCACACACACCCTCCTAGAGTGAGCGCTCCTTCCGCATCATACCACCAGTCGAGGATGTGGTGGTGAGACCTCATTTGCGCCCCCGTCCCACATTTCTGCTGAAATGGAGAATGAGAATCCTTATACTCATATCCGGGAATTGAGAGTGTACGCACAACTTTGTAAGCGAAGGAGCGACATGGATTCGCTTGAGCCGAAAAGAGACCCCATTGACACGAAAGACAAGGCCAAAATTTGGCTCAATTCACTGAGGCCAAGAACAATTAGAAATTGGGTCGAACTTCAAATTGAGTTTTTGAAGAAATTCCTTCAAAGACAACCACACTACCAGCTAAGAGAGCATCGATCTACACTTATCTCGGCCTTATGACAATGAGAAGTTCATCGTTGTTTGAGAGGTTCTACGGAGACCATCAATGCATGCCCACACCATGGTTTTGATGCATGGATGCTAGTTAATCATTTTATGATGGTATGTCTCCAACATGGCTAACACTGAAACCAAGTGTGAGGTGACTTTTTGAGCAAAACACCCTGACGAGGCCATGGAATTTTGAACTATGTGGTCAAACCTCTAAGGCACGGGATGAACCAATCCAAGGGAAGTCGAAGAATGGAGGCCTGACCCACCGTAGGGAGCATTTATGCACTTTCCAAGACACGGAGATGAAAGCAAAAACTGACCACGCTTGACCAAGGTCGAGGTGATGAAATGAGAAGTCAAAGACGAATGCAAGCAAGAAATGAGTTGCCCGGTGATTCAACCATCTGCTGTTTTAATTGTTTACCAACAGCCACCTGGGAGTACCTATCAAGAGCATGCCTAAGTGTCTGAGTCAAATAGCCAGCTCCCACAAATGCTCCATATGGCAACACCTATAACCCCAATTGAGAAATCATCCAAACCTTCATGGAAGCCAAACCCCTACATATATCCCTTTCAGAAGTGCCAAAGAATATAAGCTCCACTTCAAAGACAACAAATAGCTGCTCTCCACCTTCTTCTCCTCATGAGCAAAAGTAACCTCGAATTTAAGCAAAGTGGTAGCACATTCAGGGGGAAGAACATATGTGTCAATGTCTCGCACTAACTAAAATCGAGGCAACAGAGCTCACTCAATGCAGTACCGGGACAAGATGCATTCCCGAGATTTCATATTGTCCAATCCGCAAATAGTGGTTCTGAAAGGGAAATTTCCTTCCCAGAGACAAGAAAACTGTATATGAGGCATGAAATAAAGCTCACCAAGGATCCAATGTAAGAATTGATGAAGTCAAGGCAAGTGGGTGACCTTGAGAAGTGGTAAAGAACTGAGACCACAAATCTGGGGCCTAGCCAAGACAGCCCCTACGCAGAATCGATCCGCTGTAGGGAAGAACAAGAAAAGGAAGAGGTGAAGACCTGTACCCCTCCATTCCCACTGTGCACTAAAAAAAGAAAATTTTCGCTAACCAAACTGAAATGTTAGAGGTTTTACAGCAAGTGAAAGTTAACATTCCTCTCCTTGACATGATCAAATAAGTCCCCACATATGCAAAATTCTCAAGTGATTTTATACGCAAAAGAGGCTTCAATGTAAACAAAAAGGCCTTTTAACCGAGCAGAAAGTATCATCGAGTGCAAGACTTCTATGTGAAATATAAAGACCCGGATGTCCTACAATCTCGCTAATATCGGGAGGCACTAGTGTAGAGAAAGAATTATTAGACTGGGAGCTAGTGTGAACCTTTGCCATATTCCATGTACAAGTAAATTGGTTTGGGAGAACTCAAACCCACTTCCATCAAGGCCACTAGCCGACAGTCTATTAAAATACCGAAGGGGACCATCGAGGATGTTTTAATACAAGTGACAGACATTCTACTATCCAAAGGGATTTCGTTTGTAATTTGAGCACAAAGCCGGCTGCGTAGGGAGCCAATCATGTGCCCATCATATTGGGAAGGCCATTCTGGCTACTGAATGTTACACAAACTGGTTCGAATGGAGCTATGCACCTACGCTTTGGGAATATGACTTTAGAACTCAATATCTTCCATTTGAGTAAAAGGCATATGTACCCAGTGGAGGACGACCGGTACAAGAAGTCTACATAATAGATACACCAAGAACAGCAACGAGCGCAGCCATGCGCATGCTAACCCTGAGTTATCGAGTGCTCAGAAAGCAACAAGAACCTCAATGCATGAGCTTACTACAGGATACTCAGGAAAAAGAAAGTAGAAATTCTACCCTCTCGACTGAGAAGAACCAAAAGAACCTAAAAAGTTAGAACTCAAACCTCTTACCGGGTATTGAGTTAAAATATGTGATTCCTGGAAGACAACAAGCAATGCCCAAAAGAGTAATATCATCACTACGACCACTTCACAGAGCACAACTCCGTCGCACCTCCTCAAAAGGAACAAGCAGAAGCTTGGGGGTGGAAAATTTCTAATTTAAAGGCATAAACCCAACAACTGGTGACTTCACCACAGAGGAGGTTGAATCTTTCAGGAGGTGTTCAGACAAGTCCCGGAATTATCACAGGTGTCAACACACCTATATCTCGATAAGACTGGTAAGCCCAACTCAGTAAGGCTCCAAGAAATCGTAGACCACCGAAAATGAAAAGGGCGAGGAATTGTTCACCGACTCACCAATCGGCCGAGGGTATGCATTGATTACAGGAGGCTCAATGAAGTAACAAGAAAGGATCATTTCCCACTACCCTTCATTGATCAGCTTCTTGAGAGAGTTTCTGGACACCCATTCTATTGCTTTTTGGATGGGTATTCAGGGTACTTTCAGATAGAGATTGCACTTATGAATTAAAATACTACCATTTGTCCATTTGGCACTTATGCTATGTGAGGATGCCTGGGTTCGGTAACGCCCCGCACCTTCAGAGATGTATGCTTAGTATGTTTAGCGATATGTCGAGCGCATAATGGAAGTATACATGGATGACATCAACGCTTATGGAGGTGATTTTGAAGAATGCCTCGACTAATTCAAGCTATCCCAGAGGTGCATTTGAAAAGAACTGGTGCTTAATCGGGAGAATGCTTACATTTATGAAGCAACTGCTGAATTGTACTTAGGGCATGTTATTTCCACAATAGGATAGAAGTCACAAGGCAAAAATCAACTGATTTCCAAACTACCTCCAACAAATGTAAAAACAAGTAGGGCAATTCTCGCCATGTGCTTTTACGTAAGATCTATCAAGGATTTTCGAAGATCGCTAAGCCCCTTATAAGCCGCTAGAGAAAGATGCAAATTTGTCCGGGAAAAAGAATGCCAGAAAGCTTTGAAGAGTCGAAGTCCCATCACCACCCGCACCTATAAGAGATGAAGCACTCCACCGCGCTGCTCGGCACAAAAGGTAAGTGATCTTGCTATTGAGCAAGATTTCTTGGCCAAAGAGAAGATGGAAACCTCATGGGGCTCCATTATGCAAGCAAAACCTTAAACGTAAGCACAAAGAACTGGCACTACTACGTAGAAAGAATTACTGCAAATGTCTACGCCTTTAGACAAATTTCGAGCATACTGGGTCGGGTCCTCGATATAGTCTTTTTTGGCATCATTCCGCTGAAATATCTCCGACCAAACAAATGCCAAGGCAAGACGCATCCGATGGGTTCTTCTCGCTCAAGAGAATTTAACTCTGCAAATTAAAGACAAAAAGTGGGGTAGAGAAACGCAGGCGCACTATCTTTCAAGATTAACAATAGCCCATGACACTCATAGCCTCGGGCCCATCAATGATGAATTTCCCAAGAATCTTAATGCATGGAAAGCCTGTATGTTTACCGCGCCAATTTCTCGCATGTGTGAGAAATCCCATCCGATTGAAAGAACAGATAGGTGCAAAGTATTCGCAAAGATCCATTCCTATTATCAGGAAGAGCCCTTCTCGTTTAAATACTGGTATGATCGATAATCGTATGCGTGTTCAAGAACAATTCTAAACCACCGCCACGAGTGCCTCGTGGTGGTCACTTCTGCCTTTAAAACTAAGAATGAAGGTGTTGCAATCGGTTTCTACTAGCCTTCCCTCTTATTTTAAAGAAGCACACCATGTGCCGAGGTGACAGATGCCAAAGGTTCTGAAATTGTCTCGTTAGCTATACATGATGCCCTCAACCCAATTTCTTAGTGGTCTAGCTATTCGATGTTTGTGCATTGATTTATGGGACCTTTCCCACGCTCTTATGGTCATACATACACATTGGTAGGAGTAGACTATGTGTCCAAATGGCCGAGGCAATCCCCGCAAACTAACGACCCGCCCCTCCCGCTCCTCGAGACGACACAGGCCCCGCCTCTGCTGCCCGACATCAGCCCGGAGTCTTCGAGATCTCGCCCGAGTCATTACCCTCCCGTTGATGAGGGTTCATCGCTCCTCGCATCACCTACTCGGTGATCAGCGCCCCATTGTTCACCTATGATCCAATCCCAGGAACGCGGATCCGCAAGTAAGCCGTGACTTCCATGGGGAGCCATACTATGATATACCTAAGATTGACCACTGATCAAGCTTCAAAGACTGATATGGCTGATCCGACAAGATTCATCGGGCCGCCTTCATAACGCCGAAGCTTACTATCCCCGGTTGTGCTCGAAGCCCTACCACCTGCAGACATCCCGGGGAGGCCGAGTCCGCTTGGAGCCCTGGCTCTGTTGACGGCCGCCCCAGGAGTGCCTGGGAGCCGATACATAGTCAAGCTGGGTCCGCAAGAGGGCGCCATGCCACCTCGTTGTGTTATGACAAGGGGTCCCAGCCATCACATAGAGAGATGGTCCGCTGTCTCGCTCGAGATACTACAGCGGGGCCTATACTCTTCCGCAGTGCCTTCGTCACGTATGCTCCTAGTGGACCATAAACGACCGCTTTATTCTATTACGCATCACGTACTACAGAGGAGCTTTTATACTCGAACATACGCCAGATCTCGTAGGGATTCTCCGGTTTAGTCCCTCTAAGTCATTTTCATGACTTCGGTTAGATTGGAGGAGAAGGTCCACGCAAGGGCCCGGCCTCGAGCCGAGAGTTTACCTGGCTGATGCCGAGGTTAGCCTCAGTCCCCGGGAGCATCCGGGGTCTCCCGAGGAGCCACAGATCGAGCGGAGGATCACTGTACGCAGGTTCATCCACTCGAGCGATCATTATACATGTCGATCTCCATTATCCTTCGCCAGCCAGGAGGAGGCAGGCAACAGACGATTGCGGGCGTAGGACCCGCCGATGTGGGAGATCTTGTTCCCGAGAGAGTTAGAGGTGGAGAGGAGCCCACCTGCATTCATCTCCTCCATCTCACTCCTCTACCGCCCTCTGTACTTAACACCGCCTACTCTTCACACGCAAATTTCCGCATATTCATGTCGGGCTTCAGTAGCCAGCATCACATGATGCCGGTCCCGTGCACTCGCGACTACACAAGTGACTGACGGCGATGGCCCGATCCGAGGTCACTATAACAAGAAGAATCACGCCCCATGCTCTTCTGGAACATGAGCCACCTCTCTGCCTCCCGCTCGCACACGAGAGACAGAGTCCGCACACTGTACCCCACTCGAGATCAGCTCCACAAGAGCGCCTTCCTTGATATGCTGGCAGGAAATTACAAAGAAAGTGTTTTCTTCAGATCCACCGGCATCACACCGCTACCAGAGGAGGTGGTCGCACTCTCTCTCTCTAACTTTCTCGCATCCTCACCAAAAGGAGACATGTTTATACTCTTGGTCGGGGAGGTGCTAGAGTCAGGGAGCATCCTCTATCATATTTGTCTTGTTTTAGCTTTATCAACTCCAGCCACTCATTTTGTATATAGGATTGCACCCAGATACATGGCCACCGATAGTAAAGCAAGGATACTTTTGTTATGTTTCTAGCTATGTTAAGCTTCAGACAGGGCACTTTGGTTATATCAAAAGCTTTATAAAGATTACTTACGCTTTTCTACACTTCTTTGAAAATCAATTTTTGTGCCTATATTTCGTGTTTCTACTCTTTGCCTCGAGTCAAGAATCAAGCCCCATATTTTGTCCGTTGAAGTTCCAGCAGATTCAACCTTGTATTTCCACCTTTAAATTTCAATCACACACAAAGGCACATCAGTTTTTATCATCAGTCGAGAAGCCATATACCACTTTTCACTTTGCAAAACCGCTTTATATCCGTTTGGATCGACCCATAATAGCTCATGTTATCTGGCTACAAAAGAAGACCAACAGTCTTCCAAATGAAAAAGAAAAGAAAAAGAAAAGAAAAAGAAAGAAGAAAGAGTGAGGAATGCCGACACTGGCTTTAAACCCGAACACTATCCGAGGGGTATATATGTATGAAAGCTCTTTAAAGCCCGCCCTAAACCTTCATCGTCAGGAGTCATCGATTTAGTGTTCTCATACCTGGTGGACGGGTAGAGATTAGCGTAGTTGTAGGTGCTTAATTCTCGAAGTCATTCAAGTCCGGCGGCCTCGTGAGAGCTCTGTGGCCTAGAGATTTAAACCTCGCTCGATGCCCTAAACCCACTACTGAGTCACCTGGGTGGGACCCCGTTATAACGACTGTGAAGTCTAGTTTTTGTGCATTGCACCATACAATACAATCAAAGAAAGAAATAAGAGTGTAACCGACTTATTTAGGTCAGTCACGCTTAAGGCCCCGCAAAAGAACTCGTCAGGCGGAATAGCTTTGCAACTTATCAAGTTCAAACTGTTATCTTAAGAACACTTACTTAGGGGCAGTTTAGGTCGACTTCCCCCGGTCTGATGTTACCTCAAACTCGTCCATATGGTATTCTGCTCTCCTGCGACGGTAGGGTTTGTACAAAGCCTAAGTTTTCATACTCAAAGGTAAGCCTCACTTGTACACACTTTTCGACATATTACACTTTTGGCAAAGCACAACATGCATGCCCTGATTGTTTTTATCATTGCCAAGGGACTAGCAACGTGTTTCCAGTTGGGGGTGGTGATTAGTACCCAAAAAGTGCTATTTGAGTCCTATTTAAGATAGGTTTTGAGTGCTTTTGCGTACTAATCATATTAATTGCTTCGATTGACACGTGTGTCCGTTTAGCACTACCGATTGTTTCGAGGTTGTTTTTGGCGCTTTATAAGCTTTTGGGAACCTCACCACTTCCAAGCTTCGCTTCGTGATCTGTCGACGATGTTAATTTCTACGATTTCATCAAGCCGGATGAAGAAATGTCAAGTGGAACCTAAGAAATGGAGGCCGAATCGATGCGTATAATCGCAGAGTGCAGTGATTTTCACCATGGCATAGCTTAAAATTTTCGACAAGGATTATAAATTTAACCATACGAAAATTCTCGCAATCTCATAAATTTCGCTTATACGCTTCGCTATCATAGCGAATATCGTGCATACTAAAATTTGAATTTTCGCATGTCTCATATTTTCGCCATGGGGTACCGCCATTCGCCATGATAGCGAAATTCACTATGCATACGAAATTGGTTGCCCTCTCGATTTTGATCCAAACGTAATCTCGCTTGTATAATTCCTACTTTCTGTCCCCAATGTAATTCATATATTTTTGGTATTTTTGTATTTCATTACACCTCTTGTATGGCTATATAAGCCAATTTTATGAAAAATTTGTAACCCTAACTTTCATTAAAGCTTTCATTCACGCAGCCTTTGTTTTAGGCTTGCAGCTTTCTTCTCTCTTCTTCTCTCATTTTCGCAAACACCCCTTAGAGGATGATAACTCAAGGGATGTTTTGGCTAAGCCTCAAAGCCTTGAAGAGGAGGTTACAGGTTGGTTAATGGGGTCTCGCAGTGTTCCTCCTGCAAATGAAAAGGTGATCGCATTTAAGTGTTCCAAACTTTCCACACTAGGTTTAATTACTTAATGTGTTTCTGTCAATACTTGTCATGCTTTAGGTTCGTAATGTATTCTTACCGTAGATAATCGATATCTCTTACGCCATTTACGAGCCACCAAATTAAGTTAGCCGAGGTATTTTTCTTCAAAACTGGCCGAACATTAAATGTTTAGT
This sequence comes from Tetrastigma voinierianum, assembly GCA_016808115.1. Lineage (NCBI taxonomy): Eukaryota > Viridiplantae > Streptophyta > Magnoliopsida > Vitales > Vitaceae > Tetrastigma > Tetrastigma voinierianum. Next base: position 354,845 of record JAEQBH010001920.1, on the reverse strand, counting down.
AAGTGTTTTGACTCAAATAGGAGTGTTTTATGGGTTGTTTTATAGCTAAACAAAGATCCTAGCTTTTGGCAATGACTATATGTCATTTGCCCTAATACAGGAAATAACCCGCTGCGAGGACACTCCATATAACCCCATTTTATCAAGCTTAGTGACCTAAGCCTCTCAAGGTCTCCCTTTCACACCCCATTTCGTCGCTTTCGCCATCCTGTAGTGACCCCAACACCCACACTTTTTAATGCAAATCCAAAATCCAAAAGAAAGCCCACCATTTTCAACTATGATACAAATCATTTGTGATTTAAAACCATCCCTCATGGTGTTCAACCTTAGACTGCTATATCACAAAGAGTCACTACTACAGTAGTGAGGAAAATAGGAAACAAATTTTTGTTGATTCCTGATCACCTACCGCGGGCAACGAATGAGACACCACACCGGTCGCGACGCTTAATCAAGACAACTGGTGGGTCGTGACGCCAACTGAGGTCGCGACGCCGATCCATTGATGAAGCTACAAATGAGGGCACCCGCAAGAAAATTTGGAAGTTGCAATTAGTTCTTAAATGAAGAACCCAACTCTGAGGTAGCGACGCAAGGTTCAAGTCGGACATGAAACTGGATCAAAGTCACAACATGGAGTTTGAGGTTGGCAACATGAAGTCGAGCCAAACCGGTCCCCGCAGGAAAATCAAGTCGGCGACCACTTATTTAGTCAAGGGACTTCAAAGAGGTCACAATTAATCATTCAGTCGCGACTAAGAAACACCGGAAGTAAAAACTGTGTCACGACTATGTTTCGAAAGCAATTAGACTCAATAAAACCGTAGTAGGGAACCATGAGGTCCCGACACATCTTGAGGTCGTGACCTAAAATAAAAGGTGTAATGAAGAAACCCATTAAACCAAGAATCGAGGCTGCGCACCGTATTAAAGTGCTGCGAATATCAAAAGGCCGCACCAAGTATTAAGGTCGCAACTTAAATTTAACATGTGAAGACAAAAACGTGCAAGATATCGCCGACTAATCATTTAGTCACACCGTATAAGCACGAAGGGTCAGAAAATCCGCAGTCGCAACTTAAAAGGGAAGTCACGACGAAAGTTAAGGCAAGAGGGAACTGTGAATGTGGTCGCTAATTTGGCCAACCGAGGTCGGTTATTGCCAATGCAACAAGGAAAAGAGGTCCTAACTCAACCAAGGGCAACAACAAATAAAACAGGGTCTAAATCCTAAAACTGCCGTGGACGCTGTAACGTGCAAGAAAAGGAAGGAGGAACGAGGTCACGACATGGAACTATGGTCGCGACATCAATTTTTTGAAAATAACTACTAACAAGGTCGCTACTATAATCGATGTCACACCACTACTCAAAAGCAATGGCAGAAGGAACCAAGTCACGACCGGTTATCAAGTCGCAACCTAACGAAAGTGCAAATAAGAGAGTTCCAAGTCGCGACATCGGGCCAGAGGTCGCAACATGAGACAGTAATCTGGGCTTTCTTTTTCGTTAGCAAAATCCACTTGGAGCTTTTTGGAATTAGGGCCCATTTTCTTTTGACAATTATAAATAGACTTTGAAAAGAATAGTAAAGGTACTTTCATTCCTCGATACCTTAACTGGAAAAAGCGGAGAAGGACTCATTGTATAATTTAGAGTAGATTTACTTTTCTTTATTTTTCTCGATTTGAATTATGGAATGGTAGAAATGTCAAGTCGGATTTAATTTCTAATTTTCAATACAAATGCTGTCGCTTGAAATTAATGGATTCTGCATAAATTCTGAATTCATTTTTTCTCAAGACATTACAATGATAATGTAATGAATCCGATCAATGATCTATTGTTGGTCAGAATATAAAGATTTAGAATCACAAACTTCACTAGATCGATTTTACACTGCTAGTTACACTCTTTCTCTGCACTTGTAGAGAGAAATGCTAGATTGGGATTTATCTAGATTGATGTTGTTCTAGTCCCATCATTCCTAAATGATAGTACTCTACTACTCGCCTCAAGGAGTGCTTTCGTCATTTCCGTGGAGGCCCTCTGCAGGACACATAGTCGGAGATTCCGAGCTTCGAGCATTCACTTGTGGGTATGTTGCATCAATTGATTGAACTACTGGCGTGACCGAGGTTCATTTCAATAAATTCCCTTTTCACTACATAATTGATATCGAGGGGAGCATTTATCAATATAAATAATCGATATTTCACCTTTAATCTAAAGGATTTCAACCGTTAGTTGAGATCTAATCAAGGGAAGGAAGAATCATTAGATTTAAAGGATGAGTCATCAATTAGATGGTAGAAATTTTGCAAAGAATCCGAGAAGTGGAAGCAAAAGATCTGTAGTCTCAAGAAACGGGTATGAAGTATTGAGAAAGAAAATGCATCTCAAGAAGCTCAAAATACAAGTATTGCTAAATCGCTTTGAGAAAAGCAAGACCCTAACTGCTGAATACGGAGAAATCCAATTGCATTGTTAGGCAATCTCGGACAAATCCAACCCACGCAGAATGCAGCAATGCATTTTAACGTATAGAACTGGGTCGTTTTCACAAGATTTCTTTTGATGCTGTCCATTTCTTCATGAAACCGGATTCAGCCTCTAGTAGTTTTGTTCTTGTTTTTTGTTGTTATCATTTATTTCAAATTTATGTAATAGTTTACAATAAATGATAATTAATTTCTAGATTAAACTCACTATGCATTTTAAGTTCAAATAGTAAGGACCTAAGTAGTCAGTAGTTGATTTCAATTTAATAATCAGGAATGATATTCTGACTTACATCCAATTTTTACTCATAAGGGTCCCTATTAGGTGGAGGAAGCTCAGTTTGTCAATGGAAATAGGAGCTACAAACTTGGGCCCTCCAACATCAACCTCCAACCCACTCACACACCAACATCAGAACCATGAGAACTTCTCATGGAAGTGGAGTACGTTAAGGTCAAAGACTCCAGCACTTCCAGCTGAATAGTGATGTCTCACATGGTTTCTGTATGACAACAACAACAAGTCAATCGTAGAGTTGAAAATAAAATAAAGGAGGTCCCAATCTTCTGAGGAGCAAATGTTGAGCTTCATGGTTGAGAATAAGAGACTGTTGAATATACATGAGTAAAAATTTGTTAAGCTAGAAACATTTAAGTTAAACACAAATGCGTTTCAGGCCAATACCAATTATCTCTAAAAATATGGAGACCCAAGTAGGGCAACAATCTCTAGCTATAAAACCACCAAAGGATTCCTTCCCAAGTGACACCAAGAAGAATCCCAAAGAGTGTATGGCAATTACTCTAAGGAGTGGCAGTGAACTAGAAAAAAGAAAAGAAGGTGAGAAGATGATGACTGAGAAAGAAAAGAAAGCAAAAACTGAAGAAGAAACCAAGCTGGACAGTTAAGAAATGACTGAAGAGGGAAGAAAATTAAAGGTGCAACAAGAAAGAGATCCAATCAAGAGAGGTGACTCAAAAAGAAAGAGGAGGTGTGTTTCACGAGGCTCCTATCCCATTCCCTCAGAGCCTGTAGAAATAAAAGATGGAGAAGCAATTCTCTAAATTACTGAATATGTTCAAGAAGATAAAGATAAATATTCCTTTTTTTGAGACATTGACTCAAATGCCTCATTATGCCAAGTTCATGAAGGATATACTAAGCAAGAAGAGGAAATTTGCTGAAGAATGAGTGGTGAACTTGATAAGAACTCAAGAATGTGTAATCTCAAGAGTTTTCCACGAAGATGTAGGATCCGCATACTTCACCATACCCTACACAATGTGAATTTTAAATGGGTAAGGCATTATGTGATTCCGGGCAAGCATCAACCTGATACTATCTCAGAGCGGCAGACTCTGTTTGGGGGAGTTTACTCCTACAGCCATGACCCTGCAGATGGCAGACATAACTTTAGCTCAACAAGAGGGAATCCTTAAGGATGTACTGATCAAGGTGGGAAAATTTGTTTTCCTTATGGACTTTGTGGAGATAGACATAGAAGAAGATAAAAGTCCCACGCATCGACGTGCCCTTCCTGCTAATCGAGAAATTTCTTTGATATATGTCAAGAAGGAGAGCCTACTCTAAGGGTGGAGATGAAGTAGTACACTTCAATCTTAATCGTAGCTAAAATAGATTGAATTTGATAATGCTAATTTGAAAGATTAGAAACAATAAGTTCCATCAATTTTGAACCAAAATATGATTTGTAAGTATCTTGGCACCAAATGAATGAGAATGAGAAGAATTTCCATTATTAAGGATCTTGATGTTGAATCTCTCTCGAATTCTAGTTTCTGAATTTAAAGAAACAAGATCAAAAGATAAATGAAGGCAATGCGTAAAAATCAAGTGGTTGTGAAGGGAAGGCAACAGGAAGCTAGAAACACAAGCTCGAGGGGTTAATTTTGAAAAGAATTGCCCAAACATTTGAAGTGTATGTCTTCGGGAGCTGAAAAATCTAAACCCGCATCATAGCAAAGAATTCGCATAAGAGAGAGAGTTTAACCGATAAAGATTCTCATAAAGCATTCTATAGCTCAGCTGGGGGTATTAATCAACAAAATTTATAACTCACTCATACTAGAGTAGCATAGCTACCATAGTATAATGGTTCAGGATCGTCCATAGATGGGTTTTCTTCGTGGGAAATGACTAACAAAGGAGGCTTAAACTAGTGATTTCCATGGATATTGGGCTATGATAAAAAGAGTTGGTTTTAATGGTTAAAATCGAAAAATAAAATGGATTAAAATATGGAAAGAAGTCCTCTTAAGCATCTGGTCACAGTTTAGGTTCCTTAGGTAAATTGAGTTTTTCAGGTCTTTTCTCAAGATTAGGAGGATAACATATTATCTCTTCAATCTGCCTTCATTTAGCTATAAACCTAATTCTCAATAAATATCCTCAAAATAGCATTCACTTCTCATTAATGGTCCTCGACAGCTGAAAACATGTCTCCTAACTCACCTCCAATGGCTCATAGATGATAACTAATGAACATCATTAGATCTAGCATTATATCCAATGAGCCTCGAAGCTACCAAATATCAACAACTAAGGTGAGTCAAGGGATCAAACCTGGGAGTTGAAGAAAAGAAACATTAATGACAAAGTGAATACTCGCTTAAAAACATGGAAACCCCGCATTTCCATAGTTTCCCTCGCCCAGTGCCTTTTACTTCAAGGAAGGAAATGTTTTAGACACTCATCCTTTGAGAAATCATCCTCAGAGGTTGTTTGGCTGAAAGGAAAGATGAGAGAAATGAAAGAAAATGAAAAAAAAAAAAAAAAAAAAAAAAAAAAAAAAAAAAAAAAAAAAAGAAACTGAGTTTCTAACAAGCTTCCCTAAAAACAACTCGAATAAAAATTTGTCTCTCTACAAAATTGGTATTACATACCACCTAAAATCAATACAAATTACCAAAAAGATACAAACAAAACACTATTACATAGGAGAAAGTGGGAAACACAAAGCTCAAAACTCAAATGCGGCGTGACATTTTCGCAGGGGTTTGCAAAATTTCATAGGTTGCTTAAAATTGCAACCCTTGCAAATTTGCAAGGCTGCTTTCTATCATTCTTCCTGTCACGCTTCTTCTAGCCTTCGTAAGCCTCAACTACAACCATTTTCATGCTTTCAAATTTCAATTCCCACTCAGATATTAAGGTAAAATAAAACAATAAAACTTGTAATAAAAATTGATTAAGAGCTTCTTACAGGTCCTAACATGATAACTAGTAATTAGGCTAATTACTACACAAAAAGTTCTCAAACCTCGGAGGTTAAGGGTATAAACAACAATTATTTTGGGGTAGCAATCACTTCCCCTGACCGATACATCAGCTAGTCCCTTTAGCAAATGAAGCTTAGAAGAATAAAGCACCAAAATCAAGACGAACTATATATATATATCCACAAAAATGGTTTTCCAAAAGCAATGAGGTGATAAAACTTAACCTTCAACAAAATCTATCAAAATCCCGCCTAATGATCGTTCCAAGAGGAGTATGTATATGCAAATTCAAGTATCAAAAGAATTTCAACTCCTAGAGAACCAACCTAAAACCTTCCACAAAAACCTAAGTGTTAACTTGATTAGTTTTCAAAAATATTCTGCCAAACTGTCCTCTCCCTCCAACCTAGATCTTTTCTACACCTAGCAACTAACCAACCTCAATAGACCAGGAGCCTCATTTATTTCAAAACTTTTTTCATCATAGGTGCAATGGTGGGTATCGACCAAATTTGTCCATGTAATCTTAGGTCCATCAATGACTCAACCAATCAAGGTTTAGCCATCAAGTCATAAGGATCTTTCAAATCCACTAACCTTCAAATTTCACCCCTGAATTTTTAATAAGTTTGATAATTCAACACCTACAAATTGGATAAACCCACCATTCACCCATGTAACGAGCAACAAAGCCTGACCCAATCAATTAGCTTAGTACTAGTTTTAAAGATTCCCTTGCCATATACCTCTGACCATGCCCGGTTTCAAGATATGTCGTGGGTCGCAAAATTTTCGTTAGGGTTGTGAAAATTCGCAACCCTTAATTTGTCTAGGTCAGTTTCCAGCTTCTCGGCTCTTGGCTTCTACTTCTTCTCTCTAGTCAAGCTCGAATCGCAACTATGTTTTCATGCTTGAGCTCAATTCCCACCTTGAGATATGTAGCTTTAAAACAATAAAACTTGTACAAAAATTGATTAGTAGCCTTGCTAGGTCCTTAACATGTCAACTGGGTTAATTAGGTTGATTACTACACAAAAAGTGCTTAAAACATGGAGTGTTAAGGGTATGAAACAACACTATTTGGGTAGTAATCATAAAGTATAGAGAAGCAATAACTTGGTCAGTGGAAGACTTGAAGGGAATCAGTCCTTCTATTTGCATGCATAAAATCCTCCTGGAGTAGAATGCAAACATCCTATCAACACCGAGAAGACTCAACCCAATTACGGTAAAGAAGTTTTCAGGAAAGAAGTGTTGAAATGGTTGAATGCATGATTCATTTATGCAATCTATGACAGCTCTTAGGTGAGCCCAGTTCATGTGGTTCCCAAGAATGGTGGATTCAAAATCATTAGAAATTAGAAGAATGATTTAATTCCAATAAGAACTATGGATGATGAAGGGTATGTGATTGACTACAAAAAGTGAATATCATACACAAAAGGATCATTATCCTTACCTTTCGTTGATCAAATGTTGGACAGGCTAAGGTGACACCCCTATTTATGTTTTTTAAATGGATATTCTGGATATAACAAGATTGCCATAAATTTCGAAGACCGTGAGAAGACTACTCTTACATGTCCTTTTATGGCACCTTGCTTTTAAGGATGCCATTCGATCAGGTAATGCTCCTACCACCTTTCAAAGGTGTATGATGTCTATCTTTTCTAATTTGGTGGAGGAGGCTATGGAGATCTTCATGGATGACTTCTCGATATATGGATCCCGCTTCAGACAAATTGTTAAATTAGAGGATCAGATTTTTAGAGATGCCAAGACAAAACTTTGCTCTAAATTGAAAAAATTCCACTTATGGTAAAAATGAAGGCATCGTCTTAGGCATAAAATTTCTACAAAAATTTGACTTGAAGTTGACCAAGCTAAAGTTTCGTAATAAACTCTAATGCCACCTACTATAGTTAAAGGATTAGAAGTTTTGGGATAGATTTATGTAAGATTTATAAAGGACTTTCTAACAATATCAAGGCTATTATGAAGATCAAGTTAAAAGATAAGAAGCAAATTTTTGAATTTGATGAAAATTGTAAATGTGCATTTGAAGAAATGAAGGCCAAATTAGAGTTTTATCAAGTATAACACTGCATTGGAACAAAGAATTTGAGATCATGTGTGATGCCATTGATTATGTAATGGGAGCTGTGCAGGGACAAAGAACTGACAAGACCTTCAGAGCTATATATTATGCTAGCAAGACTTTTAATGAAGCATAAGAGAATTATTCAACCATTGAAAAAGAAATGCTAGCAATGGCCTTTGCTTGTGAGAAGTTCAGGCCATATATATTAGGGTCTCATGTCATAGTGCTCACTAATCATGCAACAATCAAATACCTATTGGCAAAGAAAGATGTTAAGACAAGACTAATCAGATGGGTTTTATTGCTATAGGAACTTGATTATGAGATCAAATACAAGAAAGGCAGTGATAATGTGATAGTTGATCACTTATCAAGACTAGAAAGCCTATTGAAGATGAAAGAAGGACTGAGATATAAGAGAATTTCCCTGATGAGCAGCTTTTTCAGGTATCAGTGTTGATTATCATATATATAGACCAAAATATATAAAGGATTTGTATAATAAAATGCTTTTTTGTTGTATGTATTACTTTCACTCAAATTGAGCTTTGGTCTATTATTCTGCAAGTGCACAGTCATACAAGTAATAAATGGATTATAAGTCCACATATCATTCCCTGAGGATTGATTTGAAATCTAAAGATTAACTACTCTTGCTACTCGAGATAATCACTATTTGAGCCTCCAGGATTTTAGACAGATTTAACTTTCTAAAGTTAAGTGAATGAAAGAAGGTAAGAATTTCTAAAATGTATGATTAGAGAGTTCACTAGATCGAATAACACTCGAGAAAGAAATCTCGTGTTAGTTATCAATTTGCAAAATTTTTCAAGAAAATACAAAGCTATGAATATGAACTTCCGGAATTATCCAAGAGTAGCAGCGTAGCCTCTCGGGAATGCCTCCCGACCCTACACATTTCACTCTAGCTAACCATATTCCTAAACTGTGTCAATGGATCTAAAAATCTACTTGTAGGATTTGATCCTCTTAAGATCTCGATTGATTTTCCTTTCTCAAGATTTCATAGCCATTTTAGAATCGAAAATCGCCGCCCCATAAACAGATAATGCAAGCTCCTCTCCAAACACCGTACCTTGATGAGTCCAAAAACTCATTAGATTTTTAATCCATTTTTCCAGTTTATAATGAGAATTAATGATGAATTGTCTCACAGAAAATCGATAATTTACTCAAATTCCAAATCATAGAAAATACAAATGAGAAAATCAAATTTTAGTAAAATCATGAGAAATCAACCCCGCAGCAGACTAAAGTCAAATCGAATTAAGTCATGACAGAAGCGTGTTTCAAGAATTCCAAGTCACGACATCAAATTTGGCTTTGAAGAAGAAAACTCAAGAGTGAACAAGTGAAGTCGCGGACTCAAGAAGGAAGTTAAGACAAAACATGACTTGGTCGAGATTAAAAGAAGCAATAAATGAAGAGGTTCATGCTCGCGCGACATCACTGCGATGTCGCCACACCAAAAGGGAGATAAATGAGGTCGTGATACCACCATGAGGTCGCGACAAGGAGCCACCACAAAGCCACAAGAACAAATTTCTTCTGAAGTAAAAGAAGTCGCAACTAATTTTGAAAGAAGCGACTCAAGGTCGCGACTGACAAAGTAATGAAGAATAACACCAAGGTCGCAACAGAAACTCCAAATCGATCGACCAAGAATTAATGAAAAGTTAGATGATGTCGCGACACCAATTTCTCGAGGTCGCGACGTAATCTGAGCTTAGCAGATGATTAGTGCCTAAAGCTTATTCGAGCCCTATTCAAGATAGGTTTTGAGTGCTTTTTGCGCACTAATCATATGAATTAAGCCTGTCATGTGTATGTTCACTTAGTGCTTTAATTTGTTTTCGAGATTGTTTCGATAGTTTTGCGCATTCCTGGGAACTTCAGCTTGAATAGCCATTTCCATTAAAAGGAATGTGAGAATCCTCGATGATTTCACCTGTCGAGGCGATGAATGTGTCAAGATGCAAGAAGAATCAAGGCAAAATGACGAAGAAACCATGCAGATAGTGTGGAGGGGTCAGGAATGCGTAAATTACTATAGTATCATAAAATTTCACTGGATTAAAATTTCAGAATCATAGCGAAAAATTTCGCAATCCAATAAATTCTCGCTGAAATTTTGTTGTTAGCCAAATTTCGCTAGCAATAAATTTGATCGCTCATAGCTTAAATTTTCATTTTCTATTCCTGTGAATTTCACTAGGCTAGCGAAATTCTCGCTAGCATATGAATTTTCGGGGCCATGCTAGCGGGGGCCCCGCACAGCGTAAAATCCTGCACTGCGGTTTTTATATTTTGATTCCAAACGACCAATGCCTTTGATTAATTACTGTTGTCCCTATTGTAATTTCATATTTTAGGCCTTTTTGTCATTTCACACCTTGGGGTTGGCTATATAAGCTTCCCTACAACTTTGTAACCCTAACTTTTCATTCCATTTTTATGCAAGTTCCCGCAGCTTTTCATTTTAGGTTTATTTTGCTCTCTTCTCTCTCCTCTTCCCTTCTTTCTATTGCCAAACACACCCTCAGGATGACAACTAAGGGATGTTGGCTGCTTCAAAGCCTCAAGAGAGGGTTGCTAGCTTATTTTGGGGGCTACCGCAGGCTGTCCTCATGCTTTAAATGATACATGCACGATTTATGGTTCCAAACTTTCCAAACTAGGGTTTAATGCCATTTAATTGCCTTTTCAATAATACTTGTCATGCTTTCAGTGGTTCAAGCAGCATTCCACGCCGAGAGATGACCGATATTCTTAGATGTCATTTACGAGCCAACAAACGAGGTTAAATGCTGTGGTTTCAAACCGATCGACATCAATGCTTAGTATTTGATTTGACTCAAATATGAGTGGTTCTGTGGTTAGGTTTTATACCAACAAAGATCCGGCTTGGGTTTTGACTATATGTCATTTTCCCTACTGCGAGGAATAACCCGAGGACAATCGTATCCCCATGTTATCATGCTAGTGACCCAAGCCTTCAAGGTTACCATTTCACACTTTCTCCTTTGCTATTTCATCTATCCAAGATCAAATCAACTCCTATTTTAACTAAATCCAAAAGTCCAAACAAAAGTCTCACCATTTTCAAACATTGATGCTTAATCATTCGTGGGATGAAAACCCATCCCCGTGTTCGACTTAGATCGCTTATATCGCAGAGCTCGACTACTCAAGCAAAGAGGAGGAGTAGGAAACAACATTGTTGATTCCGATCACCCTACCGCGGGCACGACCCCAAAAATTATACACACGGGATGGTGCCAACCACGAAAGGATGATCAGATAAATACTTGTAATCCACATTACAAGTGTCAGGACCTTTCAATCCTTTTGATTTAAGGTGCAGAACCCAAGTTTTTTACTTAGCAAGCATCGCACTGCTTTTATTTTTACAAATCATTTTGTTTTAGCTAACACTCCACCCTTTAAGTTTCTCATAATACTTTTGCTTTCAGGTCATTTCTGTACTGTGTGTTTATGCAAAGACTGGGACAGTAGGGACATCGTAGATCAGAAAGAGGAGTGCACCAAGTTTGAGCAGGTCAGGAATCAAGCAGTACGCGGATCAAATGGATCTTACTTGAGGAACAAAGAAAGTCAACAAGCACCCCTATGAATCCAACAAAGATACATGTGTCAACGAGGATCACATACACCTCCCAGAGCAGTGCTCCTTCCTCGCATCATACTCTCGCCGAGGATGCAGCATTGAGACCCTCTACCTAGTGCCCCCCGCTTCCCACATTTCATGGTGATGAGAATGAAAATCCATATTCCTACACATACGGGATTTTGAGGAAGTATGCATAACTTTAAGGAGGTATAACCGATATGAATCATTCGTTGAAGGCATTCCTCGTTAACCTCACGACAAAGCCAAAAATATGGCCTCAATTCATCGAGGTCGAGAACGACAGAAATCGGGGCCGAACTTCAAGGTTGAGTTTTTGAAGAAATTCTTCTGCAACCAAGACCAACTAAGAGACAGATCTACACTTACTCTGGCTTACGACAATGAGAAATTCTATCGTTGTCAGAGAGGTTCATGGATACCATCACCTCCGCATGTCCTCACCATGGTTTTGATACATGGATGCTAGTGAATCATTTCTATAATGGTATACAGTCCCCCATGAAGCAACCGCTAGAAACCATGTGTGAGGTGATTTTACAAAAATCCATGAAGCCATTGGATTAATTATGTGGTCGAAACTTCCAAGGCTTCGATGAACCGAATCCAAGGAAGTCGAAGAATGAAGCCTTCAACCCACCAAAGGGGAGGCATTTATGCACTTTCCGAGGATATGGAAATGAAAGCAAGAATATCAACCCTAGCTAGGAAGATGGAAGAATTGGAAGGAAAAAGGCTCCATGAAGTGCAAAGAAGGATCAAAATACCGCACAAAGCAATCCATGCATCAATTGTCGCCCACCGCCCATCCAGAGAACACTATCCGACTGCCCTCGCGAAGGATTTGATGTCGTGAGCATGCTAATGCCTCGCTGGCCACATAAGCCACAACCCACGTCCCATACTGCACACGTGACACCCAATTTCAGCTACACCACCCCAATCTCTCCCGAAACCTAATCCCCTATGTGCCCCCGGTGCAAAGCAACGCTTTGTTCTCATCTCAACCACGTACCATCATCATCCACTTCTCCCGTTGAACAAGCCATATTGAATTTGAGCAAGGTAGGCAATTTGTGGAAGAAACAAGGGGATCAACGACAATTGGCACAAAGAATTGATACTGTAAAGTACATTGAATAAAATAATAGACGGGTTTTCGAGAGCAATCTTAATCGAAATTGACAACTCAAGCAGATTCAATCACAAAGATCAACAAATTGGCCGGAGATACAGGAGGGAGGAAGTTCCTTCAAACATTGACAAATGAGGTGGTTCATCTGCCAACCTGATGGATGAATGAAAGCCATCATCACTCTAAGGAGTGTGGAAAAGACAGAGCAACCAAGCAAGCCTATGACTCAGCCAAGAAACATGCAAGGAAAAGGGAGCTGAGCCTGAAAAGGTAAGAGTCAGTGAGGATCCAAATAAGAAAAGCTGCCCCTCCCATTTCCTGCTAATTCAAGTGAGGCAAGAAAAAATACAAACCAAGCCGAATTGGGAGGTGCTATGCAATGGTTGTGAACATTCCACTATTGACATGATTAAGGTGTCTCATCATGCAAAGTTCTTAAAAGACTCCATGCATTACCAAGAAAGGGCTAGGTGCATTGAAAAGAAAGTCTTCCTTAACCGAAAGCAAGTCAAGGCTACACTCCAGCAAGACCCTAGTCAAATACAAGGATCCGTGATCCCACAATATCGCTTAACACATAGGATCAGACAGACAAGGCACTCGTTTGATTTAGGGGCCACAAAACCTACCGCCATATTCAGCATAAGCAGCTTAGGGTTTAGGAGCTCAAACCTACCAACATCACTTTGTCATTAGTCGACGATCTGAAGATTCCTCTTAAGGAATAGTTGAGGATGTCTTAGAAGGTGGGACAATTCCTACTACTCCAGAGACTTTGTAAAGGCTTGACAATCGAGCCACAGAAAATCGGCCCAATCATGTGCCAATTCATCCCGGGAAGACCATATTTTTCACACGCTAATGCAATCATCAATTGTCAAATGGAGTCATACCACATTCGCAACATGACATTGGAGCTCAATATTTTTCACTTGAGTACAAGCACAAGCTAGTGGAAAATGGCAATCAAGGGACTGATGAAGTTTGCTCAGTTGGCCCAAATGCAGAGAAGCCAAATGTCCGCAAATTGCAAGAATTGGCTAAGGAAAATGAAGCAGTTGATTGGGAGTTGTCTACCTCAGCCACCACTGCAGAGCAATTGGTCAGCCCAAAATCACCCAGTGAGAAGGAAATCAACAAGAATGGACCAAGCATGAAGGTCGAAGACAATATCACGGGTCAAGGAATTCGAATTTCCATGAATAAATCGCTGAAACCGAGCTTTGCCTGTGTCCACCGAAACTAAGTTGCTCTCAAAAATTTTTTTTCGATTAGCTAGAATTGTTTAATTTTGGCTATTTTTAGTAATTTCCCGTTTTAGCAACTTTCCTTTTTAGTAGCCTAATTTTAATTTTATTTTTTTTTATTATTCTTAGGTTTTGTTAAAAATAATAATTATTTTTTATTTTGTTTAATCGCTTCAAATCAAATTTTTATATTTTTTTTTTTTTTTATTTTGCATATGGATAATGGTGGTTTCAATAAGAATTTCGCTATAATAGCGAAATTATGCTCTGGCAGTTGACTCTTCTCAGCTTCTGGGTGAGACCTACTAACCGATTTATAAAAAGGAGTAGAGGGGGGAACCATTCATCTTCATTTCCCCAAGCATTCCCAAGCCTTCTAACGTGCACCACCAAGAACAAGGCCTCAAGCCCACAGATCGCTACCCCAAACAGGCTCAAGATGAGTCTCTGTTTTACCCCTCAAAGACTCTCCCCATCACGACATGGTACGTACTGCAGTGGTTCCCGCTTCAGCCTGTATTAGATTTAGCACTGCAGAGAGGATGAGCAGTCTCACTGCTGGTCTCCTGAGGAAAGCTCCCGTGATTCAGAGGTATCGTGACGAGAAACAGACCCTGTGCCCCTCCCCCTAAGGCCTCGAGACAACGAGAGGGCTCCTACCCAAGCAGTCCCTGACATCGTCTCTGACATCGTGCCCTGGGAGCCCTCGACATCTCTGGCCACCATCCCCCAGCCAGAGGCAGCTCATCACCTCATCTATCGCCGCCGAGATTGAAGCGCCATTGTTCAGATCGGGACCCCGATCTCGGAATGTAGACCGCACGATGACTTCAATGGGAGACCCATTACTGATACATGCCAGCGATTGATCGCGACCCCTGCCTCGCAGACTCCATGAGGTCGACCACGCAAGCATCTCGCTGCCATTTACGACAATCAAAGAAGCCATTATCCTCGCGGTGTTTTCATTTCTACTACCCATGACTTCCCCGGAGGCCGAGTCTCACGTGAGTCTTCGATTCACCATCGATGATCGACCGGAGTACTCCGAGCAAAGAGACATTTCCCCTAGTCGTGATTGGGCCGCTAAAGAAAGTGTGCCAATTTCGAGGATATCGAGATCGCCACAATTCGACACAATGTGAGGATGGTCCGTGGCTCGCTGGGGAGATACCACGAAGTGACTCGCATTCTTCCGAGGCAGCTTCCACCAGATGCTTCAGGATCACCCGCCATCTGGCCTTGTTCCCGCTGCAAGACTAATGCTCAAACAGAAGGAGCATAATGCAGGCCCCCAGACCTGATCTCGAGGATTCGCCCGCCCCTCCCTGAGTCGGTCATGACCACCGGCCGCACTTCTGAGGATAAGGTCCACCTCAAGGGCCTGGGCTCGCTGCAGGGTTTACCATTGCTGATGTCGCCACGAGCCAAGTCCCGGAGCATCTGGATTCCCTGAGAGCCTCAAGATCGAGAGTGAGGATCCACGTGCCCTCGTGTCCCGCCTTAGAGCTGATCCTGACCATGCCGATCTCTTTTTCTCCTCCAAGAGCTAGGATCAGAGGAGAGGTACTGTATGAGGTAGTTGTAGGATCCCCGAGGGGAGATGACTCTGGGTTCCCGAGGTAGAGGCAGTGATGGCTAGAGCCCAGCGCCGATCTGCCTCCTCCATCTCCTCCTCCACCTCCTTCTACCAAATTTCGACACTCCCGTCTTCATATACAAATACAAAGATTCTCCCGAGCATGTTCATGTCGGGCTCGAGGGAGCTAAGAAATTGCATGATGTTGTTCGCTCATTGGTTACTACTGCATCGGGCCGACTGCAGGTCAGCCCGAGCCGAGGCCACTATAGGTTACGCCCATGCCAGCGCTTCTACGTATCATGAGCCACCTCGGTCTCCCGCCTGAGCCTACACATCGAGATGAGTCCACAGCAGCAGTTTCCTCTGCATGCTAGCAAGAAGGCAAAGAATAAATTTTCGATCCACCACCACCGGGGCGAGAGCTAGGTGGTCACACTTTCTCTAAATTTTCCTTTCCAATGAGACGTGGTTTATACTTTGCTGGGAGGAAAAGGAAGTTAGAGTGTCTTTCTATCATGTTTTATACTGCTTTCACTTTTATCAATCGCTCTACCTACTTTCAGATAGGATTCATGTATTAGCCAATAGTAAGCAGTGATATTTTTGTCATATTTAGCTATATTAAGCATGTATTAGCCATTTTGGTTATATCAAAAGCTTTATAGCATTATTTACAGTTTTTTTACACTTTTACAAATCATTTTTTTTTTTGTACTTACATTTTGTGTTTCTTCTCTTTGCCTTTAGCTGAAATCAAGCCCCTGTATGTTACCTTAATGATAGAACACCCATGCATGATTTAGTTTTTGGTCAATTGAAGTTTCAAAGATAGTCAACCTTGAGCATTCCTCCCTTAGCTAATTCCACACACCGCACCTAGACAGCCAATAGTCGAGAAGGTTATATGTTCCTCTTTCCACTTTGGTGCTTCCACTTAAATTTGTCGACGACTCCATAATAGTTTTGTGTTACCCATGTGTATGAAGACCAATGTAGTTCTCTTAAATGAAAAGAAAAGAAAAGAAAAGAAAAAAAAAGAAAAGAAGAAAAAAAAGAATAAAAGCCGTGACGCTTTGCTCTGAAACCCTAACACTGGTCCAAGGTGGCATATAGCTTAGCCTTTTAAAGCCCGAGCGCTAAACCTTAATCGTCGGGAGTCATCGACGGTTGTTCAAGTACACTGGTGGATGTAGAGCTTAGCGAGTTGTAGGTGCTTAATTTAAGTCATCTCAAGTCCGGGAGAGCCCTCCGCAGTTTGTGGTCAAGTGATCCTTCGCTTGACGCTCCTAAACCTTAAATGGTCGGGAGTCACCTGGGTGGACCTCGCTACACTGGACTTCGTGAAGTCGGCTTTTAGCATTGCACCCTACACTGCAATCAAGGAAGAAATAAGAGTGTAACTAGTCCTATTTTGGGCTGGTCAACATTTTCAGCCATGGCGTAGCTTAGGCTGGGGGAGAGAATTACCACAATTTATCGTCTGTCGGGCACCTTAGGAACAATTAGATTTCGTGGAAGTTCAAATGATTTCCTTGAAATTGATGTCGCTCTAAACTTGTTCTTATAATGCTTGTTCTTTCATGCCTATTTTCATACGTGTAATTGTCTGTGATTTTAAAGGTAAAGCTGACTCCGCATATACTTTTGAACTATAAACACTTTTGTAAAAAAGACAAGATGCATACCTTTATTGTTTTTAGCATTACATGACTAGCAACGCGGTTTGGGTTGGGGTGTGGATTAGTGCTCAAAAGTGCTAATATTGAAGCCCTATTCAAGATAGGTTTTGCTTTGCGCACTAATCATATGAATTAAGCTAATTGTCATGTGTATGTCCACTTTAGTGCTTCTAATTTGTTTTCGGTATTGTTTCTCGATAGTTTTCGCGTATCTCGGGGAATTCGCCATGCTTCGCTTTATCGTGCCTTCACGTGAGAATCCTCGCATGATTTCACCGTCGAGGCGATGAAATGTCAAGATGCAAAGCATGAGAATGAAGATAAATGATGGAAACATAGTGAAGCAGGAGGAATGGTGGAGCTGGTAATTTTTATACAGTATTATAAATTTCACTGGATTTTGAAAATTTCGATCATAGCGAAAATTTCGCAATCCTAGCGCAATTTTCATTATGTGAAATTTTCTGCTTAGAGAAATTTTTCATTTTCGCTTCTTGTGAATTCACTAGTTAGCGAAATTTCGCTATATAGTTAGTAAATTTTCGCTATGCTACGTAAATTCCCCTCGCGATAAATAAATCCCAAATTGTAGGTTTTTTATATTTTTGATTCCAAACGACTTCACGCTTTTGGATTAATTACCATGTCGTCTCCTATTGTAATTTCATATTTTAGGCCTTTTCATTACTCACACCTCGTTGGCTAAGCCTCCCTTACAACTTTGTAACCCTAACTTTTCATTCCATTTTTATGCAAGTTCCCAAGAAATCTTTCATTTTAGGTTTATTTCAGCAAGCTTCCTTCTCTCTCCTCTTTCCTCATTTCTGGGTCACAAACACACCCCTTGAGGATGACAACTCAAGGGATGTTTGGCTAAGCCTTAAAGCCTTGAAGAGGAGGGTTGCTAGCTTTGTTTTGGGGCTACTACAGGTTGTCCTCATGCTTTAAATGATACAGGTACTACATTTATGGTTCCAAAATTTCCAAACTAGGGTTTAATGCCATTTAATGTCTTTCTTTTGGTCAATACTTGTCATAAGTTTGTGGTTCGCTTGCATTATTAATGGTAGATGCACTGACATTCTTTAGGTTACTTACGAGCCATTGAAATGGAGGTTAAATGCTATGGTTTCAAATCGACCGGGACATTGAATGCTTAGTATTTGATTTGACCAAATAGAGGGTTCAGGTTAGGTTTCATAGCCTAAATAAAGATCCCGGCTTTGGCTTTGACTATATGTCATTTTCTAATGCGAGGAAATAACCCGAGACACTCGTAATCCCCATGTTATCATGCGTTAAGGACTCCAAGCCTTCAAGGTTACCATTTCACACTTTCCTTTGGGTTATTTCATTTATCCAGCTGATCAACCAACTCCCTGCTTTTAACCAACCAAAAGTCCAAACAAAAGTCTCACCATTTTCAAACATTGATGCGACCATTCGAGGGATGAAAAACCCATCCCCGTGTTCGACTTAGATCGCTTATATCGGCAGTATTTGACTACTAAGTAGTTAGAGGAGTATATAGGAAACAAATATTGTTTGATCTTGATCACTTACCGTGGCACTAATCGGGTGACATGGAGGTCGGATAATCGAATAGAAGTTATGACAAAAGATTTTCAAAGAGACCAACATAGAGGTCGCGCGGGACAAGAACAGATAGAAACATCAAACACTGACTCAGAAGATGTCGCTGACGCCCTTCTGGTCGCGACATCGCTACAAAGAAAAAGGTCGCGACGCCTTCACGCTACATCGCGCATGGGTATCAAGGTCGCTGACGTTCCTTAGTATCGCTACATCAGATCCAAGGATGTTAGCAAGTCGCTACCAGATAAAAAGCTTCTCGCGATGCATTTAACGTAAAACGGTCGCTGACAAGAGTGATTGAAGTCGCTGACATCAAACAAATTTACATAAGGTAATCGCTGAAGTCAATGGTAATGCATGATTGAAGTCGCTAATCAAAAGAGATCATGATACGTAAAGGTGAAGTCGCGACGTGATAACTGAAGCCTCGACATCAAAACAAATGCCATATAAGGTAACATTGAAGTCGCGACACAAGAAAGGTCGCGCGAATTTCAAAACAACTCACACGCAAGTAAGAGAAGTCGCGACAAGAAAGAGAGGTCGCGACATCAAGTCAAGGTCGCGACACACAAATGGAGTCACGACATGAACAAACAAATGGGCCAGTTATTTTGAAACCCACAAGGAAGTGCATCGAAGTTAGGGCCCAACTCATAACCCTATAAATAAGCAATACATGTATGAAAGGCATTTTCCATGCTCGTAACGAAGTCTGGTAGCCGAAGGCTCGTATTTTAATTTTTCTCGTTTTTTCTTTGTTTTACGTTATTTTAACTTAGATTAGAGTAGATTGTTATTTCATTTGAATTTCTGATCTGATGTTAGCTGTTGAAGTTGAAGCCGAATGCGTAATGTTATTTTCTTCAAATTATCGCCTGCCTGCTGAAGTCCAAACAGGCTTTGAATTCAACTTCCAGTCAATTTACGTAGTTCTTTAACGAGAGCTACCGTTAGTGTAACGGCAATTAGAAACCCAAATTGAAATTACTCGTTGTTAGAATTTATCTTTTCATAAATTCATCGAGCCCACTAACTCGCCCGAATCGCCACGGTTTTGTTTATTGCTGTATCTCGACATCCAAATATTAGTGTCCTATAAATTGAGTAATAGGATAGTTTCATGCCTCACTGTGAGGCCCTCCGAGTGACACGTAGAAGGCATTCCCCGAGTATTGAACAATATCTCAAGGGTATGCGAACCTAATATTGGGGACTTAATGGGGCTTTGTGAATTTAATCGATAAATCTTCTCTCTCACTTGAAACCGAGAATGAGTCAATGACTTATCAATTAAAATGAGCAGTAGAGTTCACTGACCGAACAAGTAAGTCTCAACCTCAATGAAGATCTCAACTAAGTGGTGAATGAACCGCCCAATTTATGATGAGAAACAGATAGTGTAAACCACAGCTGTTTATGTCCATATTATGTTTATGTTCCATCTGGCAGCTATTATACAGCAGCTCCAATAAACAACTGGGATTAAAAGTAGTTATCTAATCCTCTGCATTGGAAAGAAACAAGGAAGATTAGATGATGAAATGTGTCATTAAGAGATCCACATGGCATTACCTTCTTCCTTGGACGGATCTCTAAACTGAGGTCTACAAGGTGCCACAGAGTCAGTTCTGCAGGAACTGACATGTTTCACAATAGCCGTATTTTCAATGCATCCCTTTAAGAGCTAACCGACGCCTATTTCCTTTAATTTTTTATTTTAGTGTAAGCATTATTCAATTTGTTCTTAGTTTACATATTCTCATTCTTTATTATTTTAAAGGTTGCTAGAATATATCAATTGCCTATCATAGTCCAAATAGTATGGGAACTTGGGTAGTCGTAGTTGACTAAATTCTGAGACCTCATGGGGACTGAGTATCCGGACTTAAATCCACTTTATTACTTGTTCGACCAGACACTTTGCAAATCATGGATCAAAACCGTAAAGAAATTCTGTTACCTTTATAAAACCGTTTTAGACCAGTATACTTAGAAGAAATATAACAAACAAGTTCATGGCATTATTGTCGGGGATTAGACAATAGTCCTTAGGGTAATAACGTTATAAATTTGTGTTTATGTTTAGATCCATCTCTCACACTTACATAGTGGGAGAATCAGATCCATCGAACATACCTCAACCATCAATTCGACTTAAATGCTCTCTCTCCTTGATTAGAATCTTAGCTAACACGGGATTGAGATTATTCTACCCAATTGAGGTGAAACTTCTAAAGATTAAGCTAATAGAGCAGTAAGCGGATCTTATTTCTCAGGGAACACAATCCTACTGTCACCCATGAAGGAACCTTGAAGTCAGAGGTTAGATCTTCACCAGTGATATCTCAAAGTGATCTCTAGAATTCATTAGTTCAATGAACATCAGTACAATATACCCCTAAGTTACTGCTCTTTACTCTCAGATCGTCCATCCCTGTGCAACTCAGGGGGATCCTGGAAATCAGAACACATATATAGCTCTTTCTTGGTATAGAGAACTAAGATTCCGAACAGCTCAATGAAAAAGCAATACCATTTAAATCATTCCAATTTTCATTAATAAAATCGCATTAAATTACTACAAACAATAATCAAAACAACAAACTCTTCCCAAAGGAAGCTTAGCCTTCCATATCTGGATCATCTATGACAATGACTAGTTAATCAAACAAATTCATTGAAATTTTGATCAAAACTGAAGTAAAATGAATTCTAGAAAAATTTCTAGATTTCATTAAATTTCATATATAAATAAAGCATTGATTTACATTCAAACCAGCTCAGAATTAGCTCAGATCTTCTACTCTAATCCTAAAAGAAAGAAAAATAAATCTACAAATGAAACTCAATTAAAAAGAAAAGAAAAAAGAATAAAAAAAGGAAAATGGTATACAATGAGACTTCAACTCTTCCAAAAAGCACAAAACTAGATGAAAAGCGGTTAGAGGCTGCTTCACTCCTCCCTAGGAGTTCATATTTATAGGCTCAGGTCTTGGGCCCTAAAAACGAGGGGACAATTACGAGGTTCGAAAAGCCAAAAAATTCTGCCCTAGTGTTG
Source organism: Tetrastigma voinierianum (assembly GCA_016808115.1). NCBI lineage: Eukaryota > Viridiplantae > Streptophyta > Magnoliopsida > Vitales > Vitaceae > Tetrastigma > Tetrastigma voinierianum. The sequence goes on along the minus strand of JAEQBH010001920.1, from coordinate 333,030 downwards.
ATGTCGTTAAATTGTCACGACATCAGAATGCTTTATCATGGGTTGAATCTAGTGTCACGACATTGGCTCCACGTGATTGAATTTTGATGTCATGCTGATGCTGTGACATTGCATCTTCAGTTTTGATCATTTCAGCTGATGTCGCGACATTGCTAACCTAATGTCGCAACATTAGTCTTTTAATGTTTCAACCTTGTCGTGACATTGAAGTAGATGTCATGACAATCTTCACACGATGTTGCGACATTGATCATCCGATGTCGCGACATTTAGTTAATGTTGCGGCTATGTCGTGGCAATGTAGTGACTATGTCATGGCAATGTTGCGACATTGCTGCCTTTGCAGCACAATGATGATTTCAGCTTATTTTCTACTGATTTCTACTTTTTTTCTTTAATTTCCTACAAAACATAAATTTGGGTGAATGTTCTATGATTTTACATTAAATTGAACTTTTAAACTTTAAAAATTCATGAAAATTAAGCTTAGAAACATATGAGTTTTGGACTCATCAATCAGTTCAAGTACCATGGTATGTTGATATTGTGAACTTTCTAGCTTGTGGAATTATGCCACCAGAATTCAGCTACCAACAGAAAACCAGCAGAAAAGAAAGTTGAGGACTAATGCTAGGTTTTATTTATGGGATGACCCATTAGTTTTTAGAAGAGGAGTATATAAGATCATCACAAGATGTGTACCAGAGGCAGAATAGGTTGGAATTTTGGATAAATGTCATGCATCACCATATAGAGGACACTCTGCAGGAGACAGACCAACCTAAAAAATTATCCAATTAGGTTTTTATTGGCCAACTCTATTCAAAGACTGTTCTGAATGGGTTAAAGATTGTGACAGATGTTAGAGAATGGACAACATCAATAGAAGAAATGAGATGCCTCTATAAGGAACTAGGGGATGCAAATTTTTTATGTATGGGGGATAGACTTCATAAAGTCTTTCCCACCTTCATTTGGAATCTATACATTCTCCTAGCTGTGGATTATTGTTGATGACTAAACTGTATTTCAACATACAAACCAAAAGCTTCTTTAGGCCAAAGTATATCGAGAAATTAATACTGCCACAAGAATTGAATCAATCGCCAACAACAGCGCCAAAAACTTGTTGATGACTAATTTTGATTAAAATATGTGTTTGTCCTTTTTGTGAAATGGATTCATTAAAAATTGAGTTTGGTCTAAATCACTGCAAGTGCACAGGTCATACAAGTAATAAAAGTTGATTTTTAAGTCTAGATATCGTTCCCACGAGGATTGATGATAAATCAAAAGATTAACTACCCCAACTACTCAAGATCCTTACTATTTGAACTTGAATGTTAAAATGATGAGAGAACTAATAAAGTAATACTAAAACAATTTCACTAGTATACATAAAGAATTTAATAAAAGTGGATTTGAGAGTTCACTGAGTAAGACAACACTGGGAAACAGACCAATGAATAATTGTCAATTTTTACATCATTTTGAGTCATAGCTAAGTCATTAGTTGGAAAGCTGAATTTGTCATAGATGCATTGTAGTATAGTTTGGATTTCTCCCTTAACAATACATTTCACTAATTACAGATTCATGTTCCTTTCGGACCCATGGGTCTAATCAGTTACTTGTAAGATATAATCCTCTTTCTAAGATTTGGGTATTTTTCCTTTTCAGTACTTCACACCCAAATCTTAGGACTAAAGAATTCTTGCCCCCATAGACAAGATATTGCAAGCCTTCTCCAATTTAAATGGCACCTCATCCTTCAATGTTGATGAAATTATCCTTATCCTTGATTAGATCTATGCTAACATGGTTTCAGAATAATTTCATCAGAAATAGGAGAAACCTCTGGGCGATTAAACTACTACTTCATCCAACTATCCGCACACAATGAGTAAGTTAGTGATCTATTTGAGTAACCTTTCAGAGTTCATTAGTTCCAAAATATTAGCCTACCATACCCACAAGGAACTACTCTATACCCTCAAGATTCTCCATCTTTGTGTCACGTAGAGGGCCTCTCGGAAATCAAAGCAAGATACAGTCCTTTGTTCTTGGGTACACGGTACTAGTACATGGACCGGTTAAGTTCAAGAATAATACCAATCAAATAAATTTAAGATTTCTAACTATGGCGTTCTTCCGCTTTGTGCAGAAAAATAACAATCACCATCAACTCTTTCCTCAAATTGAGCTCAATCTTTCAAAAATGGTTCACACATATCGGTGACTAACTGATTAGGAAAATTCACTGAAATTGTAAACGAACTGAAATAAATGAACTCCATAAATTTTCCAAAATCCATTTAAAGCAGAACAATAGTGAGAGAGAAAATTTTATAATAGATTCCAACTCAAGTCGCATCACCATTAGTCAACCTTAAAATAAATAGAAAACTAACTAAAACTACACTAAACAAAATCTTACTAAAAAGGAAATAAAAGAAAAATAAAAGAAAATAATATACAAAGAGTCTCCAACTACCCAAAACTTCTGCATTTGTGGACCTCCTCATGCTCCTGGGATGAGCTCCATTTATGACTTTCCAATGATGGGCCACACTTCAAAATTGCTTTGTGGATCCCCAAAAATTCTAGCTCAAATTGGTTGCTCTCTTGCGACATAGAAAATTATGTCGTGACAGAGTTTTAGTTTTTGTCCCTTAGCTTCTATCGTAGCCTCCAGTTTATATCGCAAAAGGTTTTCTAAGCTTTTTCTTGGATTCTGTCGCGACAAACTTTGATAATGTCACGACATAGTTTTGATGCAACTGTCTTGTTCTTGTCGCAACAAGAGTGTCTTGTGTCGTGAGATAAAATTTGTTGTAACCAGATTCTCATACTTTTTACTTCTGAAAACTATCGTGACATAAATTTCTTTGTCACAACAAACATTTTTACCTTCAGCTTTTCTACTTTTTTTCGACGGAGTTTTCAATGTCGCGACATTCTTTTTGTGGTTACCCAAAAACTTTGTCGTGACAAAGTTTCCTTTTGTCGTGACAAAATTTCTTCTCTGATCCTTGTCACTAGCTTAACTGCTTATTGCAACATAGAAATCTTTGTCATGGCCAAACTGCCTCGGGGTTATCTCAGCTATCTTTTCATTTTCTCGTCAGCGATATAATTTTCTTTTTGTCGCGATTGCACTTATTACTCTATTAACTTTTATTGTCGTTTATTATTAAAACTTATTTGTCGTGATAGAGATTCTACCTTATTTTCTTCATTATGTCGCAACATAAAACTTCTTTGTCACAACATTCTTCTTGTATTGCTTTTCAACTTCTTGTCACGACAAAGATTTCTTTGTCGCGATAGAGTTCGCCTCAACCTCATGTTTTATTTATGGGAATAGAAAACTTCTTTTTCACGATAAAGTCTTGTTGTCCTTTATTCTGAACTCTAAATTTTATGTCGCAACAGAGTTTTCTTTATTGCGACAAAAATCCTTCCTTAAGCTGGTCCTATGTTGAAAACTTTGTCACAACATAAAAACACTTGTCGCAGCTAACTTATGTTATAACCTTGCCATACTCTGTCGCGAGAGAGTCGTCTTTTGTTGCAATAGAGTTCATCTACTATCTTCATTCTTTTATGTTACAACATAGTAAGGATTGTCGCGACAAAGTTCCACTACCATTTGCCTTTATCAATGTCGCGACAGAGTAAAAAGTGTCGTGACAGTCTTCTTCACACACTTCTTCAGTAGTGTCGTGACAGAAAAATTCTTTGTCGCGACAAAGTTCTATTTCTTCCTTGAGTTCAGCCTGGACTTTGTTGTGACATAAAGCTGCTGGTTGCAACATAGCTCTGCTGGTTCCCTTGATATTCTAGCGCGACATTTAGAAACTAGCAAGACAGAGATTTCTGCCTTGGCCACTTTTTTTCTTCTTTTCCTACTGGAATTATCTCTTTTTCAATAAAAACCTGCAAAACACAAAGTTGATGAATATTCCATAATTTAGCATAAAAATATAGCTTAACTACTAAAAATATGCTAGAAAAATGGATTAAAAATAGATGAGTTTAGGACTCATCAATTATGTATCCAAATGGGTGGAAGCCATAGCTTGCCCTATAAATGATGCTAAAACAGCTGTAGGGTTTTATACAAAGAAATATCTTGAGTAGATTTGGAGCCCCTATAACTATTATCAGTGATGAGGGAAGCCATTTTGCAAACAAACTATTTGTAAAACTTATGAGCAGGTATGGAGTCAAACATGTTATGTGACTGGCTTATCACCCTCAGTCAAATGGGCAAGCTTAGATATCCAATAGAGAGATCAAGAATATACTTGAGAAGACAGTCAATGCAAGAAGATAAAGACTGGTCAGCAAAGCTTGATGATGCATTGTGGGCTTATAGAACTGCTTATATGTCCCTTATTGGAATGTCCCCATAAAGGATTGTATTTGGAAAGCATTGTCATCTACCTTTGGAGCTTGAATATAAGGCAATGTGGGCAATCAAAAAGCTGAACTTTGATTTCCAAGCTATAAAAGAAAAGAGATTCCTCAAATTAAATGAATTAGAAGAGCTGAGAAATGAAGCCTATGACAATGCAAGAATCTACAAAGATAAAACCAAGAAATGGAATGGCCTAAGGATATTGAGAAAAGAATTCAAAATAGGAGAATCAATCCTCTTGTGTAACTCAAGGCTTAGATTATTTCTAAGAAAGCTCAAATCAAAATGGAATGGCCCTTACATAGTGATTGCAGTTACATCATTTAGAGCAGTTACACTAAAATCAAATTCAAGAAATGAGTTTAAGGTTAATGGCCAAATATTGAAGCATTATTTGGGATGTAGTTTGAATGAAGAGTAGTCCCAAATTTGAAGAGAATGAAAGAATTGCTGAAAAGAGAACACATTGCAGCAATGTCTAGCTAAAGACATAAAATTGAGCAGACTCTTGGGAGGCAACCCAAGAAATATATATATTTTTTAATTTCTATTTATAATTTGATTTTATTGAATTTTATGTGTTTGAAGTTTGAGTTTTAATTTTTGAAAATTTTAGATTAGTGATTTTACCGTTTTTCAAGTCATGAAAGCTAATTATTAAGTGAAGTTATTGTAAAGAAGTAGCTCGAATGCAAAGAATAAGATAATACATATTGAAGAAGAAAAGCTTGCTCAACAATCTTGTGAGAAAATTCTTATTTAGCTTTCATGATGTTTTAATTAGTTTTATGAATAGATTGTTGATATCTATATAACTGAGAAATTGTGCTGGATTGATCATGTTTGAATTGAGATGCTCTATTGTTATTAAACTTGTATTCACAAGCATGACTAGAGTGGTTTGAATAAATTGCATGGTTTTCTGTGGGTTATTTGTTTGAAATTGGTAAAAAGCATTCTTTTGGATGAAAATGCATATTCTGTCGCTACAAATATTACTCTTGCCTACCTTAGTTGAAAAATATGTCGTGACATAGTGTTTGTTATCATGACAATGCAGTTTTGTAACTAGCAATAATTTGTCGCGACATAAATAATCATTGTTGTGACACACTTTTTAAACCCCAGTGCTAACATTTTCTCGCAACAAACAATTTATTTTTAGCAACAATTTTTCATTTATGACACAAGAATCTATGTCATGACAAATAAATTTTGTGTCGCAACATAAGTTTTAGGTTCCATAGTTTGTTGAATGTCATAACATAAAATTTATTGTCGCGACATGGTTTTTACACACAAAGAAAATTTTTGTCACAACATTGAAAATTTGTGAGTCATAATTTTGTGTCGCGACAATAAAATCTTACGTCATAACATAAATTTTAGGGTTCAAGGCTTGTTTAATGTCGCGACATGGGAATTATTTTTTGCAACAATAATTGGGCCTATAAATAGAGAACTTCAAACTTTGGAAATACAAAATTTTGAAAAACCTTTTTCCTCCAAAAGCCCTAAAACTATTCATCTCTCAAGCCTTTAAACCTTAGAAACCTTCCTCAACCTTTTCTTCGAAACCCTTAATCCCAACTAGCTATTGCAATGTCTGAACAACAAAGTTTGATTCCTAATCTGAATGAGATCATGGAGAAGTACGATGGAAATGAAGAAGAAGCGACTCGAGCTTTAGATTATGGTTATGAATGAAGAAAGGGCAGAAACAGAGTAACCATCTTAAGCGAGAACTAAAAATGAGCAACCAGTTGATGAATGTAGGAAGAGGAAGAGAAATACAGAGGAAACTGAAACAGAGCAAAGAAAAGAGAAAGAAGATATAGAAGGTGAATTGATATCAAATGTGGCATATATTGTCATGGAACAAACATTGATACAAAAGGTTTCATCAGGGGAAGAGGCTTTAACAAGCTCATATCACCAGTTAGAGAGGTGATTGAGAAGAAAGGCTGAATTTACTAAGCGAGCACAAACCAGTTAGGTTTGTTGTAGTAGTGAGAGAATTTTTTGCAAACTTGGTTGGGAAGAAAGAGAAAATGTGCTACATTAGAGGAAAATGGATCTCCTTCGAAGGGGAGGAGATCAACAAGACCTACAATCTTGAAGGAGTTGAATGATGGATCCAAATTAAAAAAGTTGCAAAAAGAACCAAATTTCAAGAAGATAGTGGAGTTGCTAACTGATGGGAAGGGTGAGTGGAGATCAACCAAGAAGAACCCTTATGAATCCATTGCAAGAGGTCACCACGTAGGAAGCGAAGGTGTGGTTTTACCGATTGAAGGTCTCGAAAGTGCTATTTTGAACCCTATTCAAGATAGGTTTGGGTGCTTTTACATCAATCATATCACTAAGCCAATTGATGTGCAGGTCCACTTAGTTCCACTGATGTCATTTCGTGCTTGTTTTTGGTGATTTTAAGTGTGTCTTGCATACCAAGCATCGTGTTTAAGTTTGATGACAAGATATAGCCGAATGCCGAGGAATCACATGTTTTCAACCAGTCAAAAAATAAAGGAATTTGAAGTGGATTTTTGGAAGGCAAAGCGATGAAGGAGAATGCAGAGAGATGTGTGGCAAACAGTTGATCCTGGTGATTTTTCATATGATTGCGAAAATTTCTGCAGAATCATAGCGAAAATTTCAAGCAATCATAGCGAAAATTTCCTCGCAATCCTAAATTGGAAATTCTCGTTAGGCTAGCGAAATTGAAAATTTCGTCAGTTAGCCGAAATTTCTAGCTAGCTAAATTCCATGCTACACAACACCCCCACCTCATCTTCGTGAATTCCTCGCTAGGCTAGCTTAAATTTTCGCTATGCTAGCGAAATCCTCCTGCATAGCGAAATTCGCCCCGTGATTTTGTACATTTGATCTTAAACGACTAATGCTTTTTGGTATATTACCAAGCAGAATTTTATGTAATTTCATATTTAGGTGTTTTAGTATTTTCACACTTTGGTTTGTGTACTATATAAACTCCCCATTGAACTTGTAACCCTCGGCTAACTTTTAATCTTTTCAAGACATACGCAAATTTTCATTTTGGGGTTTCATTTGCTCTCTTCTCTCTCCTCCCTCTTTCTCATTTTTCTAGCCACGCTCAAACACCTCCGAGGATGACAACTCAGAGGATGTTTGCCAGACCTCTTCCTCCTGAAGAAGCAGGGGTCACCGGTGGAGGTTTGGAGGTAAGTTTTCATGCCCTCTCATTTACACGCATTTATGAGCATTTGCTCCTCGCATCTCACTCTAGGTTGAAACCTCTAGATCCAGCCTAGCCAATGTGTATTTGGCAAGCTCTCAGGTTACAAAGGGATGCTTAATCTTAGATCCACCGCTGTCCACTTGTCTCTATTAGCTGCCGTGGGTTGCTTTGCGCCATATGCACACTGTTAGGGACTTGAATGCTCACTGGCTATATCTTATGAGGGAACTGCCCTCATGTTTTTTTACTCAAGCATTTATTCCCCTTACTGCTTCAGATTCACTCTTTAAAGTTCAATCATCGTGATGTACCCCCCGAGTGGCTGGGGTACTTGGCAAGCTTTCAAGGTTCAGTGGATGCTTACTGTTAGATCCACTGATGCCCAATTAGTTGTCATTTACGAAGCCCTTCGCAGCTGTATCCAGCTGATGGTTTTAACCGGCTTTGAAACATTAAGGGTAAATAAATGCTATATATGAAGAAATGATTTGGGGTGGTTTAGGTTTTAATGTCATATGAAGATCCGGTTCGGGAAATGACTATATGTCATGTTCCCCAATGCGAGGAAAAAGACCTGAGGACATGTTAGTTGCCTTAAAACCCTAAACCAGTGGCCCAAAACTTCAAGGAGTTCTATTTTACATTTTAGTTTATTTCTTTTCGCTTTGCAACCACCAACCCACTGCTTAATTCAAACCTTAAAAATCCAAATTTAATTCACCAATTTTGACTTCACTCAAACTCATTTGTACCGAAGAAACCCATCCCCGTGTTCGACCCTGGGGACCACTATACCGGGCAGCAGCTTGACTACCAAAGAGGAGGAACTAGGAATAGCAATTTTGTTGATTCCGCATCACCCCACCGTGGCACGAATCAAATGGCGCCGTTTGCTCCGGATGGTGCTCTAAGTGCATTTGACGAGTATGGAACACTTGTGATCTTTATCACAAGTTCCGTGAAATTTTCCTTTTATTTTTTTTATCAAGGCTTTGCTTTTTTTGTACATTTCTCTATATAAAAAAAAAAAAAAATGCTAGTCATAGGATTGTGTGCCGCCTGCTCTTGTCAAGTAGGAGTGCATTTTGGCTTGAATTGTGGTCAAATGGAATACTTAGAGGGAGAGCAGTATAGTCAATACACTATGGAGAGAAACCCTAGAGCATACATGACAATGAGGGACTATAGGAACCTTTCATGGCAAGTGGGCAAAAGAACCTAGAGAAACATCCCAATCCCATGTAGGTCCATAGTGGACTATAGAGACCAAAGGATGAGTGCACCCCTCGGGTAGTGTCCCCACACCTATTACGGTAACCTCCCTGCTTCTCCATATTATACCTCAACTCCTCAAGAACCCCAATCACCACAACCAATGTCCCTGGGCCAGCAAGCAATTTCGACCTTACCAAACTAGTGGGTGACGTCAGGTAGAACAAAGGAATTCAATGCCCAATTGAGCAAAAATCCATACCGTGGAGAACCCGTGACCAAAGATTAAATGAGTTTCAAAGTGAAATGGAAAAAGGAAATTGATAATCGTGAAAACTCTATTTCTAAGGTTCACCATTCAAAGATGGTCATCAAGAGGAGGAGAACTTGGTAGGAGGGTCAGTCGACCAAGAGAAATTGATGCGTGGAACCGCAGGAGGCTCCTAAGGAACTACCGTGAGAGGAGGCGTGGGGAGGCGTGAGGAAAGGGGAAGAAGGAGAACCCCAAAATCTTAGCCTTCACCTAAACCCCATACACATTCAACCCCACCGCACATGCCTGCATTCACCCATGTACCCCACGGCTGCATCCTCGCCTATGAGCCCCGCTTGCATGTTCTCGCCCTTCACCTGCACCACAACCAATCCCTAAAGCACCCACAAAAAAATCCAACCCATCACTGCCCATGCGGAAAAACTTAAGGAAGTTAGTGGCCATTGTAAGCTACACTACATCAAAACAATGGTAGCCAAGCCACATCGCATGGCACAAGTTGGTTGGTTCTGGTGCCGGCTCGATTTGGAACACCGAACCCCGGCATTCCTAGGCTCCAACAATTCCAAAGAAATTTTGATGTAATCGGGCAACAATAGCAAGAGCCTTCGCATTCATTCCAAGATCCACACCATCACGATATGAGGTAGTGGTCGCACTCCTTCTCTAGCTTTCCAACTCCTACTTAGTGGAGACATGGCTATACTTTGGTTAGTGAAAAGAGTTGGGAGGCCATCTATCACATTTTGTTTTACTTTAGCTTTATTAACCCATTTACTTATTTTGTATAGATGCATGTATCGGGCCGACAAGAAAGTGTGATACTTTTGCTCAGGTTCAACTATGCTAAGCATGTACTACAGCTTACTTTGGTTATATTAAAAGCTTTAATGAGTTATATGGCTAGCTTTATTACACTTTTTCGTTCACTTTTGTGCCTCCACTTTGTGTATCCACTTTTGTCTTCAATTGAACAATTGAATTGCTTTTAATTGAACAATTGAATTGCCTTTAATTGAAAAATTGAAACCCTGTATGTTACCTTAATGTTAGAGCAATTCCTTGCATGAGTTAGTTTTTGGTCAATTGAAAGTTTCAGCATGTTCAACCTTGAACATTTCCCCCTTTAGCTAATTCACACACTGCACACCAAATTGTTCTGATAGGTTGTAAAATTATATACCTTAACTTTGCAAAGCCGGCCTTATACATGTTGACGATCCATAATAGGCAAAAGACCTATATATGAAGACTAAATGTAGTCTTCCAAAAAAGGAAAAGAAAAAGCAAAAAGGAAAAAGAAAAGAAGAAAAAGAAAAATAAAAGCCGTGACGCTTTGCCTTGAACCCCGAACGCGGTCCGAGGGGTATATGGCAAAAGCCTTTAAAACCCGATGCCCTAAACCTAATTGGTTGGGAGTCATCGACTTAGTAAGCTCCGCTACACGGGTGAATGGGTAGGAGTTCGTGTTGTAGGTGCTTAATTCTCAAGTCATCTCTAATCCGAGGTGAAGCCTCGTAGAGTTTGTGGTCAAGTGATCCTTTTGGCTTGATGCCCTAAACCCTAATTGGTCAGGGAGTCATCTATGGACCTCGCTCGGCTACAATCTGACTCTTTGGTGAATGAAGTTTTTAGCATTGCACCCTACAATGAGTCAAACAAAGAAATAAGTGTGCAGCTAACTTATTTAGGGTTGTTCAATGCTAGCCATGCCAATATTAGTCAGTGGTGGAATAATTTTGCAATTTATCGCTCATTCTCAAGTTACATTAGAAACCATTAGATTTTGTGGAAATTCAAAGGATTTCCTTGATCCAATGTTGACCAAGAAGTAGTCCTTATATGGTTTTTGCTCTCTCATGTCGGTTTTCTAACAGGGCGTAAATTGTTCATTTTAAAGGTAATGCTTATCTGTATATACACTTTTTGAACTATACATACTTTTTGAAAAAGCACTGCATACATACCCTTTGCTTTACATTGCTAAGGACTAGCAACGGTCGGTCGGGGGTGATTAGTGCCCGAAAAGTGCTATTTTGAACCCTATTCAAGATAGGTTTTGGGTGCTTTTTGCGCACTAATCATATCAATTAAGCCAATTGATGTGTACAGGCCCACTTAGTTCCACTGATGTCATTTCGTGCTTGTTTGGTGATTCGCGTGTCTTTATAATTTCACCCACTCGTGTTTAAGCTTGATGACAAGATATGTGCCGACGCCGAGGAATCGTCTTTGTTTTCAACCATCAAAAATAAAGGAATTTGAAGTGGATTTTGAAGGCAAAGTGATGAAGGAGAATGCAGTAGAGATGCAGTGGGCAAAACAGGCGATCCCAGGATTTTCGCTATGATTGCAAAAAATTTCAGTAATCATAGCTTAAAATTTTCGTAATCCTAGCGAATTAGATTTCAGAACTTAGCGAAATTGAAAATTTCACATATGAATGCTAATTGGGGCTGGCTCAGGCTAGCCAGCTTAAATTCCACCGTGCCTAGCTTAAATCAACCACCTCGCTATCTCACAATAATTTCTAGGGCTAGCAAATTCCGCTTAAAGGCTAGCTTAAATTATCAGTTGATAGCGAAATTTCAATTTCGCTTATCTTCGTGAATTTCGCTAAAGAGGCCAAATTCGCCATGCTAAATAAAATCCTTTCATAGCTTAAATTGTCGCCTCGTGATTTTTGTACATTTGATCTTAAACGACCACGTTTTGGTGTATTACCATTGTAGCCCTTATGTAATTTCATATTTTAGATGTTTTAGTATTTTCACACTTTGGTTTGTACTATATAAACCCCCACAAACTTGTAACCCGCTAATCCTTAATTCCTTCTCTCTCAAGACATAATGCAAGTGCCTTTCTCATTCAGTGGCTCATTTGCTCCCTCTCTCTCTCTCTTCTTCTCCCATTTTCTCGGCTACCAAACACCCTCCGAGGATGACAACCTCGCAGGATGTTTACTAGACCTCTTCCTCCTGGAAGGCCAAGAGGGTCACCGCGGAGGCTCGGGAGGTTTTCATGCCCCCATTTATCAATAATCGCACGATGAGCATTTAAGCTCCCGCATCTCACTCCCAGTTGAAACCTCCTAGATCCAAATTCTCACCAATGTGTATTTGGCAAGCTTTGTGGTTACAGTGGTTACTTGATCTTAGATCCACTGTCATCCACTTAGTCGTTTCTTATTAGTCGCGCGGTCGCCTTGAGGTTTAAGCATGCACACCGTTAGTGGACTTGAATGCCTCACCGACGCCATATCTTATGAGGGAACCTGTCCTCATGTTTTTTCACGCAAGCATTTATTCCCTTTAATTGCTTCGTATCTCACTTTTTAGGGTTTGAATCACTGCGGATGTACCCCGAGTGGCTGCATTCGCAAGTTTTCAAGGTTCAAAGGGATGCCACTACATCCACCGATGCCCATTTAGTTGTCATTTGCGAGCTCCCGTGGTGTTAGATCCAGTGATGGTTTTAACCGGCTTTGAAACATTAAGGGGCAAATAAAATGCTATATATTAGAAGAATGATTTTAGGTTTAGGTTTTAATGTCATATGAAGATCCTGCCGAAATGACTATATGTCATGTTCCCCAATGCGAGGAAAAAAGACCCGAGAGGACATGTTAGTTGCCTTAAAACCCTAAACCAAAGGTCTAAAACTTCAAGGGAGTTCTATTTTACATTTTAGTTTATTTTTTTCGGGGCTTTGCAAACCACTAACCCACTGCTTTTACTCCAAACCTTAAAAAATCCAAATTTATCCACCAATTTTGACTTCACTAAATCATTTGTACGAAGAAAACCCATCCCCGTGTTCGACCCTAGATTCACTATACTCGCAAAGAGCTCTTGACTACCGCAGTGAGGGAGGAAACTTAGGAATATAAATTTTGTTGATTCCGCATCACCCTACCATGGCACGAATCATTTACTTCATAGGCTCAGTCCTCCTTCCTTCAAAACACCTAAGCACGGTTCATCAAGAAGAAGCAATACTCTTGTATGCATGATTGAAGTGGTATAAGATTAATGTGGGTAAAATTATCGAAAACTCTATCCTGAACTACTACCAAAGTAAATACAGAGGTTAAATGCCACATCCAGCAACAATCACTAGGCTATGCATACTAGGAGGGGTGAAGGGAACCTAGGAAGAGGAAGAAAGGTGTCCTAGAACCTCCCCTCTAACCCTCACTAGTATGACCAAGCCTCCAACCAACAAGGGCAATAAAAATATGCAAGAAAGTGATGAAGAAGAAAGGGATAATAGAGAAAATGAGTAAGCCATTGTTGTAAGCTCAATAAAAGAGAGAGAGCAAGGGAAAAGGAGTTTAAGTCCCATATGGAACTTATCTCCAGATGCAAGAGATTACAACTAAGAGCCAGTTGGAAGCTCAGGACAACAAAGCAATAGTTCAGACATCAAGGAAATGTTGAGGAAAATGGAGCAGGGGATGCAAGAAAGAGACCGATAGCTAAAACACCAACTGCAACTGAGGGATGAATACATGGATGCTGAGATGAAACGAAGAGATCAATATTTGGAAGATGCTCTAAAGTAAAGAGATGATGAATGGAAGAAGGGGATAAATGAAAGGGATGCTATATGGAGAAAAGAGCTTCAAGAAATAGATGTAATATTCTGGGATGAGACATGGAAATGAGAGTATAATCTTTGTGAAATGCTGGAAAAAAGAGACCTTGCACTCAAAGAAGCTTTAATTTCCAGAGATCAAGAATGGTTGAATGGTTTGCATCACTGCAAGGAAAGTGTGAGACTAATGACTTTTGAACATATCAACGGCAAGGCACTTTTGGAAACAATAGGGAAAAGGCAACATGAACTCACAAAAGAAAATGCAGAAATCCTAGACTGGGCAATGAAGACAGTTTCAGGAAAGAAGAAGGTGCCACTGCCACATATCATAATATATGACTGTATACTTTACACCATAGTGCCTAAAGATGTGACAGAGCCTGTTATACCTTTTTCTAACCTTGATAAAGGTGGAGAAACACCTTTTCATACCTTGCAGATCATTGCCACAAGATGAAACTTATGGTACCATAAGAATGTCAAAAAGAAATCTTGAGGAAATTGAAGTATATAAAAGGAAATATGCACAAAAGGCAAAATCTCCTCTATAGCCAAATGAAAAAAAGAAAAATTAGGTCTCTTTTGTTTGATTGTCTTACTTCCATACATTTTGTAATTATCTCATGAGTTCAATGTAATATCTTTGATAAATTTGTGCAATTGTGTCTTTTGAGGAAGTCACAGGCATTCTGTTATGGGTCCTAATAATGCACTTATGTATTGAATGTTTGATGAATCGGAGTGATGAGTTGTTGATTTGCTTATGTTATAATAATTTTGTTGAAATAAATGGGTCAATCAGATAAGCTTTCTAACTGATATAGCATAGCAACATGTTCAAAAACCAAACCATAAATTAATAGATGAAATTGAGGTAGGATAAGTGAGTCTAAAACTCATCTATTTTTAAGCCCATTTTTCAAGTATATTTCATGCTTAAAAGTTCAGTTTAATGTAAATTTATGGAGTTTTCACCCAGATTTATGTTTTACAGGAAATTAAGGAAAAGAAGCAGAATTCAATAAAAAAAGAGAGCAGAAATCAGCATTGTGTAGAAAAAGGGTCAATGTCGTGACATCAGATTTCCAATGTCACGACACTGTGTGGAGAAGGTCTTGACACTACTACAATGTCGCGACATAGCCGTGACATCAATTGAAGAGGGAAAGGAAAAGATAGGTCAATGTCGCGACATCATCACGACATTGTTGCGACACCAAACCAATGTCGCAACATCATAAGCATCCTCAGTAGTCAAACTACATCAGACATCCAATGTCACGACATCGCCACAACACGGCCACGACATTGGCTATAGTGGGAAGAATTGAAATGTTCAATGTCGTGACATCACAACTCAATGTAGTGACATCAGCAAGGATTGTCAAGTGGTATTATCAATTGACCAATGTCGTGACATCGCCACAACATCGTGGTCACATCATAACAAAGCCTCAACCAGTGAAGACATCAACTAAACAATGTCACGACATCAAAGCAATGTTGCGACATCAAGTCAAAGTAGCCTGGAGGTGAAGTTTAACGAAACAATGTCGTAACATCGCCATGACATCGTTGAGACATCAATGTACTGTCGGACATCGACAAAGCAGGGGATCAAAATGTGCAATGTCGGAACCGTGAGCAAGATCAGAAGAGTAGAAATTAGCAATGTCACGACATGAAACCAGCAATGTCGCAACATCAGCCATGACATTGACAGAGGGCTTCAGAACATCAAAATTCAATGTTGCGACATAACAGCAATGTCAAGACATTAGCTTAAGGTGTTCAAGATGAACTTAATTGACCAATGTCGCGACACCAGGTTAGCAATGTCGCGACATCAGCCACCATAAAGAGTGCTATGCAGATTCTTCTTAGGCTTCGAACACCGAATTGTTGCCTCGCTTTTAGGGCTCTCAAGACCCGAGCTTATAAATGTAAGTTTCGAGAAAAGGTGAGTTTCCAACCACTTTTCATCAAGTTTTTATGCTTTTTAGGAAAGCTGAAGTCTCATTGTATATATTTTTCTTTTTATTTTCCCTTTCATTTTTTAGTTTTTTTTTTTTTTTTTTTGGATTTAGCTTTCTTTTTAAAGTAGTGATCTGAACTGCGATTCCAAGCTTGATGAATGTATTTCAAGCTTCTATTTTTGTCTGAACTTCAATGGAATCTGGGAATTTTTCTAGAATTCATTTATGCTCCATTTTGATTACAATATCAATGAATTTGTTTGATCAACTAGTCATTGTCATTTAGATCCGTATTTGAAGGCTGCTTCCTCCGGGAAGAACTGTCGATTGATCAGAATATTTTAATTATGTTTTTGGTATTAAAACTAGAGTGATTTAACTGGTATTACTCCTATATTGAACTGTTCTAAATATCAGTGTTTGGTATCCAGAAAGAGATGTATCATTGGTCTGATTTCCAGAATCCCTTTGAGTGATACAAAGATGGACTACCTGAGAGCAAAGAGCAGTCACTTATGGGTAAATTACACTAATATTATTTGAAACTAATGCACTTTTAGAATTACTTTGATATATCACTGGTGATGATCTTAAACTCTCCTCGACTTCCCAAGGTTCACTCCCTCAAGTGGATAGAAGAGGTGTTCCTGCGGCATATGATCCACCTATTGATCTAGCGGTTTAATTCTAAGAGGTTTCACCTCACTTGCATCACTCTTTTGATAGATTGCATGGAACTTTTCATGAAGAATAAAAAACTTTTGAAAATTCATTTGAAGAATGAATGTTTGTGCTTAACAATTGATACTTGGTCATCTGTTCAGAATTATAATTATATGTGCTTAACTATTCACTGGATTGATCAAGATTGGAAGTTACAGAAACAAATTTTGAACTTTTGTCAAGTTCCTAATCATAAAGGAAGCACAATTGGAAGAGTAATTGAGAGTTGTTTGTTGGATTGGGACATTGAGCATGTTCTCGCAATTACTGTTGATAATGTTAGTTCTAATGTTTTAGCTATTGCATATTTGAAAGATTAATTTTCTTGGAGATGTAAGGTCTTCTCGTTGTTCTACACATATTTTAAATCTTGTTGTTCAAGATGGTTTGAAAGAGCATAATGAGTTTTTTATCAAGATCCGAAATGCAGTTCCATATGTTAGATTATCTCCAGCTAGACTTGATGCTTTTAAAAAGTGTGTTGAACATATGAAAATATCAAATAAAAGTCTCTTTTGTCTTGATGTGGAGACTACGTGGAATTTCATCTATTTGATGTTGGATGCAGCAGAAAAATTTGAAGCAGCCTTTGTTAGGTTACAATATTATGATGCTAAATATAAGAAACATTTTGAGAAAGAGAAAATTAAGGGCCCCTCTAGAAATAGAAGATTGGAATAGAGCAAAGGTGTTTGTTAAATTCTTGAAGATGTTTTATGATGTTACTTTAAAGTTTTCAGAATCTTTGCATATTACTTCAAATTTTGTTTTTTTAAAGAATTGGTGGCTATGCAAAGAACATTGCAAAAAATGGTTAATGGGGGAGATAAAGTGATAGCTATCTATGCATGTAGAATGAAGGAAAATTTTGCCAAATATTGGGAAAATTAATTTTAGTAATGTCAATTATTTATTGCATGTTGCAATTGTTTTGGATCCCCGATATAAGATGAAGTATGTGAAATTTTGTTTTGAGCAAGTATATGAAGCAAGTGAAGTTGTCACAAAAATTGCTTTGCTTGAATCAACTTTCAATCGATTGTATGAATGGTATTATGATTTTTATTTAAGTGAACTTGGAAATGAAATGAATACTCCCACTAGATTATGAATAATTGATAATAATGATAGTGATGATATTGATGATGCATCTGAAAAGAAATTGGAAGATGAGGCATCTTTGAAGACAAAATTTGAAATTGGAAAGTATTTGTTAGATAATCTTGAAAAGTTGGGATCTTCTGATATTTTGGATTGGTAGAAGTTGAATGCTTCTAATTATCCGATTCTCTCCAAGATGACGAGATATATTGACAATTCCTATGTCAACCGTCGCTTCTGAATTCGCTTTTAGTACAAGTGGATGTATACTTTATGCATTTAGGAGTTCATTATCTCCTAAAATAGTGGAGGAATTTGTTTGTTCATAAAATTGGTTGAAGAAAGATCACACAATCAATTTGCAAGAAATTTTAGAGGAGGTTGAAAAGTATGAAGACATTATACATGGTATTATACATAAATATTTTGGTTTGGTAATTTATATTTTTGTGATATATAAAATGACAACTCTTCTTTTTTCTATGGTTTGCTATAAATTGGATAATCAAGTAAATTATGAGAAAACTGGGGAAGAGGATATGAAGCTTTTGAAAATGGAAGCTTATGTTTGTTTGGTTGTGTAAAATTTAAATTTTATTGATAATTTAGAACAATGTTTTAAGAGAATTTGTAGTACTTAATTTTATTAGGTATTTTAAACTATTTTTCTTATCATGTTTGTTGAATATTTTATTGTCGAATTTTCTTTTCAAGTTTATGAAAAAAATGTTGACTATTTTTATTTATAATTATTTCTTTTACATATATAAATTGAAGAGTTCAAACCGTAAACTGAACCGAACCGCAACATTAGGTTTGGTTGGTTGAGTACTTTAAAAGGTTTGGATCGGATTACAATTTTTTCAACCGATGTTATAGGTTTGAATTTAATATGATGCTCAAACCAATCCAAACCGATCCACGAACACCCCTAATTCCTAGGAATAGAAGGGTTAGGAGACTCAAGGGTGTTTGGTCGGAATGAAAATGATACTTTTGATAAACTCAAAGAATTAATTTTACAATAAGGTTAAGAAATATTTGTTTGAAAAGAAAAACCTTAAATGATATATTTTTTTTAGAGGAATTAAATTATCTATTTGTAAATCTAACTCTCTTCATTTTTTTTAAAAAAAAAATTTCGGAATAAATGTATTTTTTCCATTATAAGTAGTTACATGATTGTTTTAAAATAAAGGTTACTTTTAAAAATAATAATAAGGATATTTTTGTTTTTTTAGAACTATGCACTTGTAATTTTAACAATATAATAATATGTTTTGAAGAAGTTTGGAATCGTGGTCCTCCCTTCTCTCTAAAGCTTCAAACCCATTGATTCAGAGCCTCAAACCCCTAATCTCCCCCAAATTCAACCAGTTGCACCAAACCCTCACCTGCTACGCTAGTGGTAGGAAACCGCACTCGATTTCTTGAATTGGGTTCAAAGTTCAAACCCAATGCGGCTTCAGTCACACCACTGATACCTACAAAGGCATGATTGATATATTCTGGGCAAGTTTTACGAATTCTATCTCATATGGGTTTTGATCCAAGCGCTAAAGAAGCGATGAAAGTTTGTTCTAGAACTGAGGAGTTTAATGTGAGTATAGGCATATAATAGAAGCTGAAGATTTCTTCTTGAGAAAGAGCAAAGATTTGGCTTTGAACGATGATGTGAAAATTTACAACATGATTCTTTGTGGGTGGTTCAAAATGAGGTATTGGAAGAAGTGCTGGGAGTTTTGGGAAGAGTGTCGATTTTTCAGAGAGTACCGAAAAGAAAGAGTTGGCTCTTAAGCCCACGTTAGAATTTCAATATAAATTATCGTTTCAAAGAAACATGGGGAGAATTAGGAGAAGCCTATTAAGTGTCTGATCAAATGCAGGCGCTGGATTAGCCCTAAATGTGATGACTTATCATTGCTTTTTCAGGTGTTTTGAGAAGCCTAAAAAGATTCTTAGACGCTTAATAGGATGATCAATAGTGGGGTTAAGCCAAGGCAGGATGGAAACTTAACGTGATATGCTACTGAAGAAAAGTTTGGGAGGTGGGGATTTCTTCTATCTGCCTGTGGTTTGGAAGACGATGGAAGACCAAGAATGCCATCCAGATTGGTTTGCGTATAATGCTTTTGTTGATGCTTCAGTGCTTTAAGGATACGCTGGATATGACTCACACAAGTAGGAGGAGGAGGAGGAGATGTTAGCAAAAGGGCCTTCTTCTAAACCAAAGGTAGATGTGGGGACCAAGCCCTAATGATCTTTTGGTGGGTGGCTATAGTTCATAGTGTAGGAAAAATATCTTTGACGAAAATGATCATGTCAAACGATCAAGTTTCATAATAGGAAGCGGAAGCATACGTGATTCTGTAATGATAGAAGATGATGTAAGTCTTTTACATCAACACGTCCTTTCGTAGAGGGTCCCTTCTTATTTTCTCGGAGCATTCTAAGATGTCAAATTAGAACAAAAGGGATGTTTCCAAGGAACCATAACCACTATCTATATATATATTTATATATGTATATATATTGGTAATTCCAATTTTTTGCGCATCATAAAAATAGAATTATAGAATATCTACAAATACTACATTAAAGCCAAGTTATCCAAACAGTAGTAGATCGTGTAGTATCTTGCCAGATTTGTAGAGTGGAGCGTCACAAAAAGTTGTTACAATGAAGTACTTTGGCCTAACCGAGGGTTAGATTATCCAATGATTTTATAGAAGCTCTTTTACTTGAAGCAGCTTGTGTTTGTTAGAACATCTTCAATCACACTCAACAAATTAGTTACTCAAAATATATTTAAATATTAAATTCATTATTTTGGGGCCTAAGAATCCTTTAAAAATTCACTTCAACCACATTATCTATTTTATACCCAATTTTCACTTCACTTCCAATAATTTAAAAAAAGAAACATATACATGTGAGTAGACAGTATAAAAGCGTGAGAGACTTAGAATAAACGACTCACCACATTCCATGGAATATTCTGCTAATCGTTAACAAAGAAAACATCAGAATGACTTATATAATTTTTGATGTTACACAAAGTTTCATTAAAAAGAAGAATAAAACTAAATAAGACGCTCTCCTTAGTAATGGATCACTTCAATCAGCATTTTCCGGAAATTGTTCTTTTTTCGTTTCATTTCACAACTTAAGTGCTGACTCCTGGTCCTGGTATTGGTAGTTGTATTGTTCATTAACTGGTAGAAATTCATGACGGAGCCAGCTGTAAATCTTTAAACCCAAACTGTTTGCTGATTGATATCCTTGTAAGCTGTGGCTACATATTTTATGGGTTTTTCCTAGAAGTTTCCTAAGATGTTGATAATAAAAAAAAAATAAAGAAAACAATAACCATAAATATAGACATGATAAAGAAATAAAAAAATAAAGCATGTATATATTGAAAAAATAGAAAACAATAAAAAAAATGAAATTGTAAAATTTTATAACCATAAATAAAAAATATGAAATCAATTTTCATTTAAATATAAATAATATTATTTCATAAATAAATAAATTTATGTATGGTTAATAATTGATGACATTTTTATGGTTATTTTTTTAATATTATTTATAAATTTATGAAATAAATTTCACATTTATGGTTATTTATAATTTCATAAATAAATAAAAAATTATTTTTGGTTATAACCATGAATAAAAATAATAATATTATTTATAACCATAAAAAATGTTATTTATTTCATATATTACTTTTTTTTATGGTGATAAAATTTTCATATTATTTCATACTATTTAAATGTATGAATAAATTTATAATATTATTTCATAAGTAAAAAATAAATATGAAATATAAAAATTTAACCATAAATAATATTATTTCATAAAAATAAAAAATTCTTTATGATTATAATTTTTATAATTACATATTTTTTTTTATGAATATAATATAAAATAAATTTTAACCATAAAAAATTCATATTATTTCATATAATTTATAAAATAAAATCCTGAAATTTCTTAAGAGAGAATGATAAAAAAGGGAAATTGGTTATTTTAATAATAGCTTATTAGGAGTCTTTACCAAACAACCTATAAAAGTTTATTGGTGATAAATCAACTATAAGCTTCCCGATCAACTTAATTAAGCAAGGTCATAGATTTGTAAGTTTTTCCCTTCAGAAACCGTTTACCTCTAATCAACTATTGATTATAATTCTTTACCTAGCAACCTAGAAAAGCTCATTTACTTTCACTAGTTGATTAGAATTCTTTGTCAAGCAACCTAAAAGAGCTCATTAGGGGTAAATAAACTCTAAGCTTTCCCAATCAGTTCAATCAAGTAGACATTAATTGTATCTAGTTTCTATGTTTGTTTCTAATTTTTCATGATTAGCGTTTTCAGTTTTTTTTTTCTTTTTACTTCAGCAAGTTTCCACATAATAACTTAAAAAGGATATTTCTAATTTAAAATTGTCTTAAGTCTTTAAATATGTGGTGCATATTTTGTACAATTTAGAATTTTTTATTTAATGATTTACATTGATTTAAGTTAAATTATTGTTAACTAGTAACTAAAAATCTATCACCTATTTCTTACTTGAAGTATTCTCGTTAATTGTAATTAATTTTAATCATAGTTAATTTTAATTAATAGTGATTTTTATTAATATTAAACAATAAATTTGTTTATTAAACATCACTTCTAGTGTTGTACATATATTTGGTAATCTAAATTTTTTATTATAAAAATAAATCAAATATGTGGAGTCATGGTTATTAAATATCTTATTTTTAAATATGAATAAATAAATAAACAAAAATTAAGATTAAAAATAAAAACTAATTTAACTTAATACTTAAAAAGTTAATTTTTACTTTACTTTGTAATATTAAATTATTTTATTAAACATTTTTAATCTACTTAGTTAAGTTACTAAATGACTTTAAGTTTAAGTTGATTTCATCACATCCTTTTGAAAGGTTTTGAAAAAATTTGATATTTTTAGTTAATGACTTAAGTAGATTTTAAATTTAATTACTAATTGTTATTTTAAATTATTTTTTTATTTTAAGTATTAAGGTTAATTGATAAAATTAATTTAAATTTTATTCTAAATCATTAAATGAACACATTTAACCTTGATGGTTTTAATTAATATTTATATTTTCCTGATCTTAAGTAATAAATACAAAAATATTTATTATAAAAATGAGTTATGAATGTGGAATCTTACAATTATAATCATTAACATAGATAAAGGAGATTAAAGAAATATTTGATATTAATAATAAATTGCCAGTTTTTACGTAAGGGTTTAATAATGATTTAAAATGATTTTGTTTTTCATTTTCTTTTTTCAACTCATTTTTTAAATTCCATCATATATATTATTTATTCTAATAATATTAATTATAACTTATTTAATTTTTATTATTTTACTTTTATTAAGTACAAGACACATTTGGCATGCTAAAAGTTGTGTTGTGATAATTTATTTTATATATATATATATTAATTATAGATATATTCGAAAGTTACTAGAGCCTCTAAAGCTTAATTGGGTTGAGAATTTCCAAAGCACCCTAAGCGGACTCCGAGCGGGTAACTATTAGGGAGCAAACCCAAGGTTGAACTTATGTATATTATTTCCAAAAAATATATTTTTTGGGCTCAATAGAAAGTCAAATATTTCGTGCTTTTAAATGAAATATGAAACATATTTTTTTTATGAAGGAAAACTACATAACAATAAGCTTACAAAGACAATTGGATAAAAAAACCACTGTAATTTTCATAGCTAATATTTGTAACATCATTAGAAAAGTTTGACATCCAAATTCTTAAATCTATAATACTAATACATTTTTTGGTGATACAATCCGAAGTTCGATTAACTTCTTTATGAATGTGGTGACAACTATAAATATTTAAATCCTTGGATAACTTTCAAATATCTTCTATTAATATCCTAATAAAACAAAGGACATTGATTCTCTTATTAAAACAATATAATACTATTTTTTTAGTCACCTTCAATCTTAAAGCTTAAACCATTGTTTTTGACAACTAAAATATTATTTATAAGTGTCGTGCACTCTGTAATAATTATTGAGGTATTACCTAAATCTCCACAAATAGTCATCTTTATAATACCATTAAAGTTTCTAATGACCCATTGTGAAAAATACTCACTCACTACCTTAGAACCAACAAAATTTAGCTTGAACCTATCATTAATAGGGGAAATCCAACGATTCAATTTTCAACCACTTGGAAGACATTACGTCCTCCATTATGAAGATAAAGATCAAACAAATACTCTTAAAGATTTTGGAAAATTAAGGTGTCCTCTCAATAACGAGAAAGGGGTTTGGTTGGACCTTTTTTAAAACAACTTGGTTTATATGTGTCCACATATTCCACACGATTATGCCAATTTTTTCCATATGGTGATTAAACAATTTGCAATTAGTTTTATAATTTTTATAAACCATTTCTAACAAAGAAAGGAAATTACCTTCATACAAGAGAGGTGTGAGACAATCTCAAATGCTTAAAATAAAAGGACGGCTAAATAATCAATTCTCCTAAAAACTCAAGATTGTAGGATTTGAGTTTAAAATAAATATCATGCCTTTAACAAGGACACTTCCTACAAACATGATTGATATTTTCAATATTTTGATTACACAAATGACATATATTAAGAATTTATAACCTTTTAACATATAGAAAATCATAAGTGGGAAGGGCATCTTTAATAACCAGCCAAAGAAAATTTTTATTTTTGGAAGGGTATTGATTGGGTTTAAAAATAGGCGCGCAGGCCCACTCCCCAAGTCCAAGGAGTGTGGATCGAAAACACTTATGTTGTCCCAAGAAAGTGCCCTAGCTTCTCCCCGGGCGTAGCCCAAAACTGAGCCCAGCCATCAATCCCAAGGGCCGATAACGCGGAATCCCAAAGAGTCATATCCTATAATCAAATCAAATTCCACTAATAAGGGAAGTAGATAATCAATAATCGGCTTGGGCTTATCCCTTATTAACTGACAAATGATAAGGAAAGAAAATCCTCATCCAATAAAAGAGAGTCCTTATCACCATCCACCGGGAAAATCCTCCACTATAAATACCAAAGTCACCCCGGGTCGACGAAAGCGGTACGCAAAACATACGCACAAAACTTCATTCCCTAAGAATCGATCTTTCTTCATCAAGGAAGAACCGACTTGTGCATCGAGAGGTAATCGGCGAAGCTCACGATCCTCTTGTTTCTTGTTTTTGCAGTATAGCCCAACGTCCAAAGCACACGGACCATTTCCATCGATTCCAACACTCTCCAAATTCTGGGCTCAAGTTGAAAAGGCATCATCATGGCCACCGTGGAACGCATAGCCTTTACAAATAAAGCTCGATCTCTCAAGAACTAATGGTATCAACTTAATACAAGTAGAGTCACGCTAATCCCCTATGACGCAGCACCAAAGAAGGCAACGCCGACGACCTCCCCGTACAAGCGCTTAGGAAATCCTTACACCGATAACACAAACGAGATGGAGGCAATCCGCCTCACCAACCGCTGATACGGAATTGAGCAACTCATCGTGCGCACGCAACGCCCGTGGGAAGCACGACAGATCTCAAGGCCATAATACCACCAGAAGTGCGCCACACCTCACCCCCGGCAGGTGGCGGTAAGCGCACTCCAGCCGAGTCGTGGGGCACGAGCCTTACTGAATTTCGTGAGAGGAAACAAGAACTAAGCAATACTGGGAACATCAAACGATGAACCGACTTCTCCTCAACAAGGAACGGTGGGAAACATGGGAGCGTAGGTTCAAGGGGGCATCCGCCAGGAGCTCACCCACATGAAGAAAGTCGTGAAGGGCCGGTGCCTGCACTCGATGGACACCTGCTTAGTGCAAAGAACCGAGTCCTCAGACACAAATGAGGTGCTACACTTCCTTTCTAGCAAAGTTCGTGATGTCGCAAGTGTAGGCGTTCTCGATGGAACGAAGGATCCCTGGGCTGACCATCCGAATACTTATAAGAACCTCGTATGAGCTATTGATATCAAGACCGTATGATGTGTAGAAGCCTTCGCTATCACGCTTAAAAGGCTCCAATATCGCTCGTTTAACAAGCTCCCACCAACGCCAATCTCTTCATTTGTGAGATTTTATCGCATTCGCCTTCCCACTTCATCGAGCCGACATGTGAAGCCGAGTTATCACTGGCCGTCCATGTTAAGAGCCTACAAGAAAGCCTCGAGGTCTTAAGGCCCGCAGGTTCAACGCCGAATCATTAAAAGTAGATGTTCCAGACGAGAAGTTCGCCATCACCGCATTCATCGCCGGGCTAGGAGTACAGTCAAAAGACTTAATGTTTTCCATCTCAAAGAATCCCCAGGTAAGCAAGGCAGAAGTGCTCGCTAAAGCAGAGAAGTACATTAACGGCGAAGAAACCCTCATATCCTAGAAAGGAAGCTCTTCAACCAATAGGGAGAAAAGCAAGACTGACAAGCAACGGGAGCGAAGCCCCAAGAGACAAAGAGACCGAGAAAGATCTCCAAGAAGGGACAGAGAACGATCCTCGTGCGCGAGGTCGCCGAGACCGCCCCGAGACCACCTGCACCGAGCCACGACAAGAGTATTCACCCCATTGCCACCCCGACAAATAAAGAAGATCACAAAGTTCAAGGCCGAGGTGCAACATGAAAATATCTCGAGATGGCCATCCCGCATGAGGACTGACCAACCAAAAAGAGATAACACCGTGTACTGCGAGTTCCATGTGACCACGGCATCGAACTTGACGACGTGATCCACCAGAAGGAAATAGAATACTTGATTCGACTGGGGTATTTTCACATAGCTTCAAGGTCGATCGCCCAGCCACCACCACTCCTAAGAACCAACCCCACCAACACCAACAAATTTCAAACTATATCTGAGGATTTCGTGCGAGGCGGAGTTCAAACAACCGTGAAGGCCTATTTCATGTAGTATCGTCGAGAGATAATGGAAGCTGGCAGTAGCTGGCCCAACTTCCCGACCGACACCGCCATAACATTCTCGATCGCACTGAGGATGTTAGCGCCCACGATGACCCCCTCGTGATAAGGGCGCTGCGGGCTAACAACACAATCCACTCCGTCCTCGGCCGACAACGGAGCTCACGACATCATCTTTGCATCACTGACAAGACGGGCACTAAGGAGAAGTCAAACCGCCACCACCGTTCACCCACGAGGATTCTCCAAGAAAAAGTGCCACCTTTCGGGTTAATACGCTACTCACTCAGGGACCCCCATGCCAAAGCACAACAACGTAAGAAGATTTCTTTACAAGTAGACGCCCTCTCAAATTTAACGTGCTATCAAGCAAACCCTCTCTCAACGCCATAAAGGCCATCCCTTCTGCTTATCACATGGTGATCAAGTTTCCCACCACAAACGGAGTAGGAATGGTTCAAGGAGACCAGAACGTGGCTAGGGAATGTTACTCGACATCAATGAAGCAAAAAGCGATCGACAACATATACGTGGACAAGCTCAACATGCGAGACGAGGTAAACACCCGACTTGAGCCCTCGAAAGAGCCGAGCCCATACGCCGACGATCACCCCACCTCGCCACGCTGCCTGCTACGCGAAGACCTGGCCTTTATCCACTTCTCAAATGTAACAAGGATGTCTTCGAGTGAAAGCAGGAGGACACGGGAGTGGATCAATTCCCGCAATAATCACTCACAAATCCAAACGTCAATCCATCATTCAAACCGCCAAGCAAAAAGAAGGTTTCACCCCGTAGCGACAAAAGCGACACGAGGAGTTCGCAAGTCTTCTCCAAGCAAAATGAGAAAGCGGAATGACTTAACGGGTCGGCCAACGTCGCATTCTCAAGAAAGCTGACTAAGAATGGTGACTCGTGATCGATTTCACCGACGTCAACCGGAAAGTACGCCCCTGGAAGATAGTTTTCACTGACGACTTACAAGAGACGCCACACCGGGCTACGTCCTTTATCTTCATGGATGCTTTCCAGCATAACTAGATCGCCGATGGATCCTGACGACTAAGAGAAGACCTCATTCGTCACGGGGCAAGGGACCTATTGTTATCGAGTAATGCTCTTTGAGCTAAAAACTTAGAGCTACCTACCGTAGGTCAGAACAGATGTTTTTAAAACAAATAAGGACATCTATGGAGGCATATATAAACGATATGTCGGGTAAAATCAACTACCACGAGCCCATATAGCTCATTCGGGTTTCAGGCATTCCTGCATCCCGGGTAAAGAGTACAACATAGTTGAATCCAACCAAATGCGCTCGTAGTCTTAAATTGAAAATTCTGGTTTATAGTCAACAATCGAGGAATAGAGGAAAACCCAGACAAGATAAAAGCTGTGCTCAACATGCCGTCGCCATCAAACATAAAAGAAGTTCAACACCTAATCGAAGGATACCGTGTTGTCGCTTGCGGTCCGTGGCCGAGATAAGTGTCACCCTTCCTTCTAGTTCAAAAAGCCTTCTATCGGGGACGAACGACCGCGGGTTACATTCGCAAATAAGAAAACTATCTTGCCTCCATTCGGGTAAGTCCCCATGAGAGCTCCCCACTCTGCGACCGGCCGCTTCTCGTATTTCTCAACCATCACGACCGATCGTAGAGACAAAGATCGAAAAGACCCAGTCTACTATTGCAGCCGAGCTCTAAGATGAGTAAAGGAGAGGTATCCAAAGATGGAGAAATTATCCTCGGCATCAAAACCACACCGAAAACTACGCCCTTACTTCCAAGTTCATACCATTGAAATCCCAACAAAATTCAACAAGGTGCTGTCCATAATAAACCGTAGACCCTGAAGCCCGACGGCTGGCCATGAAATGGCAGGAGTCTGGCTTAACGATACAAACCAAAAACAACACTAAAAGGGAAGATCATGGCAGACTTCGTCATGGAATTCACCTCGACAAAGCTTGCCGAAGCTACTCAAACGACGCCCAACCTCCCCATTTGGAGGTTGTTTGTAAACGGGGCCGCCAATGCTCAAGGGAGTAGTGCCTACTTAATTTCAATTCTCCGTATGGAACATAGCATCGAATACGCGCAGATTCGTCCAGCCCCAATAACGAGGTCGTAGCACGAGGTCGCTTATACTCGGGCTTAACCTCACCTTATCCAATGGAAGTTGATCGCCCAGAGGTATGCAACACTCCCGCCAGAAGAAACAAATAGAAGACTCCTACGAAGCCAGAGGCGAAAAAATGATCCTATATCTCAAGAAGGTACAGGAATTGCTCAAGAAGTTCGTACAAGTTCAGGTCAGACACATACTAAGAGTAGAGAATTATCGAGTAGATGCCTTAGCAAAACTGGCAACGGCCTCCCAAGAAGGCCCCACAAACCGACGCCGCCGAGCACCTTAGCCCTCCGTGTACCTTGCACGAACGGCTAGACTTCTCCCGGTCATGTCCGAAATGGTTTCGACGACCCCATTTGGGACTACTTAATAGAAGGACTACTACCAAACGACCTGAAGTAGGCATCTAAGCTTAGGTCGAGGTCTGCCAGGTTCACTATTCATCAGGGAGCCCTTTATAAGCGAGGTTTTTTCACACCCATCCTCAAGTGCATTGCAAAGGAAGACTCCGACTACGTGCTGAGGGAAGTACATGGAGCGCATGGAAATCACATCGAGCTCGCATCATGGAAAAGTCTTCGAGGCGTAAGTACTATTGGCCCACAATGCTCGCAGACGCAAATGTAACTAGTCGAAATGCAAAGTCACGAGCACGCCGCACTTCTCTCACCTCCCATCCGAGCCACTAACGCCGCCATGCCTCTCGCCTTTTCAGCAGCGGGCTGACATACTGGGACCTCGCCGCCGTAGCGGCCAATGCAAATTTATCGTCAGAAGAAGGATTATTTCACCAAACGAAAGCGTAAGCCGAGCCTCACTTACTATCAAGCTGCACGCACAACTTCGCTCGCGCGCCATACCTCGGGCAGGTTTGGTATCCTGGTATCCCGGTGTCGACCCTTAAAGCAAGATCGAAGACCAAGCTGAAGGTCTAAAAGGCAAATGGGTAGAATACTCCTCGAGGTGTTACGGCATACGTAACTACACGCAGTGTCAAGAACTCAGAGACCTCTATTCGCTTCTAGCCTGCACCGAGGCGTGCCCCCGTCGACCGGATTAAAGTCCCCAAGGATTGAATTGGCATGCGTAGAACTTAATGAAGAGGCTCTTCGCCTAAACCTAGACCTTCTAGATGAAAAGCGTGATCAAGTACTGAAACGCACAGAAGACTACCAAAGGAAGACGACAAAGTACTACGACCAAAAGGTCAAGCCCAGGAGTTATAAGCCTGGCGACCTAGTTTTACAAAAGATTCTACCAGCGAGGAAAGATCCTACACATGGAAAGCCAGACCCACTGGAAGGCCCTTATGATCGTGTCTCGCGTGGTCGCACCCGTAACTACGTAGCCCGCACTAAGAAGGAAAATTTTACCTCACTGAACGCCGAGCACCTCAAACTAGTTTCTATAAATGTATCTCGGATTGTAATCTTTAATAGCATCATCACCTTCGATACAAATTGCAGGTGTTCATTGGACACTTTGTTTAATATCCTTATGAATAAAAAGCAAGGCATATCGATAAAAGAAAATGACAATTTCTGGCCAGAAATGCCCGAGAAAATTGAACACTTCATAATACAAAAATTCATGCTTCACAAAAAAAAATTCGCTCTTTATTCCAAAGAAAATATAATTGATTACAATCAGCAGTGCCATCCCTTACATCTGAATGAA
Source organism: Tetrastigma voinierianum (assembly GCA_016808115.1). Lineage (NCBI taxonomy): Eukaryota > Viridiplantae > Streptophyta > Magnoliopsida > Vitales > Vitaceae > Tetrastigma > Tetrastigma voinierianum. The sequence goes on along the minus strand of JAEQBH010001920.1, from coordinate 302,696 downwards.
CAAAGATGGGGCTTCCTCAAAAAAAGAGAAAAATCTCAAGAAAGAGAAAGGGAAAGGGAAAGAGAAGAAGAGAGAGTGCGAACGGGAGGGAAAAGGAGAAGGAAAAGGAGAAGGAAGAAGAGAAGAAAGAAGAGAAAGGGAAAGGGAAAGAGAAGAAGAGAGAGTGAGAACGGGAGGGAAAAGGAGAAGGAAAAGGAGAAGAAAGAAGAGAAAGAGAAAGAAGAGAATAAAAAAGAGGAGAAAATGGAGAGAGCTAAGACTAAAAGTTCTTCTTTGAGCACACCGCCCTCCGGATGCATTCCTAGCACCGACTCACATCTGACGCTGGCCATGAATAACATAACTCCCACAAGGGAGGAACTAGGGAAAAACACAACTCCTACAAGCAGAAGACCTCCGGAACCAAACGCCAGCTCAAGATCTTCAGGCATGCCTCCTGCAATGACGACCAAGCCTTGACACTTCATCCTACGCGGATCCTAATTACACCTAAAAAGGGAAGAAGATTCAAGTACGAGTTCACTACAGGAGTCGTTATTTGTAGCCAAGGGCGCCGGAAGTCATGCGAATCCATTCGAGCTCTCCATAAAACAAGATTAAAGATGCCACGCCTTTTCCAAGAGAAGTGAAGTCACCCGCCATGCAGCCAAGGGGGGCCACGCCGCCCAGAGCCCGTAGCCTGGGCCAAGAGCTCCAATTGCTCAACCAAGGCCTCAGAGCCCAGGAGCGCCCAACCAAAGACATCTACGGAGCATCGCAGCCGCTGAGCTCAACTCGCCTCATACAAGGCCATATACCAAGCAGAGCCGCAATTTCGCAGATTAGCCCACGGAGCCCCACGCCGCTAAGAGCTCAATCAAGCCGCATAAGGCCATAGCCACGAGACAATTCAAATTTCAAGCAGATTAGCCCACGGAGCTCTCAAGAATCCCGCTTAAGAGTCTAACCGGCCGGGATAAGGCCATATACCGCAGCTCACCAAAGTAAATTAGCCCACTGAGCCCCAACACCAGGCCAAGAGCTTAACCGCCCTCAACTAAGGCCTCAGAGCTCTGTGAGCCGCCCGCCTTAGGCAATTAGGCCTACGCAGCCTCAAAGAAATTAAATTCGAAGAGCCTCAACTTTCAACTAAGGCCTCAGAGCCCAGGAGCCGCCTCACCAGAAGAATGCCCACTGAGCCTCGGCAGGCTTGCCAAGAGCTCAACCGGCTTCAACTAAGGCTCAGAGCTCAGAGCCAGTTCACCCAGCATTAGCCCACGAAGCCTTATTAGCTCGCCAATGCCAACTACTCAACTAAGGCTTTCAGAGCTCCAGAGCTAGTTCATCCCAAGTGATTAGCCCAAGGAACCCTTTCAAGAATTTCAATTTTTCAAGCACCACGACGCTCAACTAAGGCCTGCACTCAGAGCCAAGTCGGTCAGCAGAGTGGTGACAAGGAACGAAATTGTGGGTAAAAGCTGAGAAATAGAAAATCGGTGTATCCATTGAGTTTCAGCCGAATCCAGATTACAAATATCCCGAAGTTCAAAGCCCAAGGTTTAAAAAAAAAAGCAAAATTTGCATGGGCGAGGCTCGGCGCTGCTACGGATCGGCGATGGCATAGCGGAGCGCCTCACGGCGGTACTGGCTTCCAAAACAATCAAGAGAAAAGACTCTTCTCGCTCCTCACCGGGAATATCAAAATTAAGGTCCAAACTCCAGTAGCGCGCAAGCCTCGGGAAAGCAAGCCATCCAACAAACCCATCGAGTGCAAGCCTCATCCCCTCAAACTCGTTTATCTCTCCGTCCTCTCGAACGAGCAGAACTTCCCTCGCCGAGGTCCCCGCAAAGCATGGCACTCATCAGTCAGGTGTTCAATAGAGGTCTCAACTCTGAAGCTTCAAGCAAACAGTTCTGGCCTAACAACACCACTTTATTGCGTAGCTCATTCCTACGGCCATAGCTCGACTACCCGTCGCTTCATTCCGTAGTCTTGCAGCTCTTCCCTAACTACCCGCAATCATCCCGGTAGTCATAGCCTTCTTCCCGGGTCGCCCGCAGCCTCATTCCGGGTAGTCTGGCACCATCCCCGACTCCTCCCGAAGCTCGAGCTCCCAAGAACCTGCCTCTCAAGCCTGATTGCCCAAAAGTGCAATTCGAACCCTATATTAGATAGGTTTCCTGGAGTACTTTTTGATCATTAATCATGTCATATATCCCAATCAAGTGTTCAAGTCATCTTAGTAAACACTTATGTCAATTGAGGGTGTTTCTTGCTGTTTTCAGAGACTTCAGACACATTCAACTTCAACCACAATGCAAATGATCAATCATGAGGTTTGAAGTTTAGTCTCACGCATCAACAAGCCCAAAATCAATGGAAAAACAAAGGAAAAGTGGAAGAAATGAGATGCGCTTGAAGACATGACGAGAGGAATGCGTAATGAAGAAACGTGCAATTTCGCAACCCGTTGGCAACTAATTCGCAATCCTAGCGACTTCGCGAACCGCTCGCAAACAGCTCGCAATCTTAGCAACCATCGCGAACCGCTTAGCCATTAATTGCACTATTCATTAAATAAATGAAGGAATTGGCCACATAAAATTTCTCGCTAATTTAGCGAAATTTCTCGCTTAGCTAATGAAATTCCAACCGCCAAATTCGCTGTGACTATCGCTAAATTCGCAGACCATCGCCAATTTCGCTAACTCGCAAATTCGCACTCAATAAATTCATCCTCAGAATAAATTTGCGTGCCTCGCCATGTCAGGTAATTAATGCCGAACCGCCTTCAAACTTGGTTTATTAATTCAATCATTCCATAACTTGTAGCCTAGTTATTGTGGTTTTGGTGTAATTACACCTCGAGAAGGCCTATAAATACCCCTCATGTTTTGTAATAAAAGAGAGGTGGAGAGAAGTGAATATAAGAATTTTGGTGATTTGTAAGTTTTTCATTTTACTGCTTTTGTAAATAAATTGTTTTTTAGCTCGTTTTATTTTCTCTCTCTTCTCTCTCTTTCTTTCTCTCTTCTTTCTTTCACTTTCCTTGCCAGTTAAAACACACCTCTTGAGATGACAAATCAAGAGATGCTCAAGGTTCCTCTTTCCTTTCAAGATAATAAGCTAGCTCGCGGTGGCTTAAGCATGTCATTCCTTGTACTAAAAGTCACGTAGTGTATTTATGGCCCTATTTTCAAAATCGCTTGCATAACATGGGATGTTATCGTTTCGCCAATACTTCCATGCTTTAGGACTCCTTGTTCTTTGATGGTCTTACGAGCCTCCGAGGTAGCATTTACATGTTGTGGTTCAAATTAAAGGTTATATAACATCGACTTTTACTGCTTTTGGCCAATACTCTCCATGTTTTAGATTCATGTTCGGTGAGATGCACTCATGATTCTTAGATGGTCTTTACTAAATTCTCTAAAAATGATAATGAAATGTTGTGGTTTTAAATAAAAAGGGGCCATAACCGCATCCCGTGTCGACTCACACAGAGGATAAACCCGAGGACATGTGTTCGCTCTCTAAATAAGTTGCACCAAATCTTCAAAGTTTAATTTCTTCACTTTTAATTTTCGCTTACCATTTCCAGCTTTTTGTAATTTCCGCTTTAAACCATTTACAGCTTTTGACACAAACTAAAAAGTCCAAATAGAAAGCCTTACCTTCATGCCCTAATGCAAACCATTTTTAGATGAAAACCCATCCTCGCGGTTCGAATTCTGGGGACCGCCATACCGCGCAGCTCGACTACCAAGTAAAGTAGGAGGAACTTCTAGTATATAAATATCATGATTCAACCACCTACCGGCACGGTAATCAAATGGCGCCGCTATCGATGGTGCCAAACTACTTATGGTGAAACAAGAGTACTTCATGGATCCACATCACGCGAAGGTAACTCTTTACCTTCTTTTTGTATATCGCCATAGAACTGCTGGGCGCAAGACTACGCGAATCGTGACCGACCGCCGCTTTTTTTATTCAATCATTTTATTTATTTTTGTTGACATTTTTAATTTTTTTCTTTTTATGCACTTTGCTTGGTTCTATTTCATCGTCTCTACAATCAAGATCTATGCATGCAACAAAGGATAGACACTTCGGGTAGTCGAACAGATAAGTACACAACTCGACTTAGCTACAGAAGTCAAGTGTGCAACCGACACACGGATCCCATACCCCGAGGAACAAATGGGTAGCCAACCAGAACCCCCATGAATCCAAATGCATATAGAACTATGAGGGATCACATCCACCTCCAGAAAGTTGCTGTCCCATCCTCAGATCATTCCCTCCGCCGATGACGTAGCGCTGAGGCCTTATTCGTACCCCTACTCCCCACAGATGGAAACGAAACCATACACTCATAAGGGATTTTGAGGAGGTTTGCACTACCTTCAAGGAAGGTATGATGGACATGATTACTGGCTAAATAAGATTTCATTGACTCTAAGGACAAGGCTGCCATGGCTCAACTCATCGAGGCCTAGAACCATAAGAAATCGTCGAAATAAGTAAAGTCAATTCTGAAAAAGTTCTTCGCTGCTCACAAGACTAATAATTTGAAAAGGCAAATTTATACCTTTGCGCCAGAAGGTGAGAAGTTTTACCAAAGGTTTGAGAGGTTTACGGAAACCATCGCGTACGCCCACACCACGTGGTTTGACACATGGATGGTGAACCACTTCTATGGTGGTATGTCTCCCTACCATGAGGCGCCTTTTAGAAACCATGCGGGGAGACTTTTAAGCAAACATCCTCATGAAGCCATGGATTTCTTAAAATTACGTGGTCGAAACTTCTAAGGGTCAGATGAACTTAACCCCAGAGAAACTGATAGGATGAAACCACCAAATCCAAAGGGGTGGGATGTATGCACTCGCCCGAAGACATAGAAATGAGAGCTGGGATTTCCACCCTGCCCAGAAGGCAGAGGAGCCAAGGCAAACAGCTTCCATGAGGTGCATGCAAAGGATCGAAAAATCCCGCATACCTAACTTCGCACCAATTTCCAATCCTCAGACACTAATGTAACAGTTGTCCTATGGCTCTCGCAGTTGAAGGACGGATGTCGTAATGTGCACAATAATCGTAGGGACAATTCAAGCCCCAACAACTTAATGTTCATATGGTAATAATTTACAATTCCAATCGAGGAATCACCCTTAATTCCAGATGAGATCAAACCCTCATGAAAAACACCAGAGCCAAACTCGCTTTAGTTTCCTCACACACAAATAATCCACCATCCCTCTTCTCCGAAGAGCAAGCCATATCACCTGAGGTGGTAGGCAACTCGCCGAGGAACAAAAGGGAATTAATGCTAATCGCACAAAGGATTGATACCGTAGGAAAGTACACACTGCGGGCATGCGCAATACAGAGAATAAGGGCTTCGAGAGCAATCTCAACCGTAAATTGACAACCTACAAAAGATTCAATCACGGCAGATTAACAAGTCAAGCCAGGTACAAGAGAAAGGGAGGTTCAAAGGAATTCATGAGGTAGGATCATCTAACAATTCGGAGATGGATGAGGTTAAGGCCATAATCACCACTGAGAAGTGGAAGAGGTTGATCGGCCTATGCAGCTTTGTTGAACCTAGAGCGGAGAGAGTGAAACACGAGCATATCCTCCTAGAGGAAGAGATTCAATGAAATACGTATACCACCTCCATTTCCACAAGCACTTAGAGGTAAGAAGAAGGCATCTCGACAAGCGAGGCATTCTTGAGGGTTTAAGGCAGAAGTGAAGGTTAACATACGCTGGACCTAATCGAAACAAGTTCTGCTTATGCAAAATTTTTACAGAAAGATCTTTGTACAATTAAGAAGGGATTAGGCATTGAGAAGAAAGCATTTCTCACTTGAACATGTCGGTGCCATAATCCAAAGCAAATACCTGTCAAATCTGAATCTTGGTTCTCCCCACAATACCGATCCAATATTGAGTGGGAATTGCATAATAAGGCATTCTTCAGATTTAGGAGCAGTGTAGATCTTATCTGAATTTTAAATTATATACATGCGGTTAGGTTTGGGTGAGCTTAAACCTACTGCAATCACACTCTCATTAGTAGATAGATCGGTAAAAATCCTAAGAGATAGTTGAGGATATCTAGTTAAAGATAGACAAATTCTACTACCGGTAGATTTTTGTGGTACTTGATAACTGAACGATTGCTAGTAAGACGATCATGTACCCGATCATCTTAGGAAGACCATTTAAACCTTGCCAATGCAATAATAAATTTCGGAATGGAGTCATGCAATTAACTTTTGGTAACACATGACCATGGAGTTGAATATCTTTCGACAACAAACATGAGTTTTATAGAAATTGAAAATCAAATTTCGATGAGGTTGTTCCAGTTGATCGAGTGTCTTGATCTGAGTGCTAGGAAAAGCAAGAGTGATCAGCCAAGAAAATGAAGATATATTGGTTTTGCCATCAACACCCATTGCAAACCAATTGCACAATTCCACGATCGTCCCGCGAGGAGCAGTCCAACTTATGGCCTGACATCATGGAGCCGGCCCAGGGCAGTGCGTGGGTGAGGATCATTCTCCTTGACCCCCCTTGAGTATTTGAACTCGAGAGGCTGGTTTGGTGTTTTCAAAGCGGATTGCGGGTTCTAAATTTTAATTACATCTTATATTAGTTAATTACGTTTAGTCTTAATAATTTTTCAAAATTTTGCTTAGCGATTTTAACTTCATTATAATTTAGTTTGTATATGAAAAATAGTATGTTTTAAATATTAATCATAGTATTTATAGTAAATTTGCTAACAAATATTTTTAGTTATATTATTATTTAATATTAGTAATTAATTTTAAAGTTTTTTAAATGCAGAGAAAGACCATGCGGGCGAAGTGTTGGGCTTAGCGAAAAATTGGTGGAGAGACTCTTCGGCTACCATCTGTAAACATAAACGAGAGAGGGGGTTGGCCTACATGCCATTTCATTCTCCCCCTCCCGGCGTGCTTACTGAGCTCCCAACGTCGCCGTGCCACGTTCGACTGCCGTGCCGTAACCGACCCAGGCCCTCCACAGCCTTCGTCATTTCTTGGGACCCGAGTCGCACCCCGCATCATCGGAGGAGCTAGAAGCGTGTGGGAGCCTCCGGTCATCCCACGGCTAGTGAGTGAGCCCTCACCACGAACGAGCCCTCACCTCTGCTGAGTCATTGCCTGTGCTCGGTTCGAGTTTAGAGGCTACGTATCAGTGTCACGATCATATTTGAGACCGGTTATCGATCCGAAGTCCGTTCCGGTCGGTCGGCCGAGCCACTGGTTTTGGATAGTTTGGTTGGGGGATTGATACAGCCTCGAGTTTCGGTTCGGAGTCACGGGACCGGCTACGTCGGTGCATCTCGCATTTTTCGATTTATTTTATATATCGAGATATGGTCGTCTGAGGGTGGGTCCAGGTGCGGCTTTTCGGGTGGTTGCTTAGAGCGAAGGCGTCGTAACCTGATGCAGCGCGAGCCATCACCTGTCCGTAGTGCGTGAGCCTCACGGGATTGAGCGTTACGGACGCGGATGGGACCACAGGGCCCCATCACGGTACTGGAAGGAGAGTTAGGAGGGCCGACCTTCAAGCGGGTACATAGCGAGCCGGTAGTCATCATCTTCTCGGCCAGCCACCATCACCCGATCGCGTGGTGCGGCGACACCTTCCTGGCTATCAGGCCTCAGCGGTCAGGGAGGCGCTGTGTTAAAATAGGACACCCGAATTCAGGGAATGCGGGATATCACATGGCCAGGCCATTTCGGCGGGGGTCGTTCTGCGTTCTGGATTGATGGTAGGCCCGGATACAAGGAGTCGATCACGATTGATCGAGAGGTATTAAGCTCCTCCATTTTATGACCCCGCAGCCGGTTTACTACCCAGAGAGTGGTCGTGGTTCACCATCCATGACTCTCGGGATGCGGATAGTCCGTTAAATTCGCTTAGGATAGATGGCCAGCCGTGGTGTACTCGATCCGGCGGTTATTTCTTGACAGATTGCGCATACTGCCGTACTTAATCGCGAGGTTATAGAATTGGGCCCACCCTCACTTGAGCGATAGTTAGAAACCTTGGCGGGAATCTTCTGGTAGTCGATCCTTTATCGGAGCGGCCAGCCTCATATGCTCATCGACCATCTGGCTGCGTACACCGCTACTTATTCCTGCGGCATTATGTGCGGAGGGACTATCTGGAGGCATTGTGCGGGATCTCGGCGATTTACGGTTTAGCCCGTCCAGTGGTGATGACCGCTCTTCTGATTTGAGGAGAAGGTCCATGGAGAGACCTCGCACGCGCGAGGCATACCACTTCTTATGCGAGGCTTCTTTTCCTATGTTCTTGAGCGAGATGGGATTTCGAGGAGCACAGGATAGAGATGCAGACCAGTGCCTACATGTAATGCTTGATGGGCCAGGTTATAGTATACGATCCATTTCCATATCGCCCGGCCCGAGACCGAGGAGAATGCCGGATCAGGAGGCGATGACCACCATGCGAGATGATATGCACGCTCTGAGCACAGTCTGAAGGCCTCCCTCTATTTGGTCGTTCCCCTCCGTCTCCTCCACCCGCTACTTCATTTGCGGCCTACGGATACTCGGACCTTATTATTGACACACCGATCCTTGGGTATACACATGTCTTCGAGGAGATGGGTGCGGGTGATGGATGCGATCACACTAGCGACCACTTTCGAGGCGACCCGGCATCGCGTACGTGACCGGAGATTGGCTGTGGTGAGGCCACTTTGGTCGGTGCCATTCCATGCTTCGCGAGATCATGACCCTTGGGTCTTCCTGTGATCTACCCAGAGAGAGGCACACTTAGCGATACGACCTCATTGGATATCTGGCGGCGGTGCCGGTAGCTTCTACCACCACCACGACGGTGAGGTGGTTAGGTCTCTTTGGTTATGTATAGTTTGACTTTATCATTTGCTACTAATTTTGATTATAGTTTTGTATTAGCCATAGTAGCGTGATATGTTTTTGTGTAGCTGTTAGCCATGTATTAAGCCATTTTGGCTATATCAAAGCTTCTTTCAGTTATATATATATATTCGACTTTTGCATGTGTGTTTCTTGTGTCCCAATAATACAGTATGTGTTTTCTTTCAAACTACATAATTAAATTGCTTAAGAATTGAACAATAGAATTGCTTCAAATTGAGCAATTAGTGCTTTAAGTGGATAATTGAATCATCATATTTGTCACTATCTGTTAAACCCGAATGCCATGCTTGGCTTGATTTGTGTTCCGATCCTTTATTCGACATGCTCCAACTTGGAAATTTCCCCACTTTTAGTACAAATTCACACCTTTGCGCTCAGTTATTCTTATAAGTTTGTAAATTGTGTGCCTTCTTTAAGCTGCATAAGCTAGGCCTTAGGTATGTTGGCAACCTAGGATAGGTTTGAGTTACCCACATTTGAAGACCAATGTTGTCTTCGAAAAGGAAAAAGAAAGAAAAAGAAAGAAAAGCGAGAAGAAAAAGAAAAAGAAAGAAGAAAAAGAAAAAAATAAAGTCGTGATTTTTGGCTGAAGCAGGAGCACGGTCAGGGTGTATGGCGAAGCCTTTGAAACCGTGCCTAAGCGCCCAATTGGTGGGAGTCATCGATTTAGTGTTCGTTACATGGGTGGATAGGTGGATTTAATGACTTGTGGATGTAATTTTTTTCGAAGTCATTCGGAGTCAGAGTGAAGCCTTTAGAGTTAGTGGTCATTGATCCTTTTGGCTTGATGCCACTAAACCTTAATTGGTTAGAGTCATCGGTGGACCCCCGTTACACGGACTTTGGTGAAGTCGGATTTTAAGCATTGCACCCTACGATGTAGATGAATAAAGAAAAGAAAAGTGTAACTAATACTATCTAGGTTGTTCATGACTTAGGAGCCATGTCGGTGCTAGGTTGGGAAACAAATTTTGCATTTTATTGACTCAATTTGATACAAAATGAACCATTAGACTTAGGTAAATCGAGTTAATCATGGAAAGCAGTGTTGTTCTAAAATTGTTCTCTTATGGATTTTATTCTTGTATATAGGTTTTGAAATGTTGATTTCAATTGTTCACTTTAAAAAGTAATGTTAGTTTGTATATAAGTACAATAACCTTTTGAAACACAACCTTTTGAAAATCACCATGCATCTCAATTCTTATTTTGCATTCTTGAGGACTAGCAGCGTTTCGGTTAGAGTGTGATTAGTGCTCAAAAGTGCAATTTTGAACCCCATATTAGATAGGTTTAGTACTTTTGATCATTAATCATGTCATATATCCCAATTGAAGTGTTCAAGTCATCTTAGTAGCACTTATGTCAATTTGAGGGTGTTTTGGTTGTTTTGTAGACTTTTGTACACATTTGAACTTCAACCACAATGCAAATGATCCAATCATGAGGTTAGGAAGTTTAGTCTCGACCATCGACAAGCCCGAAAATCAATGGAAAAACAAAGGAAAGTGGAAGAAATGAGAATCTGATTGAGGAGCATGTGAGAGGAATGCAGGAAACTGACAAAGCAGGCAATTCGCAACTGTTGGCAACCAATTCGCAATCCTGGCAATTTAAATAGTGATTCGCAAACGGTTCGCAATCTTAGCAACCATTGCGAGAGTCGCTATACATTGCACTATTCATTAGCGAAATGGAAGAATTCTTCTCATAAAATTCGCTAGCTTAGCGAAATTTCGCTGCTTCTAGCGAAAATTTACGCTATGCCTCAAAATTAACTGCTATAAGTCGCTAGACCATTGCCAAATTCGCTAGACCATTGCCAATTTCGCTAACCCTTGCCAAATTCGCTAATTAGCGAAATTCATCCACATGTGAAATTTGCGAGGCCTGGAATCATCTTTATTAATTAACGAGCAGCCTTCAAACTTGGTTTTATTACCCAATTGTCCTATAACTTAGCCTAGTTATTAGGGTTTTGGTAATTTCATACCTTGAGAGGCACATAAATACCCCTCATGTTTTTGTAATAAAAGGGTGGAGAGAAGTGAATCTGAGAATTTTGGTGATTTGTAAGTTTTTATTTCTTGCTTTTGTAAAATAAATTGTTTTTTAGCTTTGTACATTTTCTCTCTTCTCTCTCTTCCTGCTTTCTCTTCTTTCTTTCACTTTCATTTGCGAACACACCTCTTGAGGATGACAACTCAGAGATGTAGCTAAGCCTCTTTCCTTTGAAGAGGAAGGAAGCTAGCTTGGTGGTAGGGTTAAGCATGTTGTCCTCGTACTAAAGTCACGGGTAGTGTATTTATGTGGCCCTTATTTTCAAAATTCGGTTGCATAACATGGGATGTTATTGTCTTGGCCAATACTCTCCATGCTTTAGGACTGTTGTTCTTTAGATGGTCTTTATGAGCCTCTGAGGTAGCATTTACATGTTAGGGTTCTTCAAATTAGGGTTATATAACATTGACTTTTATTGTTTTGGCCAATACTCTCCATGCTTTAGGATTCAGTGCTCGGGTAGAAGTACCCTTTGTGATTCTTTAGATAGTCTTTACTAGCCTCTAAAAATGATAATGGAATGTTAGGGTTTTAAATAAAAGGGGCCATAGCGCATCTGTGTTGACTCACATGGAGAGATAAAACACGAGGACATGTGTTTGCCCTAGCTTGTCAAGTTGGTAGCCTAAATCTTCAAAGTTTAATTTCTTCACTTTAATTTTCGAGTTTTTACCATTTTCAGTTTTTGCGATTTCGGTTAAACCGTTCACGGCACGACACAAATCCAAAAAGTCGAATAAGAAAGCCTTACCTTCATGCCTAATGCGAACCATTTCTAGGATGAAAACCCATCCGTGTTGACCCTAGGCTATCACTGCGGTAGCTTGACTACGGCAGTAGGAGGAACTTAGGTATATAAATATTGTTGATTCAGCTCAGCCTACTGTGGCACGAATCACTTCTCTTCTCTGCCCTCAGCCCACGCTCGCGCCGTCAAAGTATGTCTTAGGTCGGACTTGAGCTTCACGGCTTCCTCCATCATACTTTGCATCAGGCTCGCGGTTTGGCAGCTCGAGTAAGAGGAAGCCTTTGGCTTTGTAGGCTACGGCGGCCCCAGCCTGACCCTCGTTGGATTGGCCTTTTCGCGGAAACTCTTCGGATGGGTAGCCACGCCCAATACCTGACCACGAATCCAATGCCTGACTTCGAAACCAAGATCAAGGTAAACAAATAAGGACACGGGAACTTACGGAGGCGACCCCTTGGAGGGATAGAGCCAAAGCCTCCTCAACAGGCAAGGCACCTGACCTCTTGAGATCAGAATCCTTGAGGATGGATGAGATCGCGCCCATTGTGAAGCTGACATTGAACGAGGAATCCTCTCCCGTCGGCTTAGGTGCTTCCTCCTGATCTTCAGCTATCACGGGAAGGGGAGTTAGCGCTCTGCGCAAGAAGGACTCCAAGCTGAGATGGGCGTAACCTCCCGACGGAGGCTCGGTAGCTCCCAGGAATCTTTGGCCTTAGCGTGGGGCGGGCGAGGTTGGGGCAGGCGCTCTTTGGACTTCGGCCGGAGATGGCGACACTTTCCCCTAGGCATGGACATGGGCGGAAGGCGATGAAGAAGACGTCCCCAACCTCGGGGCCTTACCCCAGGTTGGATGGCTCCGAGGAGTCCTGAGGTTTAAGCTTCACACTCAAGACCTCGGGACAACGTCTCCACGGGTGCTTGAAGCTGTCCCTTAGTGGGCTTGACAGTGGGAGGCCTATCTTGGGAGAACTTCATAACGGATGGAGGTGAAGGCCTCAGAGTAGAAGGTCGGGAAGACTTCGAACCTAAGGATCCTGGAATATCCGACCTAGGAGCATCTCCAAGAGGCTTGCTAAACCCCTCCCCTTAGCTATTTTAGCTAGCTTCTTCCTAAAAATCCACTCCAAGAGGCTAGCTATTTGGCTATCTATTTCCCATAGCTCTCATTTGGCTATCTATTTTCTATAGTCATAATTTGGCTATCTATTTCCCATGACCCTCATTTCTCTCCCTAAAAATATAAAGCAAATAATGAAACAATTAGAACAAAAAATTTCTTTCTTTGAAAAAATAGGAAATTTTCGAGAAAAAATTAATGTACAAAAGCGAAAAAATATGAAAATTAACGAAAAAAATAATAAACAAATTATGAGAAATTATGAAACAATTAGAACACAAATTTAATTGTTATAATATATAATATATTATGTATATTTTTTTTTCTCAATATTAATAATCTAGCAGCGTCTACTACGAGGAAGCAGCGTCTACTACAAGAAAGAAAATGAAATGGAGCAAATGAAAGGAAGATTGATTAGTACCCAAAAAGTGCTGGCTTGAGGTCCTATTTTAAGATAAGGGTTTAAGGTGCTTTTTGCATTGCTAATCACATGTGTGAAGCCGATTGACATATGCGGGTCCATTAGTATTGCGATTTTGTTTCGAGGTTGTTTGGTAGTTTTGTGGAGTTTAAGTAAGCCTCCACCATCATATCAAGCTTAGCATCGTAATTGTGTTGATTTATGCTAAGTTCGTATGAATTCTCGGCGATTTCATCAAACTGGGATGAAGAAATATCAAGCTGGAAGAGGAAAATGCGGTGGAGGGATGCGAGGAAACGGCATTAATGGCTTGGAATTTCGCTATGGCATAGCGAGGAATTTTGCAATGATCGCCGGTACCGTGATCTTAGCGAAATTTCGCTGTGGCCCAGTAGCTATGATAAAGCGAAATTGATATCATAAGCGAGCGTTGCGTGCATGCGAAAGTGGAAATTTTCATGTTTGAGATTTTGCTATAGCGAGAAATTTTCAGCATAGCGAGAGGTCAGTGCATAGCGAAATCCTACTCCCTTTTTTGTGATCCAAACGACTCCGTTTTGTTTAATTCCTCTTTTGCCCTCAATGTAACCATATTATTTAGGTTAGTTTGGTACTTTCACATGTTTGGGAGGCTATATAAGCCATGTTATGAGCATTTTGTAACCTAACTAATCATTTCACGCAGCTTTTCACACAATCCCTGTTTTGGTTCCCATTTTCTCTCTTCTCTCTCCTCTTTCTCTCTCATTTTTCTAGAGGCTGCCGAACACACCCGTTTGAGATGACAACTCAAAGGATGTTTGGCTAAGCCTCAAAACCTTGAAGGAGGTTGCTAGGTTAGTTGATGTTGGTTTGCGGGTGTTCCTCTGTTTTCCTTAGGCGAGTGCTAACGTCATTTGTGTTTTCAAAATTTCCAAACTAGGTTTAAATGCTATTTAATGTATTTTCTTTGGTCAATACTTGGCATGCTTTAGGGTTCAATGTATTCTTAATGGTAGATACACTGACATCCATTAGATGTCATTTACGAGCCACTGAAAGTAGGTTAAATGCTTTATTTTTCAACTGCTGGAAAATTAAATGCTCAGTAAATGCTATGGTTCAAATAGAGATGTTATTAAGGGTTGGTTTTTAAAGTTAAACAAAGATCTGGTTTTTGAAATGACTATATGTCATTTGCCCTAATGCGAAAAATAACTTGAGGACACCTATATAACCCCATCATACCAAACTAGTGACCCCGAAGACTTCAGGTCTTCCTTCCATATCTTATTTAAATTTGCTTCCATAGCTTAGTGACACCACCAACCACACTTTTTAATCTTAGTCAGAAAATACAAATGAAAGCCTCACACGTTTTGAATCATGATCTGAATCATTTGTAAGATGAAAACCCATCCTGAGTTCGACCACCGACAGCTATCTTTGTGATAGCTTGACTCTACGCGTAGGAGAGAGGTAGGATACAAATGTATTGTTGATTCAGGATCACCTGCGTAGCTGAATCAAAGATCGAATAATGTATTTTGAGTACGAGTTGCATGCCTCAATTGCAAGCTAAATATTATCAACGCCGCCAAATGGAAATATTGGGAAAGAAGATGTAATTCAAATTTTTACTGTTGCTAATATTACCGTTGCAAATATTACTGTTGAAAATTCAAATTTTAAAATTTCGTGATAATTGTAAATATGATCGTTATTAAAAAAAATTTTAAAAATTAAAATTTGATGACGTGGCGTAACACATCAACACGTGATGTCATCAATATGGTGATGACATGACATACTAAATAGTATTTTAAATTTTATTATTGAAAGTTAGTTAAAGTTAGTTGAAATGGATAGCTAAAATAGATAGCGTTGTTGGAGTGACTTTAAAAAAGTGGTTAGTTAAAATAGATAATACAATATTTTAATATATTTTGAGTAGCTATTTTAGATAGCCTTGTTGGAGATGCTCTAATAAGCTCAGAGTAAGCGCGCGGAAGACATTTGGCCAACTTCCGCTTCACGACCCTGTCTTCGGGGCTAAGATCAGGGCGAATACCTGAAGAGCGCACAACCAATGCAAAGTTAGGGATACCTTATAATCTATGAAAACTAGACCAAACTAAAGCAAAGCAAAGCTCACGTAGATTCTCGGGAGTGGTCCAGTGTTTTAATGCCGAGCGTGTCTTCCCGGTCGCAGAGGATCATACTCCCAACTCAAGTACATCGACAAAAAGTAGCGGTTCCTTCCAAAATTCAGGAAGACGAGATCCGAGATGATCATGAGCGCTGAACGCTTAGATAAATAAAGGAAGCCCTCAGCAGCTTCCTTCACACTAAAGAGGTTCAGGAACAAAGTTATACTCTCAGCAGCTTCCTTCACACTAAAGAGGTTCAGGAACAAAGTTATACTGGGAACACCTAAGCCCTTATCCCTAAAGAGAACTAATAGCCCAATCAGAATACCCCAGAACAGGCAGTCGAGGCGACGCTGAAATGTCAAAGACCCTTTTATAAAGGGATGCAGAGGAAAAACGGAGGCCATTCTCAAAGGCCACCTCGAAGAAGCACACCATCTGGGCACTCAACAACATAGAGGTCAATAAGTCAGGACCAACCTGAACGCCAAACTGGGACCGTATCGCCTGCGAAAAACTTCCCCCATATAAAGACTCAACCCTGCTAGGACCCACCGCCAAGGCGTTCTGCACGGCCGACCTCAGATGTTCAGACCCCACAGGATATTTAATCTCATAAATTTTATCCTTGCCTTTACCCAAGGGGGAAGGAGGTTCCCTCGGGGTGTCTCGAAGAACGACCATGGCTAAGCCGACTGACTCACCACTCCGCTCGTCCCGGAACTGACACCGCAGCAGGAATCACCCCTATACGCAAAGAAGAGAACGAATTTGACCCATGGAATACACGGTTGGACCAAAAACCTAACTAAGCTAGCCTGGGCAAAGAAGGAGAAAGATCGACCAACTTAGAACAATCTAAAAGGATGACTCGAGTAAGGTATTACAAAACACCAAAAGAAATTTTGAACAAATGATCAGACGAGAAGCCCGAACTCGCAGAGAAAAGCTTCGAATATCAGGGGAACACACTACTAATCTGGCAGGATGTTCCTTAAAAAACCGAAAGAACTTAGAGGAAATAAGGGAAGTCAAAACATTATCATAGACATTTCGATCGCCAAAGCCCTAACTAAACCAAATTTCAGAGCTAATTAATGCTGAGCGTGACCCGATTCAAGAAACGATACTCTTGCCCCACGCCGCCTATGCAACCAAGGGTCAGACAATTGACTGGTTTAAAAGGCGCGCAGGCCCACTCCCCAAGTCCAAGGAGCAGGATTGAAAAAAACACTTATAAGCAGACCCAGTAAAAAGGCCCGGCTCCTGGCATAGGCCCAAAACGGGAGCCTAGTTCATCCATCCCAAGGGCCGATAACGCAAAAATCCCAAAGAGTCCATATCCTATAAATCAAATCAAATCTCCACTAATAAGGGAAGTAGGATAATTCCCAATAATCGTCTAGTTATAAATCAAATTTCCACCACAAGTGGCGCAGCATAATTCCCACACCGCTTTCTAGTTATCCCTTATTAATCCGACAACTATATGAAAGAAAATTCACATCCAATAAGAGAGAGTCCTTAATACCATCAAATTGGGAAAATCTCCAATATAAATACGTGGCAGTCACCTCATCAAGGAAAAGACGCAAACATACGCACAAACTTCATTCCCTGGGCAGCTTGATATTTTCTTCATCGTGAAGAACCGACTTAGGCATCGGAGAGCAAGAACGGGCTATCTCCCCGCCGATTTTCTTTGTTTCTCGCTTTTGCAGAGCCCAACATCCAGAGCTACGGACCGCCCACCGATTCCAACACGCTCCAAACTAGCCCGATCAGTAAGATCAATGTGTATAAACATGATTTGCTTCAAGAGAAATTGGTCTTTGAAATAAAACATTGGTCTGAAATTTGGATAATGTGAAGGAAAAGTCTGCAAAAACTAGAAGACCTTACAAGTGCACTCGAGTTACTTGAATGAAGTAAGCCCATCTTTTTCATTTTATTAAAGTTCCCTTGTTCTTAAAAAGTCAAGAAGAAGAATATGAAGAACATTGAGGAATGAACCAAACACAATGTACCCTGCTGCCCATGAAACAACAAAGAATATAACAACAGCTTTGATCAAAGTGATCATTAACACACATTTTGAAAAAGCAATTGAAAAAAAGTATGAAACTTTCCAGGTGTTCTGAAGGAAGGTGAGTGACTTATCTGTGAGCCTGGAGAAACAGTTTTTTGACACTGAAAAATCATCCACCCTGGGAAAAATAAAAGAAAAGGCATTGGATGTTGAGCCTCCAATGCTGTATGGTCCAATCACATAGCAGCGTTGAGCAACCTAAGTACATTGCCCTGTCATTTAATTAAATTAACACTACATCGATCAAGATGGAAATGCAGATTTCTAAACATCTTCCTTGTTCTTTCAAAGTACTATTTCAATATTAGAAAAGTGAGAGAGAGAGAGAGAGATTATGATACATAGAGAGGTTGGTGTGAATTTTAAATTGGAAAAAGTGCATATTCATCTCTTATCACAAATGTACTTTAGCTCTATCAATTATTGAAAATAGCAACAACAAAAAAAAAAAAAAACCTCTCAATTTTTAGGATTTTGGAATTTTTATCATAATCTAATTTTTTTCACATATATAAACTTTGATTTTAATGATAGATATAGCCTCAGACAACCCAACATGATTTCGAACTTTGACACCTACCTTGGTTACCAAAACAAGCTGTGAAAATTAGTAAAGAAAAGTATGAACTTTCACTATTTTTGCAATTAAATCATGAATTTACATGACTTTTGTATTTAAATTCTAGATAAAAAAAAAACTTTTTTACTTATTTACTATCTTAAAAATAATTATATAAATTTAAAAATCATTTAAAATTAAAACATGTTGAGGCTTTTCTTAAAATATATCTAAAAATTTAGGAAACAAATTAAAAATATTTCTATTTTTACGAAGACCGATAACAATTTTTAAAAAAAATTCCATAACATTGGTAAAGAAAGCTGATTACGTTGAAACTATTCTAAATAATTATGTCATGTGTATTAAAAAAATTTCGATGGTAAAAGTCTTTTGTAAATTTGATTTTTTATTCAATTTCGATAATCAATTAAAAAAAATTAAAATTGTCCTAGTAATAAATATTTTTCATTCAACTTTAAATCTCAAAATTTTAGTACCAAGACTATTTTTAACATTTTATCTACAATTGTCTCAGTATTGAATATTTTTCATTTAATATAATTTAATATTATATATTTCATTCAAACTTGACTTTCGATTGAAAAAAAATATTAATCTTTTCTTTTTCCCATTTCATGAAAAACAAAAATGGTATAAAAGGGGATTCTAATTGAGGTAAGAAAACCTCGGTTTGTGAGGAGAGTTTGTACTCAATTTGTCAGAGAAGGCGTACCGTACGGTAAGCAGACACATGCCAACAACCGGCTATAAACGGTCACCCAAAGCCTTGGGCAGAGCAGACTGTACTGGCACCTGTCGGTTGTCAGCAAATGCTGCTCTGCCTTACACCTCATTTCTTTAACTTTTAACAACTGTGCTGCTTGTCTTAAGCTTTATTCTTTGTCTTTTAAGCAAAGAATGCTGGAAATGAATAGAGACTGAAGTCGATTTCTCTTTTTTGTTTTCATAGATTAAATAATAAATCTGGCATGGATATGGACACGTGTCGGTAAACAAGAAGCAGAGCTTTTTAGTTAATAAATTAAAGAGGTGGGGGGAGAAGATCTTGTTAAGCAAGAAAAGCATAGTCAAGGTCCAAAGTCATTCTTGGTGTCTTGAGTTAGGATTTTGAAGGGAAATGGCAAGTATTGAATACTTTAATTAAGACTTTTTCTCTACTCTCTATGCAGATCTCAGAACATGATGGCCAATAATGGGAACCCATGCTTTGAGTTGTTTTGCACCTCTGATTAGGGGACCAACATCTTATCTTTCCTAACTCCTTTGATTTGATTTTTCTTTTCTTTTTTGGATTTTTGTTGTTCTTTCACATTATATTTGAAAAATAATGGTAAAATAGTGTTGTATAATGATGACATCAGTAGTTAAGGATTAAACAAAACATAAAAAAAAAAAATCAGATTTAAGTCTTTATAATAACATAATACTACAATATTGTGTTACAAAGTAAATAGGTGAAAAAAATAATTTTTTTGTTATTTATAAAAAAATATTAACTAATGTGAGATTTGACATCAATAAACCAATTATATCATTTTTTATATCCTAATTTCTTTTATTTAATTGTTTTAATTTCATTTTATACTTCAAATAAATTTCCAAATTTATCATATAAAAAGATAATGTTTTTCCACCTTAAATTAGTAGTCTTGAATTCGAACCCATGGGAATATGCAGCTATATTTTTATGGCACTTTACCATTTTATGACCCTCTCGACCATACGATGACATTGAACAGATTTATTTAAAAGTCATTTTTATATTAACAGCTCATCCAAGACACCTCATGATTTCACAAAAAAAGTCCAAATTCTAAATGTTGTGTATAGTATTTGGAAAGTTGTAAAAAAAGAAAAAAAATATTAAAAAAATTATTTTCTTATATCGAATTATTTAGTAAAAAATTTTAAAAAAATATATAAATAAAATTACTTGAAAACTTTCATCTTCTTAAATCATTTAATCTTTATATTGATGAGTTAGAATAAATAAGATGAGCATGAAATGACAAATAAAAATAGTTTGTTGAATTTATTTTATTTTTATTTTTTTTCATCTTTTCTTTCCTAATATTTTTCTTCTTTATTTTCTTTTTTCCTATTTTCTCTTAAATTATCTAGGAACCAAACATAGCCTAAATATATAATTTTATTTCTTTTAAAAAAGTAGGGAATTACTTGTGTTAAGAGTAATTTCAAGGAATCCTTTCCTTGGCCTCCAAGTGATCATGTTTTCAAAGTGCCTTACATCATAAGAAATTCATCACTGATGATCACATTCTTTTCTTAACAACAAATTTTTTGCATAACATGGGAGTTGCTTAACCACAGTGACTTATGAGAATTAGAATTACATAAAAAATGATTTAATGTGTGTGAATCAAGATTCATTAAGGCTTGAATCAATTATTAAAAAATGATAACATAAATTGAAAAAAAAAAGGTGTTCTTACAGAAATTAGGACTCACTTTTAAGTTGATTCATTTTTATCCTCATTCCTATTCTTATCCCTGTTTGCCAAAAAAATAAGGATCATTGAATAACAAGAAAGGTTTATGATACTCCCACTTAGTTGAGTTGATTCATTGTCGCAAAACAGTGTAGGCAAGAGCCCTAATATTAGGGAGCCATGTTGGTTTTTTGCAATCCCCTTTATGCGGATGGTTTGGAAAAAATTCCACTTTTTTTATTTTTATTTATTTATTTTTTGGAATGTTGGTGAAGAAAACTTTAGGGTGGGACCAAAGGTGGGTTGGAGATTAGACCAGTCATAAGGTTAGGAATGTAAGAGTTTGAACTTTGAAGCAATAATAACAAAATATCCAACATGTAAAAGTGATTATAAAGCCTATTCAGTGATCCTTTCTAAAGCTGGATCTCTGATCTCTTATCTCCCTATCCTCCCACTCTCTCTTTCTTTCTTTCCCCATTTCCAATGTTTTCCCACTTTGATTATAGGTTTTAAAAAGAAGAAGCAGTACTTCTCTCCTTCCCTTCCCCCCATGTTAAAAAGAAGAGACCAGGTGAGGTGAGGTGAGGTGAGATGAGAATTTTAAAACAGGATTGCTTTGTACAACCACCCTTCCGTACAGCTCCTTCTGCTTCCATGGATTTGCCTCCTTGTCCTTTTTCTTCTTGCTTAACTGGCATGGGTCCATCGCATGTGACCCCACACTTCACAACATATCTTATTTTCAACGATTTAAATTTTGAAAATGAGAGATTTTAAGGGGTTAGGTTTGCTGCAAAAGTGTTTTAAAAGAGTAGGGTTTGTTTGAGGTTTTTAATGGTAGTTTTCGAAATCTATTCTCAATTGTTTTGTAACTAAACTTTTAAGCTTCCTCTGGATTCGAAAGTACTTATGAAAGAACATATAGACGAAAACTAGGGAGGAAAAGGAAAAGCCCCAAGGAAAGAAAATTTGGACAAAAATAAGAAAATAAGTTTAAATTTTATATGTTTAAGTAAAACTCATTTTATTTGTTTACTGGAAGTAAAAAGTTTAAAAATATCTTAAACTTTTAAGAAATCTTTCTTTAATATTTTTTTATGATAAATTCAAATATCGGTAAAATAATTTTTCTAAAAGATTTTTTTTTCGATAATTTTCTTATTATAAACGACGAACATATTGATGTGTTTACTGCTTATTGATCAAGTACACATGTTTTACATTTGTAAAATTTGTTTTTATATGAAGAGGATGTTCTAAACAAAAAGTATAATTCATTTTTTTTTTTTTTTTTGTAGAAAATTCTTCATAGTTTTTAATTATTAGTCAAAATAGCACAAGAACAAATACCAAATCTCAAATTTGTCTTGAAAAGATAGGTTGTATTTGGTTCCCATACAAATTTATGAAAAATGTTAGGGAAAAAAAGAAGAAGGAAAATAAAAATAAAATAAAAGTTAACATATTATTTTCATTTGCGATTTTTAAACAAAATTTTATTTATTTTAAATCATTAATATAAATATTAAATAATTTAGGAATATGTAAGTTTCTAAGTACTACGAAACAAAAATAAGAATATAATTTTTTAACATTTTTATTTAGTACTACCGAAACAACGTCATGTCTTTAAAACAATTTCTCAAAAAAACAATGGCCAAAAGTTTTTATACCTCAGTCAAATTGTTTTCTATTTTGGAGAACAATTTTCAAGTTAAGGTGTTTTCGCAAGCTATTCAGAGAAGTAAAAAAGAAAAGGTAAAAATAAATGCAATATCATTTCGGGAACATATTTTATTTATATTTTACATTTCTTCTTATAAAACATGAAGAAGAGTTTTTGTTCCCAAGCCAACTTAAGTTCGTAACATGATTTCAAAAAATAAAAATAAAAACTTTTGTTCGTAACATCAAATAATAATTTTTTTATAGCTATTCTCAAAAACTGATTTTGAATAAATGTTTAAAAAAAAATGTTACCAAATTGGAGCTCATTCACATGTTTGTATCACCAGAATTTATCATTTGAAAATGGACGATTTAACTAGGATCGGAATGTCCCCACCTTAAACAAAAAAAAATAAAAATCAATCAAAAATTTAAAATTTCTAACTTCCAATGGAAAATTTTAATTTTATTTTGTATTTGTGTTAATTTTTTTGTTTGTTTGTTTGTTTTCAAGGCAGAGTAGAGTATGGGTAGATTAGCCCTTAGATTTTAAAGCTTTTGGGCCTGATGAGAATAATTAGTGGGGCAATTTAGATGGTTCAGGGTTTCTTGGATTCTAGATTTAATAGGCCCAGGATTACTGACTAACTAGAATCACTTCCTCTAGAATTTGAAGGTCAAGAGTGATAAGATTTTTAAATTACATCAATTTATTTCAGATGCTAAGATAATTTTTTCCATTATAAAATTTATTTTCAAATTCTAAAAAGAGAAATGCTTGATTTAGAATATCTAGATCAATCTCAGAATTTTCGAAACCAGCCCATAATGTAAAAAATATTAGAATTAAAATTTTTTGACTTGCAAATACTATGATGCAACTTTAACTTTGAGGATAATATTTGTAAACCCTTAATTCTTTTTTTTGTTCTTTATCGTTAGGTTTTAAATTATTGTTTGAGACACATATTAAATTGATAATAAATACTATCTTGGGTTATAAGAACCGAAGAGAAAGAAAATAAAGGGGAAGAATATAATATAAAAATGTCAGAAAATTATTAAAATTTTCCCTTTCTTAACTATCCTTGAAAAAATAGAACACAAAAATACAATTATCAAGAGATACCTATTTTTAAAAATTTGTCTTCCTTTTATATAAAATAAGAAATTCTTTTGGCATTTTCTTGCTTATTTTTCTTAATATTATGAAAAAGAATTATAATATTTTAAAAAGCGGATCCTGACCGACATTTTCTGATCCGGTTTGCTCATCAAACCAATATATTAATTGAACCGGGCTCAGACTGCTTGAAATGCCAGCTTAACTGGTGAACCGAGTGAAATGGACGGTTTATTATGGTAAATTGAGTGGTTCAATCCTCGCCTCCACATTCTTTCTCATTTAATGCGTTTTAACGCCTCTTCCAAAGTTTTATTTATAAAGCCTTGTAAACTCCCACTCTTGTCCGATGTGGGAGTTGTAAATGCAAAAAAAATCATATGCTTATTGCTTGTGCAATTAAGGGTCATTTACCCTCACGTGGAAATCATACACGTGTCCCCATATTCTTTATCAATACAAGAGACTCATCTGCATGTCACTTGATCTTGGTGCCTTCTAGTAACACATATCTATTTCTTTTAATATTATTTTAAAATAAATGTTATGTCATCGGATGACTAGGTAAAATATAAATTTCATAATTTACATAATTTTGAACTATTTAAATGTAAATAAAAAATTATTTAAAGGGATTATTAAATCTAAATTAAGTATAATGCCAAAAAATGTATTTCAAGTGTAAACGATTAAAATAATGTTAGCTTGGGTTTACATATCCTATTTCAAAATAAGTACAAACATAAAATATAAATATATAATTTTTATTTTTCACTTTATTAAATAATACCACAGTGCCAAGATTTAAAGTTCTTCAAACATCGATTAAAACTACCAAAGACTAATAAATAATGTGCTTAATTAAGAGTCCCCAAATGCAGCCTAAAAACGAGGTCTAATCCTCCTTGAAAGATTTGAGGCTGCTTAATCCAGATAGAGAAACACTAAATCCCCAATTCAATCGTGAAGTAGATATTTCCTAATTATTACCCCTCAATTATCCCTTATTAATCTGGGTTTCATGGAGTGCAAGGAAGAAAATCTTCTACCCAATTCGAGAATATCATCATCCTCCAATGCTGAAAAGATACTATTCTGTCATTATCCAACTGCAAAGCACACGATCATCCATTACAAATACCGTGCCACCCTACCCATGAAAGGCACGCGGACATACGCATAAAACTTCATTCCCTAAGTTAGCTGATCTTCTTCCACTAGAAAGAACCGATTTAGGGCATCTGAGAGGCAATCCGCGAGCCCCCGCCGATCCTTGTTGTTCGCAGAGAAATTCAACGCCCAGAGTCGCGGATCGCCTAATAAATCCAAGACGCTGGGTCTGCTTCTGGGTTGAAAAGCATCACTACCACAATACCGTGGGAAACGATACCTTACAAATGTGTCGACCTCCCAAATGACCGATGGTATCAACTCGTAACACAAGGAGAAATGTCAACCCTCTAAGGATGCAAGACCGCTAGCGACGGACAATCGACTCTCGGGAGGCACGCGCTAGAGATTGTAGTGTGTCAACACGGACGAGGTGGAGGCTTCCCGCTACCAACCAACACTACGAAAGAAATAAACAACTCACTGCGCGAATATCAGAACACCTCGAAATATACCCTAAAGAATTTTCTGACATGTTTAGAATTAATAAAGTTAAATATGAATTTTTGAAATAAAACGGTAAAACCCTAATTGTATTGTGATAAAACAAGGGTACATATGTAATTTTCCAAAAGGGACATATAAGTCATAAGATAAGAAGGCTATGTTAAAATAGAAATATGCCTAACTTGGATTTGCAAAAAGAGAGGAACTTAAGGACTAAAGTGAAATAAAATGAAAACTTAACCCAAAAATGGGTTTTTGGGAGCCGAACATGGCCTAGAGAGAGATATTTGATTTAAGACCAAATTGGGTCTCAATTTGGGGGAGAACAAACCGTGAAGAAGAAGATGAGAAGAAGAAGAAGAAGAAGGAAGAAGAAGCCAAGTTTAAGGTATGGATCTTTGGATTTTTGTATGGAAATTATGAATTTTGTATGGGATTATGTGTATTGGACCATGGTAGGGATTTCTGTGGTTTTCAAACCTAGGGTTTTGTTAGGATTTCATTCAAACCCTAGATTTCTTGAAAGTAGGGTTGGTAAAACCCTAAATGGTACAAGAAAGATGTGGAATCCTCCATTTGAGGTTGGATTCATGGTTTAAATGCAAGTAATGGAGTTTGAGTTTAGAACAAACCCTAACTAATCTTTATGTTTGGTTTATGTATGGGTTATGACCTATATTAGAGTTGTTTCTTAGGAGTAATTCATGAAAGGTTTTAATAAAGGATGGTGGATGAAAGCAAGATGATTGAGTAGAATAGAGGTTACAAGATGAATATGGAGTGGTTTTGATGTGTGTATTGAGTATTGAGATGGTTTGGTGGAAATATATGGAAAATGGGAGAAACCACCATTTATGTGGCATTTTTCGGTGTTTGCACCGGTACTGTCAAGATGGTACCGCACCATATTGTCTTCTGTCGATCGGGTACCGTACCGAAAAGTCGTTACTCGACTCCAATGTTCTATTTTGGCCAGCGTTAGTGTTTTGGCCATAACTTGGTCATTTCTTATCCGATTTGAGTAATTAAAGTGGCTGATTAAACTAGACTTCAAGGAGAACAAATCTCCTTGTAATAGGTATCTTCAAATTATGACCCCATTTAGCCTAGAAAGTCACTTAAAGTGGGGCTATGTTCAAGCAAATTTCTGGTTTTGTTTTGAACATAGAGTAGTTCCGGTTGTTTAGGACATATCTTGAGTTTTAGTGCTCCGATTTGGGTGATTCTAGTTGGAGAAGAACCCTTAGCACCTTAGCTTCAAAGGAGTACAAAGAAATAGTGTCATGTATGGAGTTAAGACCCTGAAATGAGTATTTGTAACTGTCCCTAGCGTAATATGGGCAACCGACTAGTTTGGCATGGAAATGCCATAACTCAGCTAGGATGATTCAATTGAAACATTCCAATTTCTAAGTAAAGTGATTCATGTGAGAACAAGAATACATGAATGATGTGTGAATACATAGGCGCCATACTACAAGGCATATGAAATGCCATATGTAATAGGTATAAACAAGAAAATATAGAAAGGCAATATGTATAGATGCGCTTAAGAAACATGAAAATGAATCAAACATGGAACATGAACATGAAAGGCAATATGTCATGAACACATAATGTGGCCAAGAATGCCCTAATTATTCTGTGCGAATAAAAATAGATTATATATGATTATTATCACATATAATTGTAGAACTGCCTAAGACCAGATATGGAATGACATGACACCTCTGTTACGTGGGCATGCACGTATAGTACTTCGATATTATTTGATTAGTACGCACGCATTAATTTTCGATCGCGCTTCAAGACAATAAGATTTTTGGTGATTTCCGACAAGAATTCGTACTTAAATTAGCGCGACGACACTCGACCGCGCCGCACATTAGTACTTGGCATTTCTCCCGACAGTGCGATGACACTCTCGCCGCTGCTTCAAAGACTTCGCCAGGCTACGACACCAAGCATCAGATCGGCATCTCCGGTACTTATCAGGGCAGAATCATTCCTGCACATCGTCTAGGCAATCCACGCTTATATGATAAGTGACTCCGACAAAGAATAAGAGTAAAGAAATGAATATGGTAAAGATTCGAATGTACTCTACGGTATCACTTCAGACTGCTATGGCATTTGCCGGGTTCTTCCTCTCGCATCCGTGATACAAGTATAAGATCTGTACACAAGATAATATGCCCGTAATACAAGTATAAGATCCGGTAAATACAAGAATAAGCTGTAATACAAGTATAAGATCCGTAATACAAATATGTTATGTCTGGTAATACTGGCAGCAAGGAGTCCGAAGACAAGTATGTCTGTAAGTATAAGATCCAAAATACGTTAATGCTTCGTAATACAAGTATAAGATCCGTAAGACAAGTATATGCTGCGTAATACAAGTATAAGATCCGAAGTACAAGAATAAGCTCCGTAATACAAGTATAAGATCTGTAAGACAAGTATATGCTCCGTAATACAAGTATAAGATCCGTAAGACAAGAATATGCTCCGTAATACAAGTATAAGATCCGAAGTACAAGAATAAGCTCCGTAATACAAGTATAAGATCCGTAAGACAAGGATATGCTCCGTAGTACAAGTATAAGATACGAAGTACAAGTATAAGTTCTGCAGTACCTACGGGTACCTCAGTAAAGGTCTAAGCTCTGTAACTCCTATGAGAGATCTAGATAAGTATCAGTCTGACAGAAGTTCAAGTAGATGTCCTTTGGGAGATCTGAATAATTATAAGTCCAAGAAAAGTATAAGTATAAGTCCGATATATATGTCCTTTGGGAGATCTAAATAATTATAAGTCCAAGACAAGTATAAGAATAAGTCTGATATATATGTCCTTTGGGAGATCTGAATACGTATACGTCTGATACAAGTACAAGTACGTGTCCTGTGAGAGACTTGAACAAGAATACGTTTACTATAAGTACGAATATGTGTATAAGATGCTGTATGAATTGATGAAAAATTCTGATATATATATTACTGCATATCTATTACTGTTATATGCTCCTTATAAATGAGTAATAGTGCATGTGTTTCTATATAAGTCATATGTTTCCCACTAAGCGTAAAGCTTAGCACGATTTTTAAATTCGTGTAGGTACAGGAGAAGACGTCCGAAAACTTCTGCATACCGCTGGGCCAGGACACTAGTAGGGGTTCACTACATGTAGGTTCCGCGCTCTGATTTGTAAATGTAAAAGTACAGTTTTTGTATATGTAAATGGGACTTAGACAGTATGTATGTATTGACAACGTAAACACCACCACGGTGGTAGTTTTATTTGTATTTTGTATATGATACTTGATTCAGCTATACGACTGGGCTCACCAATGTCTAAAAGCAAGTAAAGAGTCCGTCGCTTTTATGTCTCCTCCGTCCACCTAAGGCTGGCCTGACGTGACAAATACTATGCCTCAGAGACACGATAGCCCGAAAAAGACCAAAACCCCCATCTGAGAAGACCAACACTCCGACTGCTGGAGAAGCCTGATAGAGAAGGAGAAACTAGCCACAACTGTGTGGAGCATGATCTCACTAACCCCTGAGAGGATCTAGTCGAGGAGAGGTATGACAGAATAACAAAGGCGATGGGCCCCACTTTATCGCCAGGAGACAGTGCTCGGGAGAGGTTCGTGGACATCCAAAGAAGAAATCAACACATGAAGGAAGCGTAAGGGCCGAGCCTCCCGGGGCCCCATGGACACCCCGTACAATAAATCAATCTCCATTCACCGCCGGTGCCGCACTTCCTTTTCAAGAAGTTCGCACGCCAAGGCATCGAGACGCTTGATGGAAACAAAAGACCCATAGACCACCTCAATATGTACAAAATCGATGGAACTACATGGATATCGTAGACCCCGCACGATGCAGGCCTCGCCGCTATCACACTAAAGGGCCCAAAAAGACGCCTGGTCGCATCACCCCACGGCCTTCCATCTCATCGCTCATATTAACTTTTCATCGCATTCGCCCCACTTTATCGGTGCAAGGACGCACAGAAGCCGAAAGTTATCATATTCACCATAAACGTAGCCTCGTATGTTCGGCGGTCATATGTTCGTGAGGTTTAACACGGAGCCATTAAGGTGGATGTTCTCGGCTTTAGCCCGCCATTATCGCTTTCATTGCAGGGCTGGGAGTGTAGTCGAACGACCTAATGTTCTCTATCTCAAAGAACCCCAGCACATGCCTCTAGGTCCTCAAGTAAACAGAGAAGAGATCAATGGTGAAGAAGTTCTCCTGTCCAGCTGAAGAAGCCTTTTACCCAAAGGAAGAGAAAGCACAAAAGATAACGGCTTCATGAGATAAAGGCAGATAAGGGATTTTGTGATCCTCGGGTTGGAGATAAGAGAAATAGAGAGTGGTCCCCGACAGACGAGAACGCCAGGATCGCAGGGAATCACCTCACTGAATAGCAGCAGCCGTGATTCACCTCAAAGAATACACCCGACAAATTCTAATGTTCAGGTCTCACAGTGCAACATGAAAGGTCGAGGTGTCATCCTATGTGAAGTCAACTCCATGACAGATAGACACCAAATACTGTGAGTTCCATAAGGGTCATGGACACCAACAGATGATCAGATCCATCAAAAGGAGATTGGAATACTTGATCCGAATGTGGGCACTTAGCCGTTACGTGGCCTCGCATGGCGTGAGCTGTCTACCACCACCACCGTTAGCCAACCCCGGCCAAGATCGCCGCCTTTGCGAGGTAAATCCATGTAATCTGAGGGTTTCAGGAGGTGGAGAGTCCACTGTCGGCAGGCGCTCACTGGCTAAAGACATCGTGATCGGGGAAACTTTAGAAGTTCAAACAAGATCAAACTTCTACCGGATACTACCATAATCTTTTTCGTGACTTCGACATGGAAGGTTATTGTCAATATCCCCATGATGACCACAGATAAAACCATAGCTGCCACAAAACGATCCACAGGTCCTCGTCGACAATGGAAGCTCGGCCGACATCATCTTCATATCACTAAAAATGGGCATTGAAGTGGAGGCTTGGGCCACAAAAGCCCGCCACAGGTTCTAGAGGCGAGCGACGCTTCGTAGTCTGGGTATTAATAAGGCTACGAGTACCCCATGCCGTGCCAGCAAACAACGGTGAGGTTTCTCTATAGTAGATGCCCCATCGCCTACAATATTAGCACCTCTCAATGCCATAAGGGTTGTTCTCCACGCGACACATGGTTATCAAATTTCCAACCGCAAATATAGTAGGAATGGTCCGAGAAACCAAGCAGATAGCCGTGGAATGTTAATGTCCACATAATGAAGCAAAACACAATGAATAACATCTAATATGGACGACCCACATGCAGACGAGGTAACCAACCCAATCGGCTCGTATAACGGGAGCCCGCATAACCTCTAAGTGCGATCAAACAGAACACCTGCTGGCGATAGTGGTCCGCTAGCGGAAGACATCGTAAGCCCTCCATCCGCTTTCTGGGAGTCGAATATGGATTTTCATCAGAAAACGTAGCAAGACACGGTGGATCGACTGGCAAAGGATCACCACGGAAGAGCTGTCCAATCCTCTTGTCGGCCAAGCAAAAGAAAAGAGTTTTGCCCTTAAAGACGTATACACACAGTATGTCTTAGTTCCTCCAAGCAAAGGCAATCTATAGCGGTACTCGAATGGTCGGGCTAACGCCAGTTCGCAGCGCTAAATGCGAAGCGGCGATTTCCGGTGATCTATTTCTACAGCAGACATCAACGTTTGCCCAAAGGATAGCTTCCCCCTACCTTCTGATTGATCCGATAGTAGACGCCACTGGGCCGGGTCATGAACCCTCAACTTCATGATGCCTTCGCTACAACCAGACGAGTATGACCCCGCCGACTTCATTACCTGGTCAAACCGGCTGTTATCGGTAATGTTCTCTGGTAAAGAATTGAAGACACCTACCAAAGGCCGGTGAAACAGATGTTCCAAAACAAATCGGGATATTTATGGAGGGTGATGGCGGATGAGATTACATGTTGGTAAATCGAGAAGCCGAAGCTCACACAACCCATTTAATTTTGTGCTCTGCGTCTCGAAAAGTTACAATATGAAGTTAAACCCAACTGAACAAGTTGAGTTCAAAGTTCTTAGGTTTTATAACAACAACCAGAACAGAGGCAAACCCAGATAAGAGTTAAGGCTATAAATGATATGAAGGTTCACAAACATTAAAGATGATTAACTATCGACAGTGAGACAATGCTACTAGTCGTCTGCATTTCCAGTGGCCAACCATAAATGTCTATCTTCCTTCAAGTGTTCAAAGGCCTTCTAGTGGGATCTACATCCGCCAGGAGGCGTTCCACGCACTGAAACCCACCAGCCTCTCCCCCATCTCAGTGGTGTCTTTGAGGAGAACTCCTTATTCTCTACATGGCCGCTTCTCAGACTCTCAGAACTGAAGGTCTCCCCGGGGTAAGAGAGAACGGATGGTGCAAAGAACCGGGCCACTATTGCAGCCGAGCTCGAGGGGAGCAGAGGGAGAAAATTCTAAAGATGGAAAAGTTGATCCTCGAGTTGGTAACCACATCCAAAACTCCGACCTTAATAAGCTCATATCGCTCAAGTCCTAATCGAATATCTCGACAGCAAGATTTGTGATAAACCAAAACCTTCCTGGAAGGTCGATAGCGTAATGTATAGATTGATAATTTCACATCAAAATAAACGAGACAACGATAACAAAGGTGATCTTGGCCATCCCTGATTT
This sequence comes from Tetrastigma voinierianum, assembly GCA_016808115.1. Classification (NCBI taxonomy): domain Eukaryota; kingdom Viridiplantae; phylum Streptophyta; class Magnoliopsida; order Vitales; family Vitaceae; genus Tetrastigma; species Tetrastigma voinierianum. Next base: position 270,970 of record JAEQBH010001920.1, on the reverse strand, counting down.
ATAATCACTTGCAGCGCGCAAAGGATCTCGACCTCTGCATCGATAGTTACGGACTACGCCCTCAGATTCGGCTTCCAGGTCTCTAATAACGAGGCTAAATAATATGAGTGGCCGCCATAGCCGGGATTCAACCTCGCCACTTCATGGAAGTGCATTAGTCGGAGGTGAGCAAATGACTCCAACCTGGTAAACAGATAGAAGACTCACGAGGCCAAATAAGGAGAAGATAATCTTATATCTAAAAGGTAAGGAGAGTTGCTTAAGAAGTTCATAATGAAGTAGTCAAAATGTAACAAGAGTAGAGAATTTCGAGCCATGCCTTGGGGTAAACCGGGCGACAAATTTCTCACAAGAAGACTCCAGTAGACCGATACTCTTATCGAAAGCACCTTCCGTGAGCTCCTCTAGCATCAACAACGGAGAAGTCTCCCCCGTGATGTCCGAACCGAGCTGGATAGACCCCATATGGGATTACTTGGTAGATGGTACATTGCCGTTTAATCTAAAGGAGGCGTCCAACCCGCAGTGAGGTCTTAAGATTCACCGCCCTCGGGGACCCTTTATAAACGAGGCTTCTTTGTGCCCATTCTTAAGTGCGTAGGGAAAGGAAGACTCAACCATATACCTGTGGAGGTAATATCGAGGGCATATGTGGTAACCACACGGAAGCTCCTGACCTAAGTGTGGAAACATTGAGACAGGGGCATCACCGCCCACAATGTCTTAAAGACACATAAAACTGGTTAGGAAATGCAAAGCTGTCGAGCATGCGAGATCTCTCATCTCCCATCCGAAAGCATCGACGCTACCACAAGCCCCAACCTTTTTCCACAATGGGGCTGACATCAGACCTCGCCACTGAAGGGGCCAATGCAAATTTATCATTATGGTCAATTATTTTACCAGCCGGCCGGCCAACCCTTAGCAACAATCACGTAATGTATGGGTACGTTTAAATCCCTGGCCCTCGCGCCTATAATATGCGTGTTCGATCCCGAGGTCCCTATGTATGATAATGGGAAACATCTGGTTAACCTAGTTCGTGGATTTTACGCTGAGTTCTAATCAAGAACTACTACTCATCCGCACAGTCCAATGGGCAAGCAGAGGTCACTATAAGGACTCTAAAGGCAACACTGAAAACCAAACTAGAAGATCTAAAAGGAAAATGGGTAGAGTACCTCCCCGAGGTATTATGGGCATACAGAACTACGCGTAAGTCAACGACTCAAGAAACTTAGTTCGCTCTGGCCTTTGGCACTAAAGTAGTTGATCCAGTTGAGGTCGGACTAAAGTTTCTAAGGATTGAACTAGCAGACATTGAACACAAAGAGGAGGTCCTCCGCCTAAACCTGGATCTCCTAGAAGAAAAACATGAGTAGGTCCTAAAGCGTATGGAGGACTATCACAGGAAGACAACGAGGTATTATGACTAAAGGGTCAAGCCCAGGAGTTACAAGCCAGGCGACTTGGTTCTAAAAAAACTTCTGCCATCAAGGACCCCGGATGGTGGGAAGTCGGGACCCACCTTGAAGGGCTCCTACATCGTGATCTCGCATAATCTGACCTGGCAACTATGAACTCCAAACAGAAGAAGGAAAAACCCTGCCCCATTCATGGAACGCTGAACACCTCAAACGGTTCTACTAGTAAGACCCCGGAACGTAGCCTGTAATAAAGATCCACCATCTTGATTTCGAATAACACTCTATCTCCATTTTTAAGTTGTTTAATGTTATGGTGGACCAAACAATAAGTTATAAGGATAAAGCTTATGGTTACCCGCCTCGAAGGGGCCCGTGAAGAAATGCGACTATTAAAAGATTGTTCCTATTTCAAAGGAATCCATAAATTGAATATAAAATTTACGCATGGAGGTTACAACCACCTCGTAGAATTGCAAAATCTCCCTTTTGCATCTCAAAATTATAGTTAAATCGAATCGTTCTTCACAGCCATTTACCTGTCCAAGGCAAAAACCACGAAAGGGGAAAAGAAAGAGAGAGAGAGTGAGAAAGAGGGAGAGGGAGAGAGGAAGAGAAGGAAAAGGAGAAAGAGAATGAACGAGAAGAAAGAAGAGAGAGCGAGAGCGGTGCCAAAGTTTTCCAACTGCAGCCCTGGGATGCGTTCCTTATGCAGTTCCATCATTGGGCATCGCTGAGAACAACACAACTCCACGAGGGAGGAACTAGGGGAAAAACACAACTCCTACAAGTGGTAGACCATCGACACCAAACGTCGGCTCACGATCACCAGATAGACCCCATGCAATGATGACCCAAGCCACGGCTTCATCATGAGCGGGACTCAGACTACGCGAAGAAGGATGAAGGTTGGGCTTAGCACCTGGGATAGTTATTTATAAGGAAGCCAGGGTGCTTGGGAAGTCACGGAATCCATTCCAATTCTCCATAGATCCGAATTAAAGCCACACACGCTTTTCCCGAGGAAGGAAGGCAGAAAGGGTCTTGGTGCGAGAGCTGAAGTAACCGATTCGCGATGGGTTTAAGCGCCTTGGGCCCGATAACCTTTGCGGAGCGCGGCATAGGAGGGTCTTAGCGCCCGGAGCCTAGTAGCTGGCTGCGAGCTCATGGCTTCCAGGGGAGGGTCTTAGCGCCCGGGGCACAGTAGCTCGGTTCGCGGAGGAGGGTCTTGTCGCGAGACGGTCGGCCGGTTCGCGCGGGGAGGTGTTAGTGCCGAGCCCAGTGGCTCGGCACGGAGGTTAACTGACTTAGCGCCCAGGAGCCCAGTAGCTCAGTTTGTGGAGAAGGGTCTTAGCGCCCAGGAGCCTAGTAGCTCAGTTCGCGTAGGAGGGTCTTAGCGCCTCGGAACCCAGTAGCTCAACCTGTAGAGCTTAACATAGTAGGAGGGTCTTAGCGTCCAAGAGCCCAGTAGCTCAGCCTGCAGAGCTTAACAACTCAGGAGGGTCTTAGTGCCCAGGAGCCTAGTAGCTCAGTTCGCGGAGGAGGGTCTTAGGCGCTGGGAGCTGGCTAGCTCCGGTTAGCGGGAGGGATCTTAGCGCCCCCCCGAGCCCCCAGTGGCTCAGCCTGTAGAGCTTAACAACTCAGGAGGGTCTAAGAGCCTAAGAGCCTAGTAGCTCAGTCCGCGGAGGAGGGTCTTAGCACCCAGGAGCCCGATGCTTCGGTTCGCGTGGGAGGATGTAGCCGGGCTGGTGGCTCGGCTGCGAGGCTTAACAGCGAGGGAGGGTCTTGGCGCCCCCGAGGCCCGGTGGCTCGGCTGTGGGAAGCGACTCGGGGTCTTGGAGCCTAGAAGCCTGGCGGCTCGTCTGGCGGAGGGGTCTTGCGGGAGACCCGGTAGCTCGGTTTGCGCGGGAGGTGCTTGTGCCCCGGAGCCTAGTAGCTCGACTTGCAAAGCAACGGTGGGGAGAGGGAGCCCGATGCTTTCGGTTCATAGAGGGAGGGTCTTAGTGCCCGAGGAACCCAAATAGCTCGGTTCGGGAGGGGCCGGGCCCGGTGGGTTAACTGCGAGCTTAACGACTTAGGAGGGTCTTGCGCCGAGCCCGTGGCTTAGTTGTTCGGCGTAGGAGGGTCTTAGCGCCTCGGGACCCGGTGGCTCGGCTGAGCAACGACTCGGGAGGGTCTTGGCTCTAGGAGCCCCCGATGGCTCGGTTCGCCAGGAGGTCTTAGCGCCCAGGCCCGAGTGTCGGCTGTGGGGCTTAGCAGCGCGGGAGGGTCTTAGGCCTCGGGCTGAAGTAGCTCACACTGTGAAACACGGCTCGGGAGGGGTCTTAGAGCCCGGGGCTAATGCTTCCGATTCGGAGGAGGGTCTTAGTGCCCAGGAGCCCAGTAGCTCAGTTCGTGGAGGAGGGTCTTAGCACCCAAGAGCCTAGTAGCTCATATTGCGGAACATAACTACTTTAGGAAGATCTCGTGGCTTGGGAACCAAGCAGCTCAAATCGACCGAAGCCGGAAAGGAGTGAAAGGGTGTCGATGAATCTTGGTATATCAACAAAAGTCAAGATCGGAAGCAATACAAAAACCCGGGCTCAGCGTATTTAGGATACCTGAGAAAAAAGAGCCTAAACGCGGCGTTGGGCCCAGTCGGAGTAGAGGAGTTAAAGGCGGGGACCCAGGCGACGGAAGGGCTGTAGGAGGAACCCCAGGGATCATCGACGAGGGAGCATGATCAGGAGAACTTGAAAACAACTCGGCGCCCGCATCAACCTCATCCTCGGAAGTAGATCCTTCAAACTCCTTATCAGAAAGCTGGATGTTGAACTCCAGGTCTGGGAAAGCTCGGGTAGCCCGACGTTGAAAGGCAAGCCACCTGGAAGCCCATTGAGTACAAGCCGCCGTCTTTGCGCTGCGCATCACTTCTCCCCCTCCCAGGCTAGCGAGCCTCATGCCTTGAGTCCGTCGAAGCTTCTTTGACTCCTCCGTCGAGGGCATTCCATAGAAGTTAAATGCCTCTACAAGCCTTTGGCCGGAGCGCTCGAGCCACCATCTTGGCCCTAAGTCACCCTTGACGGCTTACCCAGCTTCTCACAGCTATACGGCTGTCTTGGCGACCTTGAGTCCTTAGAGACCTCGCTTTTCTTTATCCTCGGCCCGTGCCCTCTCCATCGAAGCATGCTTCAGGTTAGACATGTGCTTCACGAGTTCCTCAGTCAGTTCCCTCATCTGGGCTTGAAGACCAGCCCTCTCGGAGGTCAAGGAAGCAACCTTATCCTTATGTAAGACCTTATGCAGGTGGAGCCACCGATAAAGTGCCCTCTTTGCCAACCTTTCGCATAAGTAACCGCTGCCAAAAAAAAACAAAGCGTCGACTAACGATTGAAATAATAAAGAAAAGATCGTAAACACTTGGGCTGACGGAGGCCGTTCACAGGCGAAGAGCGAGCCTCCTCGTGGGCGGGGCACCCGCCCCTCTTGAGGTTAGAGTCATGCAGGATGGAGGAAGCGGCCACGCGGCGAGCTCGCGCAGACGGAGAGTCCTCATCCCTACAGTCTGCGATCACGATTCCCATCACCTCATCAGGCGTGCGGAGGGCGCGGCCTTCACGACGTGGGACTCAGGGCCGAAATAGGGAGAACCTCTAAGGGGGCTCTCAGCCCTCCACAGAAGAGTCTACGATTCATGCCACAGTAGGTGTCTGGGAATCCAACAAATTTGTATCCTAAGTTCTAGTAGTATGAAATTTCTTTCTTGATATAGTGGTCTAGGGTCGAACTCAGGGATGGGTTTTCTTTGTACAAAATGATTTGCAATGATTCAAAATGGTGAATTTCACTTTGGATTTAGGGTTTTGTAAAAACAATGGAGGTGAATGTTTGGAAACTGAAAATAAAACGAAATAAAATAAGAAAAAGAACTCCTTGAAGCATTGGGCTACTAGGTTTGAGGTTGTACGATAAATGAGAAGTTCTCGGGTCCTTTTCCTTGCATTGGGGAGGGTGACCTATAGTCATTTCCCAAACTGGATCTTCATTTAGCTTTAAAAACTAAACCCTATAATTTTCCCTTGTAGAAAATGACATTTAATGAGCATAAATGCTCCCAGACAGTGAGAACACGCCTCCTAAACCTACCCTATAGTAACTAATAGAGGCGACTAGCCCAGGATATGGTGGATCTGTGATAAGCACAAATGAACCCTAGCTTGCGAATCTGGAGTTAATCGGGGTATATTTAAGAAGATTTAAGCCTATTGTGAGAAGCGAGAACATAAATACCCATAAATGCTTTTTGTCATCTGGAGAACAATCATTTTACCTCCAGCTGGTACATTAACCTCATCTTCAGGATGGAGGGTTTTTAGTGACCATCCCTTGAGGTTGTCAGCCTCGAGGGGTGTTTGGCGGCTTAGAAGGAGTGGAAGAAAATGGGAGAAGAAGAAGGAGAATGGGGCTTGGGCCCTTTGCACAAAAGTTCATTCCTTGGACAAAAGTCTCCCCCTTACGGTGTGTCTGATTGGCTTACATAGCCACGAGACAAGCAAAATTACCAAAAATCAACAAAAGTAATTAGCATTCTGAGGACAAAATGGGAAGAAATAAAAAAGAGGAACAAAAAGAAAAACTTCAAACGGGCAGCTTGAATAGTGTGTGAGAAGTGAACAGTGTGCAGGAGGCATAAATAGTGCACATGATGAAAATTTCGCAGGATGAACAGTGCAGCTTGCGAAAATTTCGCACCCTTCCAAATTTCTTGTAGCTCCAATTTCTTGGCATTTTATGCTCTTCTTTCCTTATGGTCTCTGATCTGCAATGTTGAGTTTGGCTCGAATTCGTCGTGCTTGGATTGACTCAACAATTTTAGCATAAATAGCTTGTAAAAACCTGCCAAATTTGCCACAAAATGCGATCAGTAGTATAGCCGGAACCTTAATGTGTCAATTGGGTTAATTATGCTGATTAGTACACAAAAAGTACTCAAAACCTGCAATAAACAGGGTTCAAATAGCACTTTTGAGTACTTAATCACACTAACCTACATTTCTAGTCCCTTAGCAATGAAAGAAAGAAAGAAAGAGAGAGCATACAAAACAATAACAAAATGATGTTCACAAAAATGGTATGTCAAAAAGGTTGTGAATGAGTAATGCCTAACCCTCAATAAGAATCACTGAAACCCTTGCCCAATAACTATCTCAAGAGAATGGATACCATACAAAATTGAGTATCAAAAGAGCCTCCCTCTTGGTGAATCAACCAGAGACTTCCACCAAAGTCTAAGTGTTTGTTTGAGTAGTTCTCAATAATAAGTAATCAATTTGCACTCTCTTTGACAAAACACTACCGCCAGGACACTAACCAACCTAAATAGGTCGGGATCCACTCTTATTCCACAACTCTTTTTGTGTTGTAGGGGTGCAATGCTTAGGAATCGACCTCACGAAGTCATGTAGCAGGGATCACATGTCGATGACTCCTGACGATTAAGGCTTAGGCACTAGAGAGTCATGGATCTTTTCAACCACGCTCTTTAGGTTTCGCCCCGGACTTCGAATGATTTCGAAACTCCAGTACCTATAACTTGCTAAACCTCACCTATCCACCCATGTAGCGAGCACTAAGTCGGTGACTCCCAACCAGTTGGTTTAGGGCACCAGGCTTTAAAGACTTTCGCCATATACCCCTTGGACCGTGCTCGGGTTTCAAGGCACATCGTTACAATTTTTCTTCTTTTTCTTTTTCTTTTCTTTTTCTTTTTCTATTTGCTTTTTCTTTTGTTTTGGAAGACACATTGGCCTTTTATTCACGGGGGTCCTTAACCTATTAAGGTGGTCCCAGTGAAGCTAGGATGGTTTCCCTTGAAGTTTAGGAGAGTTAGAGCAGTTTTTGATACATTGTTGAAACACGTGTGCATGAATAACCGTGGTTAGCTAGAGGTGGAAGAAAAAGGTCAAAAGCAGCAAGGATTCAACTAATCATCCACTCAATTAGGCATGGATCCAATCTAACATAAATAAAATTGGACATTGGTTCAATTTTTCAAACCGCAGGCTAGGCAAAACACAAAAAAAAAAAAGGGTGAAAAAATGGGTGCAATTTTTTATTGAAAAAGTAAGCTATATAGTATACTAGCTTCACAAAAAAGGAAAACCAAACCCATTTGAACATCAAAAAAATGGAAGCACTTTCAAAAATAATAAAAACATAATAAATGTCATTTCATATGCTCCCAACCAAATGTTGCATTATGCTTGATGGGAGGCTTGGATTGGAAAGTTAGAGAAGGAAGTGCTACCTCCTTCATGAAATGTACTTGTTGTTGGATAGGAGACTTCACAAGCTTTCCATCGACACCTTATTCACTCCGTTTGTTTTTCAAATAAACAAGTTAGGAGAAGAAAAGAGAGGAAAAAAGTGACCAGTTGGAGAATTTTGAAAATTACACTTTCATAATAATTTTAAAAGTGTTATTTCTGGCTATATTTGGATTTTACACTCTCTAAGCTTTCCAACGGTATCAAAAACGCCTAAAATGGAGTTCGGATGAAAAAGTTATGGTCAAAACAAAATTGGGAGCAAAGAGTGGAAAGGCTGCGAAAATTTGACATCTGAAGTGGAGTCTGTTTATTTTTTATTTATTTATTTTAATATATATATATATATATATATATATATATATATATATATATATATAGTGCACATAGATGAACGGTGCGGCTGCGAAAATTTAAGCATTTTTTAGATTTGCGAAAAATTTAAGCAGGTGCGAGAATTTACGTAATTTGCCTTTTGCTCAAAAAATCAAGCAAAAACTTGCAAAAATAAATCTGAAAAATTTAAAAAAATTGAAAAAATTAGAAAAATTATAGCTAAGCGAAAATTAACTAAAATTAAAAATCTAAAGAGAAAAATTAAAAGAAATCAATAAAATAAAATAACATAAATAAAGATAAAGTCTAACAAAAATTGGAGTAGCTTCTATGATGCTGTGAAACCACTCTATTAATTGTATGGTTTCATGGAGGGGTAAGGAGGAAGTCCCTCCCGTGTTCTTTGTGAGGTGAGGCTGCGTGAGAGTTGAGCTTACGGCCCTCTGTTTTAGCTTGCTCACATATACGGTGGTGTTTGAGGAATCGAGTGAGTCTTTGGAGAGGTAGGATGTGATTATTCTTCAATCATTTACTTCACCAGTTCTCATCTTAATTCCTCTTGTAGTTTTATTGATACTTGTGCTCTTTAGGCTGTCAGTGAGACTTCATCGATTCTGCTCCACATCCTGCTCCTTTGCTATTTGCCTTCTTTACTAGGTGGAAAATATTAAGCTCCAAAGTCATATTTCCAAAGGTAAGTTGCATGACCCATTTCGGCAATTGATTATGGCATTAGATGTGTAAACTATTTCCCAAGTATGATGGGCATGATTTAAGTGCCCTCTTTTGACCGTGTCGAGAACTATAGGTCCACTTGGGATAATAAAATTTGTCTACCTTCACCCAGAAACATCCTCAGAAAGCTATACCTTTAGAATTTTTGCTAATTGATCGACTAAGGATAGAGTGTTGTTGGTAGGCTTTAGCTCTGAGCTAACAGCCTGCAGGAGTATGGCGTGAGTTGACAACGGCTCCCAAATCCAATGATTTTATTATCCTGCAAGTCCACTCTAATATTGTTTGAAATGGTGGGAACCACCGGATCTTTGTATTTCACCAGGAATGCATTGAATGATAGACTCACTTTCTGTTAGGAAGCCCTCTTATCAACATTCAGCCACTCTTACTTGTGCCAGATCATTTTTAGAATTTGGCATAGGTTGGGACTGTTAATCATCAAAACGTGGGATGTTGACCTTCACACCTTATGCTTCGAAAATTTCAACTTTGCTTGGAGCGCTTCTTGCCTTTTAGGCTTGAGGAAAGGAGAGACATGCTTTTCTTCATTGAATCTTCTTTAATAATTATTTAGGTTATTTCAATTTCTTTCTGGTTGGCCTTCTCCAGGTTTTTGGACAATGTTTTGCTCAATTCTTTACACTCCTCAAAGTGATATCATAGCCTTTACTTAGTCCATTTTGGGGTAGGTTCAGATAGCTCTCGATTCATGCTCCACTGGGGATTGGGTTGTGTCTTGGGAAGGGAATCCCTACTCTCTACTGTATGAATGGGTTGATGATACAGTGGAATCTTGCATGTGTCTTTTCGATTGGGAGGATCACTTTGGAGCCATCTATCTTTTTTGTTGGTGCTTTTCTACTGGTGTAATTCTTTGAACCAGTGCATATTGATTCCTTTTACTCTTCCTGAACTCCCACCTTCCCCCTTTGCACCAATTACAATAGCTTGCTCAACAGGAGATGAGGTTGGTAGTGGGTTTGTGTGGACCCGAGATGGGGAACCACTACATTGTCGTGCACGAGGGGGACATGTTGGAGGGTGGCTAAGAGAGATTGGGATGATTTCTCAGTTGGGATTAATGTATTGTTGTATGGGCATTGGGTGGTGGTTTTGCTTTGATAAATCATTTCTACGATAAAAAACATCTCTCTTACTCTTTGGAATGGTAGGACCACTTTGCTCCTCACATGCTGGATTAAGTTGACGAGATGGAAGCATGGTTTGGCTGTAGAGGACTTGATCACTACACGGACCTCGTGCCAGTCTTTTTCCTTTGGTCTTCCCTTTCCCCACTTGAGGTAGATAACTTTGCCTTCAATTCCATGTCTTACGGGAGTGAGTACATACCTCCTTGTGGAAATGGATGCAGGCCTCATTCTTTACCGCTTCCACAGGGTTGGGCTCATCATACCTTAGAGTCTCTTTACATAACTCGGAGAAAATCCATGGCTAACCCAGGATTTTTATAAGAAGTCCCCCTCTTTATGGTTTCTAATAGCTGCTTCATAGCAGGGGACATCCCATCATAGAAGTGATTCACCAGCATCCATGGTGAGGACAAGCACTGATGGTCTCCATGTACCTCCCAACAGGTGTTGTTTTCTCATTATCATGGTACATAATGTATGTCTGCCTCTTCAAGTTTGTGGTCTGTGCCACCTTTGACTTCTTGAAAACTTTGCTCTTGATTCTACTGATGCGATAGTTCTTGGCCTTAGAAATTAAGCCAAATCTTGGCCTTGTCTTTTAGGGGTTAAGGGAAGGCTTTCAACTTGACAATTCCATATCAATTACGCCCTCCTTGAGTCGCCTTGAAACTTATAATCCCGGATGTGTGTGTATGGATTTTCATTTTCCATACCATGGAAGGTTGGGAGCAGGGGCACTAGTAAGGCATGACAATCACATCCTCAGCAGGAGGTACAAAACATGAGGGTGCACTCACCCTTGGTGGGTGTATATTGATGAATACACAATTGAGCAGTAATTATAGCAGAACTTAGCACCTTCAAGTCACACTTTGCCTACATTTTACATAAGAATAGGTACTTTTAATTGCTTTTGTGTTTTTGGACTTGTAGATCTTTCGGGTCCTAATATGGTGTGCAAAGATTTATGTCCGGGAAGCAAATATGGATCATTGAGGATGTTAGCAACCGATTGGTGAGGTTTCGGGAAGTGCAACAATGCTTTGGAAAAGCACGAGCAACATGTAATGATTACACCTCAACATTGTACATTTACCTATCTGAAAGTGCGCATTTATTAACATGTACGGTACATATTAACATGTGCCGGTACACGTGAGAACTACGAGGAATTGAGTAGAGGTCGATCCTAGCAGCGAGCACACTTGTCAATCAACTTTTAATGCGGGATCACATTGGAGAGGGGTATAAAAGCTAGAGGATAGAAGGAGAAGGCAGCTTTTGATTGCTAGGGTTAGGTTTTCATAGGAGAAGAGTTCTTCTCCATAGTTGGAGGTAAAGTTTTGTTAATTAGGGTTGACTTATTTTCTTTGGAGATTTATGATTTCAAGCACATGTAAATGTAGTGGAACTGTATTTAGATTTCCATTCTCGGTATTATGTATTTTTCATCCTTAAGAGTTTGCAATTGATTAAGTTTTCTTAAAGTTCTTTTATGAATAAATTCTCGTCATATATGATTTCCCTCATAAGTTCCATGGAGTTCTAAACTTTATTGCTAGGGTTCTACAGTTGAAAACTCACCTGATCGAGTGCCGTCCTCAATTCTCTTTTATACTTCAGTTGTGTGATGTTATTGGCTTGTAGAGCGTAGTAAAACCTTAGTTAGGCATCCTCTTGACAACGTGTGAACGAGAGATCCTCGGTACATGTTGTGCTTGATTACAAATGCAAGCTAAGAGTCTTTGAGTTAGTGAGAACAAGCCCCATTTAACATCATTGATCATCTTTCTTTTCAAAAAGAGCATTTAAAGACAAATCTTCCGCCGAAGACCATTTATCAATGGCTCTATGAGGCTGTAAACTAGAGGTGGGAATTACGTGACCATTAGTACAGTGGAAACCTAAAGTCCCGGCAATCATCTTTCTATTTTAAAATACTCAAATCAATCAATCACTCAATCAAACGAAACCTGACCCATGTATCCTTTTAAATTACACACTTTGTGGAGAATAACTCTGGGATCAACAAATTTAGACCTCCTGTGGGGATGACTGTGGATTCCCACGGTATTACAATGCTAGACAACCTTAATTCCTATGTAGGAATAGAATTGATATACGAATAAGAGCGAGCATTTTGGGCGCCATTCTTAGGGAGTGGCGACGATCAGTTGATGCGAAGAGCCTAGAAAGTATTGCAATTGCATTGCAAATCGATGCGTTCTCTACTTTTCTTTTAATTTGTTTTGTGAGAAATTTGTTAGGTGTTTCCTTGGGCCAATTAAGTTTAGTGCATGTCGGTTTGGGCTTCATGGCGAGCAACGCTGCTATAAGAATTGCACCTCACAGAAGTGCAGAAGAGTCCATGTCAGTCGATTAACCAGAGATAACTTTATACCTCAAATGGATCATCCTGAGATGACGACTCTGTTTTAATGAACATATTCAAGGGATTCCTATTAACCCACAAGGACTCCATGAACCTCCACAACATGGAGATGGTGTTACACTCCCAGTAGCACCAGTAATAGGAGGGGGAAATGTTAACTTTCAGCGAAATCAATATAGGGTTCCCCCTGCTCCTTTACCTAATGTGGAAAGAACTCTTCGAGAGATCTTGCAACCTCAACGGACCACAACAAACTCATGTATTCGCCTACCTAGAGGCGATCAATTCCTCGTGAAGTCGGAAATAATTAGTCTTTTACTGTATACAGTCGAATGCGGGGAACCTTACTCATTCATGAGAGACTTTGAGGATGTTTACCGATTGCATTTCTCTCTCTTGGCTCCTCTCCCACATAATTTGTTTGGTTCTATTTCCTTTTGCTTTAAAGGAGAAAGCCAAAATTTGGTTTCATTCTCTTGCACCCAACTCAATCTTTACATGGGAAGACATGCGGAATGAATTCCTTAACAAATTCTTCCCTCATGCATTTTGATGCTCTCATGCGAACTCAATTGAATTTTTACGAAAAGCGGGTGAACAACTTTTCATTGTTGTGGGGAGAGATACAAGGATCTCCTCTATGCTATCCCTTATCATGGATTGGATGTAGGACAAATCTGTGCGTACTTTCATCAAGGACTATCCTTGAATAATAAACAATACATCCAAATGATTAGTGCGGGTGAATTTTATGAAAAGAGTGCTAGGGAAGCAATTCAACTCTTTGACACCATAGTAGAAAATGCTCAAACATGGGAGCTAACATAGCGAACCTTTTAAAGTGCATAATACACCTATAGGGGAGGAATCCATCTTAAAAATGATGAATTCACCAAACTTAAAAATATCAAATTTAACAAGGAAGTTGGAGGCCATAGAGATGAAAAAGGTGAACGAGGTAACTAGTGTACCTCAAGTACCCTCTGTACCTATTGGACCCAGAGTGGAGGAGCCATGCATAATATGCAATGACCATACACACTCAAATATCTTGTCTGTTCCTCAAAGTTAAGGGAACGAATTTAGATAGGCTTGACTAATGTCTGTACTAAAGGAAGCCTTTCAATTCTCCATATTCTGAAACATATAATCTTGGATGGGGTAAGCACCCTAATTTTAGTTGGAGAAATGAGGGAGGCCCACATAACTTGCCAAACAACCAAGGCCCCCATTACCAAAACCAAGGTTTTCCAAATTCAGTTCACTCAAACTGAATAAGAGGTCCCGAGTTTCGGGTGGAACTAATCAGAGCTTTATCCAGGTCGAATGGGAATCCAAACCTGACCTATAACTCATAGAAGTTTGAATGTGCCTGATTTAATGCAGACCATAAATCCCGAACATAGAATTCGGCTTTGCTCTAAATGATGTCAGATCCCGAATAACTAAGCTAACCTCTTATGGGTAATTTTCAACAAGAAAAAGGAAACTCTTATCTCGAAGCCTATCCAAAACCCACAAGAGTCAAAATAGTGCATGGGAGTTTCGGTCAATGAGGTACTTTTGAACATTGTAAAAGGAATTGTCACTCTCTTGAAGTGGTAAAGTGTGATTTAAATAAAACCATTCAAACGAGAGCAAATAAGAGTCTCAAAGTAGATGGTGAGATGATGAGGTATCCAAGCAACCTTATATTCTGGACAAATGTTATTGATGGTAGGAAGATAAGGCTACATATCCCTCCCGGCTCTATATCCTCCTTAGAAGTGAGAACCCAAAAGAAAGTGAATAACCATTCTGAGATCTATGAATTGACAAAATTGAAATTGAACATTCCTTTACTAGATGCCATTCACGGGAACCATCATATGCTAAAGTTCTTCAGGATTTTTTACCTGATAAAGAAATTAGGTATCAATAAGGAGGCATTCATGGCGAGCAATCTGTGTGATTGAAACAGCACTAAATAAAGATCCGGGAACCCTACTATTTACATAGTAGTAGGGAATTCGAGGATTGAGACATGCTACAGTGGTTAGGGGCAAGTGTTAATTTGTTGCCTTACTCATTATATGTGGACCTAGGGTTAGGAGAATTAGAGCCAACCAATATCACTCTCGATTAGTGACATGAGTGTAAAAAATTTCCTAGAGGATGAGTGAAGGATGTATTAGTCTGAGTGGAATGAGTTCCTACTTCCCAGTGGATTTTGTTGTGCTCGGCCTTTCGACTGTGGTGAACCGAGGAACTCAGTTCCCAGTGATTCTTGGTAGACCATTCTTGGCTTAGCTTGCTAATGCTATTATACAACATTAGGGGGAGGCATAATGACACTATCATTTGAGTAACATAATTTGATGTCTGAATATCTTTAATGTTATCAAGGGAATGGGGATGAAGAAGATGTGTGTGAGGTAAACATGGATTATGTGGTACAAAATACTTAGATAATGTCTCACATGATGACCTCTTATGTCATGTTTGAGTGGCCAGGGGGATGATGAAGTGACCACACTAGGGTGGGTTCCTACGCTCCATAATTGAACCTGATAAGTGGAAGTGAATGGGTGGGCTCAAGTTTGAACCATTGCCCTTGGATTGGAATGAGGCGCCTTACGAAGAGCCACCTAAGCTTGAGTTGAAACCCTTACCATCACACCTCAAATATGCCTTCTTAGGAGCAGAAGAAACTTTTCCGGTAATCATATCTTCCTCCTTAGAGATGGATCAGGAAAACCAACTTTTGGAGATATTGAGAACCAGCGAAGCGCTCTAGGATAGACAATTACGAGATAATGGGAATCGACCCCTTGGTGCCTTTGTAAAGATTCACTTAGAAGAAGATGTTAAACCCTCTAGGCAACCACAGAGGCAATATTGAACCCGATAATGAAAGAAGTGGTAAAGAAGAGTCTTAAAACTCTTGGATGTAGGTGTTATTTTATTGTAGGCAACCAGTGGGTTAGCCAATACAGTCGTTCTAAGAAATGCAGAGGTCCACTGTAATTATAAATGAAACAATGAGCTAATTCTCGTGTCACTTGGGTTGGAGGGTGTGCATAGATTATGAGGCTTACTTGGTGCAGGAGGAAAGACCACTTCCCTCTCCCGTTTGTTGATCAAATGTTAGAGAGAGTCGCAGGGCATGAATTCTATTGTTTTCTCGATGGGTACTCAGGTTACAATCAAATTAAGATAGCTTTGGAAGATCGAAGCTACAATTCACACATGCTTTTGGTACTTTGCCTTTAGGAAAATGCCCTTTGTATTACATGTAATGCACGGAACCTTCCAACGGTGCATGATGGGGCCACCCGGTGACATGATAGAAATCGTGCAGGAAATCTTCATGGATGATTTTCGAGTTTTGGTTACCATTAGAAATTTGGAGAACTTACGTAAGGTTTGGAGAGATGTCAAGAGAAAAACCTTGTGTTAAATTGGGAAAGTGTCATTTCATGGTGACACAAGGGATTGTCTTAGGCAGCTGTATCAGCGGAATTGAAGTTGATAAGGCTGAAGTGGGTGATCTCGATTTACCTACTCCTAAGTGTGTTAGAGACATGGATCATTTTGGGACATCTTTGGATTTTATAGGAGATTTATAAAAGATTTTAGTGCCATAGCTCGTCCTTGTGTACTGCGCTTTGCTAAAGATGTCCCTTTTGCATGGTCGTGAGCTTGTGACAGCTTTTATTATTTCGAAACTATCTTAATTAGTAAGCTATCATGCGGTCTCCTAATTGGAACCTTCCATTTGAGATCATGTGTGACGCTAGTGATTATGCTATAGAAGTTTGTTTTAGGACAAAGGGAAGACAAAAAGGCTTTTGTAATCTATTATGCCAGCAAGACACTAGACTCATCAAGCAAACTACGACCACGAAAAAGAAGTTTTTTTTAGGCTGTCGTCTTTGCCTAGAAAGTTGAGGTCATTAATTGTGGCTCTCCACGTAACCATTTTCATAGATCACGCAGCACTGAAGTACCTGCTCTCTAAGTAGGATGCCAAGCCTCGGTTAACTAGGTGGATTCTACTATGCGAGAATTTAATCGACCATTAAAAAGATAAAAATTCGAGAATGTGGTAGTTGACCATTATCTCGATTAGTTCAGAATCAAATTCTCATAGGCGTGCCCGTAGGCGCGATTTTCTTTGATCTGGCGATTTTGCTCTTGTTCTTGTCTTGTATTTTACCGACATCGTAAATTACCTAGTAACTGGTTAAATTCCAAACCAATGGACTTCTCAGGAAAAATTTTGGCGAGACATTAAGAAATATTACTTTGATGATCCATATCTATTTAAATATGGAACTAAAATTAATGAGAAGATGTGTACCCAATGATGAGTAGATCAGGATCCTAACCTTTTGCCATTCGAGAAACTGTGGAGAACAACATTTCTCTACCAAGAAAAAATAAACGAGATAAGATTTTGCAAATTGGTTTTATTGCTTTACCTTGTTTAAAGGTGTGCTCGGTGCCTTATGATTAGGAGGAGTCACAAAGAAACGGAACATGATGCCTCTTAGCCCCATTTAATCATTGAAATCTTTGGTATTGGGGTATAGACTTCATGGGGCCGTTCCCCCTTCTTGTGAACATACATTCACATTATCTGTTGATTATGTGTCGAAGTGGGTTGAGGCTATTAGGCGAACCTTCGCGACCCTGAGGTTGTTTTTGAAATTTATAAAGAACACATTTTTCGTTTTGAATTACCTCGTGTCTGATTATTAGTGATGGTGGACTCCATTTTTGTAATCGATCTTTTGAAAATGCATTAAAAAAAATGGAGTCACCCATGGACCTCAACGACATACCGCACCACGGACCCGATGGTCAAGCGGAATTAGCTAATAGGAGATCAAACATATATTGAAAAAGCAGTTTAAAATCGCAAAGATTAGTCGCCGACTTCTTACGTGCTCTTTGGGCCCTCTTAGTACCGCTTTTAAAGCGTTCTAACTGGTATGTCTCCACATGGCTTGTTTATGGAAGGCTTGTCATGCACTTGGTCGAAATGGAGCAGTGAACATTGGTGCAGTAGAACTTTTAATTCGATTTAACTCAAGCGAGGTAGCGGCGCTTGTTGCGGGTTAAATGAGCTTGATGAATTGAGGCGAAGTCGTGTAAGCTCTCGGATTTACAAGAAGCGGCTCAGAGTTGTTCCATGACAAGACTATTGCTTTCGAGAGAAAATGTTCGAACCAAACAAAAAAAGATGCTTCTTTATGCACGACTCCAGGTTACTTAATTTCAAGGAAAACTTACCGCTCTCGTTGGGCAGCCCATTCATTGTTAAAGGTAGTCTATCCATGCAATTGTGGAGATTGAAATCAGATCTGGGAAGTGTTTCAAAGTCAATGGTCAACGCCTCAAGCCATTCTCGAGCATTTCAATCTTCAAGAGAATAGTGAGGGACTTGGTAGATCCATTTCACGGGATCCACGTAGTGGTCGTTCTCAACTTGTTGTATATAGTTTTGATTTTGTTTTATTTTCGTTCTCGCATTTTATTTCTATTGTCTCTATTTCATTTTCTTTTCAATAAAATATATATATATATAAAAGGGGCCCTAGTTTCTATGTTGCCTCCCATTCTGTTGTGGGGGTCCTCTTGGTTTCTATGCATTGAGGACAATGTTGGTTTCTGTTGTGGGGGTAGGCGTGCACTGGTTGAACCTAACTATGCGCTTGTTACATGTTCAGTGTATGGCAAAATTTTTCGAATTGTGGTTCTTTTAGGCATAATACTTGACCTGCAATGTATAGCGCATGATCTCTACACACTCCACATCATCTCAATGCATGGACACTTTAACAAGCATGCTGCAAAAATCTTTATATTGACTTTTAGACTTTATCCTTGCATTATAATTCCTTACACAAACCCACGAACCTCTTTGACCATACTCTTGTCTTTCCTGCTTGTGCTCCCACTTGTGCATTAATTTGGCATGTCATGTTAACTATATGCATCATAGTCTTTGAGGAACATATTGCATAACTTAAAAATGATTAGAGGCCATCATTTCTATTTTACACTCGTGAACTCGTATTGTCTCACCCCTTGCACCTATTTTGAGCCCTAAGTTGCGAAGTTGGTTCGAACCCTAGGAACCCTGATCACCAGAAAGTCAGTGGGCCCCATGGAAAGATTGAAAGTATCTAAGAAGGGAATACAGTTATCAACTCCATGAACACAGTCAATTTGGGCAGAAAATAAGCAGGAAGAGAATTTGAGAGCATGCGAGTGAAACCGAGGATGGAAGAAGCGATCGACAAGGATAGATTTACTACATCGGTGCCTCTTGTCCCCAATTTGTAAAAAAAAATCTTGATATATGTCATAAAAAAAAAAAAGAAAAAGAAAAAAAAGCGAAAATGGAACAGGGTATGCTAGGGTACACCTAAGCATGTCTGCGATACATGTTACCTGAGGTAGTGGCCAAAGTGTCAGGTACACCACTAGTATGCAGATACATGCGACCGGTTTTTAGTATTAGGGTTTTAACCTAATTTGTGCCTTTTGATATTCACAACCCTTCCATTCTCTAAACAAATCAAACCCTAACCCTCTTTGCTCTCTCACACAAGCAACCCCAAGTTTCCCTGCTCCTGCCAGTGTTTCCGTCACTCAGGCCCGGATTATTCCGCATTCATCGTACGGAAGTGGTAAGCTTCTTGCAACCCCTTGAGAGCATTTTTGTGCTTTTCACTATTATATATGGACTTGTTTGGTTGGTTTTGGTTGCTGGTTTTCTTTACTCGGTGGTTTGGGGTTTCGGTCGATGGTATGGGGAGAAAATTTCTGTCTGATCTGCACGGGGCCAGCCCGGTACTTCTGGAAACAGGTTTTTGGAACATTGTTCTATATGTGTGGGGCATCTGTGCCATCATTGCCATCCTTGCTGTATCTATGGCACGATCCAAGAATATTGGAAAGGGAAAAGCGCCTAGCTCCTCTATGGAGCGGGCGAGTGAAAAAGAATGATTCCTCACGGCCGATTAAAGGGAAAAGGAAAGAAAATAGAGTCATCTTCTGAGAGTGAGGAAGTTTTAGAGAGTAATGATGATGATGAGATAAAGGCCATGTTTGCTGAGGTTACAGTCGGAGGCGGGAAAAATGGGCTGATCGAACGCGAGCAGGGTTTCCTTTGCGAGAGGGTGTGAAGTTGGAGACATTTACGCCTCTCATCCAATCGGGGGGTGTTATTCAAGACGAGAATATGCGGTTTGTGTGCGGGGTTTAGGGATCTTACCTACGTTGTTCGGGGAGTTTTATATTAATATGAAGAAAATCAGCGGGCCGAGACCTTCACTAGGACCCTTTGTGATGGGTAAGCGAATCACGGATCACCGATTCGATAGCTCATTCCCTACAGTATGTCCGCCCTGCAGCCTCAGGACCGACCTTACCCACTTAGGGCTATCTCTGATTTCGATGCCTAGTTGTTCGCTGAGGCTATGTGCACTCGTCCTGTGACCATGAGTGGCTTTGTGCGTAAAGAATTCGTACCAGGGAAGCTCAATCCGAAATATGCATTGATGAATAAGATTATTCATGACAGAATCGGACCTAAGGGTAATGAGAAATCTCCCAGTAGAGAACAAATTCAGTTCTTATATGAGGTTATGATCGGGAAGCTTATCGATTATGCTTTAGTCATATGGTGCGTGATGAGGGACTTCCTGCAGTTCTCGCATGAAAGTAGACATATTCCATTCCCATCTCTTGTGACGAGTCTTGTGGAAGCCGCGGGGAATGAAGTGGCCAGAGAAAACAGGTGCTTCTAGGTTAGGCACATTACAAACAAAGCGGAGGCTAAGAGCGAGGGCCGCATCTACGAGGACCCTAGCCTTCCGCAGGCCTGCGTGGGTACATTCCAGGGGTCCCTTCATCTCGACACTAGCACCTATAGGCACATCCCCATTGAAGCAGAAATGGAGCGTGAATAAAGGGTGGTTCAAATGCATTTTGGGGAAGCAGTAGCTTGACCGCGGAGGCTCTAGGCTCGAGTCATATTTTCGAGGAGAACTGCGTTGGCGGATGCCACTTCTCGATTTGGAGGAGATTCGGAGGAGGAGTGGATGATTGCGTCGATGAGGGCGCATTCTCTTACATAGATGATGAGGAGGAGACTGTAGTGGCTTATTACTTAGGCTAGATTAGGGTGGTGTTGGCAGTTGGGTAGCGGACCTCGATGCATGTTATGCGACACCCATTTGATTCATTTACCCCTTTCGTTTGCTTCTGGTCATTCTGGCAGTTAAGACACTTTTTATTCGGTTGTGTTCGTTGTTTCTTTTGACTTTATACATAGTAGTTATGTGTTTATGTTAAATAGTTTGCTTCTAATATCTATCATTCGAGTTCAATGTTGCATGACCACTTTCCTTTTCCTCAATTCCATGGTCCCTCATTTGAATAGCTGATTTTGTGTTAGCTTGTTGTTATGTTCATTGCTTAAGACTGTGGTTTAGTGCTAAATGAGTCATACGGGTGCATGCTATAGCAGGTGAAGTATTGTGTTTCATATTTGCCCTTTTGAAGAACTTGCAAAGCTTAACTGTACCAAGCGTACTTGTTGGAATTCATAACCAGTGGGTATCTCTAGTTTAAATCTTGCTAGGGACTAGCAAGATGCGGAATGAGGTGTATGATGAATGATTGAAGCGATAATTATAAGCGAGAGACTTAGCATCTTCAAGTCACACTTTGCCTACATTTTACATAGAATAGGTACTTTTAATTGCACATGTTTTGGACTATACGAGTCTTTTCAGTCCTAATGCATAGTATGCAGATTTGCTCATGGGAAGCAAATATGGATCATTGAGGATGTTAGCAACCGGTTGGTGAGGTTTGGGAATTGTAACAATCTTTGGAAAGTTCAAAACTGACAATATGCCGTGCACCCTCAACATGTGCAGGCCACCTATCTGAAAGTGGCGAGTGGCTAACATGGGATTTTTATGACATGTGGAATTTTTATGCGAAAAGTGGCGTGTTGTAGCATGTGCAGGTACACCATTAGCCATGTGGTACACCTGTGAACTACGAAGTGGTGAATTTGATCCTAACATGAGAACACTTGTCAATCCAACTTTTAATGCGGGATCACATTGGAGAGGGTATAAAAGCTAGAGAGGATAGAAGGAGAAAGCTGACTTTTTGATTGCTAGGGTTAGTTTCATAGGAGAAGAGGTTCTTCTCCATAGTTTTAGAGCAAGTTTTGTTAATTAGGGTTGACTTATTTTCTCTGGAGATTTATGATTTCAAGCACATGTAATCTTTCAGTAGGAACTCATATTTCGTTTCCATTCTCAGTATTATGTATTTTTCATCCTTAGGTTTTGCAATTGAATTCTGATTTTCTTAAAAGTTCCTTTGTAGATAATTCATAATCATATATGATTTCCCTCATAAGTTCCATGGAGTTCTAAACTTCTATGCTAGGGTTCTACGGTGGAAACTCACCCTGATCAAGGTATAATCCCTCAATTCCTCTTTTATACTTCAACGGATTGTGTGATGTTATTCGCTTGTAGAAACTGTGTAAAAACCTTAGTTAGGCATCCTCTTGACAACGTGTGAACGAGAGATCCTCGGTATGTTGTGCTTGATTCATAAATGCAAGCTAAGAGTAAAGTTAATTGGGAACAAGTGTTTTAACATCATTCGATCATCTTTCTACTTTTCAAAGAGCATTTAAAAACCAATCTTCCATCGAAGACTTCATTTATCGATAGCTCCTAGATGAGGCGTAAAACTAAGATGGGAATTACATGACCATTGAGTGAGTGGAAACCCTAAGAATCCCGACAATCATCTTTCTATTTTAAAATATAAATCAATCAATCTTTCGTCGAACAAACCTTAACCCGTAATTTCCTTTTAAAATTACACACTTTGTGGAGAATAACTCTAAGGATCGAAACAAATTTAGACCACTCCGTGGAGATGACTTGTGGATTCCCATAGGTATTACTAATCTTTAGACAACCTTAATTCCCTACGGCAGGAATAGAATTGACTATCTTGATTAGTACTTAAAGTGCTATTTTGAACCATATTTATTATAGGTTTTGGTGCTTTGTATACTAGTCATTCTAATTGAACCCGATTTACACATAAGGTCCCTACTATTCTACTGATCGCATTTTGTGGCAAATTTTGCAGTTTTTGCGAGCTAATCATGCCAACATTGTTGAGTCGATCCAAACATGAAGAATTTGAGTCAAACTCAACATCATAGATCAGAGACCAAGAGGAAAGAAGAGCAGAAAATAGAAGAAAAATGAAGCAGGGAGCAATGGGTGATAGCCGAGGGAGGAACAGTCTTGAAACGATTGAATTATTCTGTTGGAATTTTAGCTATCATAGCGAATTTTTCGTGTGATGGCGAAAATCATGTATGTGAATTGTTTCTCTGTTTTTTGATCCAAACGACTCCGTTTTTGTTTTTTCTCACTTTCTGCCAACAAGTAACTTTTGTTTTGGTTTTTGTAATTTCCGCACTCTGCACACTATATAAATAGAGTCAAGGTTTGTATACATCAATCACTTCATAATAAATTTTGGGAAGCTTTCGACTCTCAGTTTTCAGATTACTTCATTTATTTCCCTTTCTTTCTATTTTCTTAGTTTGCCAAACACCCTCGAGGATGACAACTTGGAGGATGGCGACTAAAACCCTTCCTCAGCGAAGGAAGTTCTTCGGGGTAGGATGCGGAGGTTCTTGGAGGTTCCACATCTTCACTTGCGGTATCCCACTTGCCATCCTTGTGTTCCCTTTCCTAGCTGTAGGTTTTTATCCCTTGAATCTCCTTTAATGGCTATTATTTGGTAAGCTTTAGGGTTGATGGATTCTTATTGTTTTAGATCATTGATATTCATTAGTTACCCTCTATGACCCATTGAAGGAAGTCAGGAGATATTCTGCTTGTGGTGACCAACGATGGGTAGTGGATGCCATTTTCAAAAGGATAAATATTTTGGTTAGGTTTTAAAGAAGCTAAATGAAGATCAGGTTAGGAGATGACTATGTCATCCTCCCCAATCTTGAGAAATAACGAGGACCTCATTGACACAATAGAACTCAACCCAGGTGACTAACACTTAAGGAGTTATATTTTATTTATTTTTCTTTAAATTTCGGTTCAACCAACCCACATTTTTTATCACCACGCCAAATCGAGCCAAATTCACCATTTTTACTTCACTTAAATCATTTGTGCAGAAGCCCATCCACATGTGTTTAGACCCTAGACATTTATCTTGCGGTAGCTTGACTAAAAATTGGGAGAAAAATAGGAAACAAATTTTGTTGGTTGGGATCACCCTACCAGATGGCACGAATCAAATGGCGCCGTTCTTAAGTGGATGGTGCACAAGTGCAGTGACAATTTAATGGAACACTTATAGTCCTCATCACAAGTTTTGGTGAGCCCTCCTTTTATCATTTCACTTGTCATTTTTATTTTCATTTCTTTAAAAAAGAAAAAAAAATTTTCTGCGGGGCTGTTTTGGTGTTGTCTTGTGTTGCCTTATTTCTGTGCGAGGATTGAATGTTCGGTGGAGTTTGAATTGTGACCAATGGAAGAGGAAAGCAATCGGTGAGTATTCGATTGGAGAGTAACCCTAGGGCATATATGACAATGAGGGTATAGGAACCTTGCATGGCGAATCGGCCAACCCTTGGGGAGAAATCGAAATCCAAATAGGTCACATGAGGGACTATAGAGACCAATGGAGGAGTGCACCGTCTATAGTGTTCCCTCGACTTATGCACCTCTGTTTCTCCACATTTACCTTAACTCCTCGACCACCCACAACCACCAACCCCATCCTGTTGAGCAAACCATCCTGAACTTGAAGCGAGCTAGTGGATAATAATTTCATAGAGGAGCAAAGGGTAGTGACAGTCCAGACCAATCAAGAAATTAACACAGTGGAGAGCTCCCTGAACAAGAAATTGGATGGGTTCCAAAGTGAAATTGATCGAAATTGGACATCCTGCAGGAATCCATCCTCAAAAGCTCACAATGTTGTTCATCAAGAGGAAGAAAATCCAGAAGGAGGGTGCTTGACTGACACCATGGTGGAGGAGCAATGTCAACAACAGCCACACCAGGAGCTTATAGAGGATTTTATTGAATTATCTGAAGGATTTTCTGAATCCTTAGATATGTGTGATGTTGTTTTTGAGAGAACCAGAAGAAATCCTTCCCTTTATAAGCCAGGGAAGTGCGGGAAAGAAATAGTGGAAAGAGCCCAAAGCATGTCCTTGACCAATTCACGGGGTGGACCCCACTATAATGCAAGACCACCTCTGACCCACTACGGTGTATATATTGCCCTTTACGAAAACCAGAAACTCGACACTTGCTCCCCGAAACCCATGCCGGAGTCCATCCTTCCTTGCAAAATATCGGAAGTTAATGGCCCAGCTGAGGTAGAGCCATACTCCACTACATCAAAGACACGACATTTGCCTACATTGCATGTACACGGAGTGGTTGGATTCGGAGTCTTGGTTGGTTGGAGCACGAACCCGGCATTTCGAGCTCCGTCGGTTCAGTAGCCTCGAGAGCTGGGGAAGTGGTTTGGGGGGAGCACAGTCTCCCTCACTTTTTGTTTTCATTTTTTTTTCTTAGCTTATTTTATTTTATCGTATTTTATTTTGATTTCTTTAATTTTTCTTTTAGATTTTCTCTAATTTCTAGTTAATTCTTGTTTTTTAGATTAATTTTACTTTTATGCAATTTTCTAATTTTTCTTGCATTAATTTTTTGCGGTTTGTGTGGGGAAATTTTGAAACTGGATTGGAAGAAGTACAAGAGAAGCAAGCAAAAATGAAGGTGAGAAATTTTCGCAACTATAGGGAAAATTTCGCAATTCTAGCGAAATGAATTTTAAGCTATCATGAGAATTTCGCCTAAGTTAGCGAAATTTAATGGATTAAGCGAAAATACGTAGCTTCATACTTAGACAACAGTGCATAGTGTTTTCATTTTTATTTTATTTTATTTTAATTATTATTTTATAAAAAAAAATTGTTATTTTTATTATTATTATTAATTATTTTATTTTCTTAAAAAAAAGTTTTATTATTATTATTATTTTTTTTTTTTGAAAAAAAAAATATTCGTTTTTTTTATATATTAATAAAAAAAAATTTGTCTCTAAAAAAAAAACAAAATGTTTTATTTTTATTTTTATTATTTTATTATTTTTATTTTTATTACATTTTATTATTTTTATTTTATTTATTAATTGTTTTATTTTGTTTTCAAAAAAAAAAAAAAAAAATTCGCTATTAATAGAAAATTTATAAACTACGAAATTTTCGCACACAGTGATTTTCGCTATGGTTCCTTTGTTTTGACATCAAATTTTGTTTTATTTCATGCGTTTTATTGAACTCCGTTTTAGGCGTTCTTGGTACCGTTGGAAAGCTTAGAGAGTGTAGAATCATAATATGGACAGAAAGAACACTTTTGAAATTTTTATGAATGTGTAATTTTCGAAATGCTCCAAATGGTCACTTTTTTTTTCTCTTTTCTTTTCCCATCTTGTTCATTTCAAAGCTAATGAATTGAATAAGATTAATCGATGGAGAGAAGCACAAAGGTCTCCTATCAACAACGATCACATCTCATCAAGGAGTAACACTTCCTTCACTAACTTCCAATCAAGGCCCATTTCGGATGGCTGAGATATTTGGTTGGGGGGAGAGTTAGCGAAGAGTGGCTATATATTGTGTTTATGTTATTATTTTGAGCAAGCCCATTTGTGATGTTTAGTGGCTTTATTTGGGTTCCACACACGGCTTCTATAAAGCCGTTATACCATCGACTTACTTTTTCAAAATTTGGACCCATTTTCAGCTAAAAATTTTTGTGTGTTGTGTCACAGCGCATAGTTTGGAAAAATTGAACTTTTTGTCCAATTCTATTGATGTTAGATTGGTTCCATGCACCTGGTCAGTGGATGATTGGATTTGAACTCTTGTTGCTTCTGCCCTTTTTCTTCCACCTTTAGTAACCGCTGCAGAACACGTTTAGGTTTGATGATAGGAGTGAGAAAAAGCTGTAACCTCTTTACTTTGCCTGACCTATCCCTGTGTTTGACTACCTTTAATAGGTTAGGACCCTTGTGATAGAGGCCAATGTAATCTTCAAAGAAAAGAAATAAAAGAAAGAAAAGAAAAATAGGAAAATTGCAACACTTTGCCTTAAGCTTAGAACATGGTCAGGGGGTATATGGTCAGCCTTTAAAGCCGATTGCCGCAAACCTTCAGCGGTTGGGAGTCAGGCTTAGTGTTCTCATACATGGGTGGATGGGTGGAGTTTAGCAAGTTGTAGGTGTTGGAGTCTCGAAATCATTCGATCGGGGTGAGGCTCCTAAAGAGTTTGTGGCGAATCCTCGTGACTTGGTGCCCTAAGCCTTAGTGGTTGCAGAATCATCGGTGGGTCCCGTTACGTAGACTTTGGTGGGGTCGATTCGCCATTCACGCCTCTGTATGAAAGAATTGTGGAATAAGAGGTGGGTCCTAATCTATTGGGTTGGTTAGCATGCTAGGTCGTGGTAGTAGCTGGGTTGGGGGAGAGTCTTAGTTTAGCGATTTATTGGTGAGGAGGCTGATCAACCAATACTTTAGATTTTGGTAGAAGTTGGTTGATTCACGAAGGAGGCTCTTTTAATACTCAATTTTGTATGGCATTCATTCTCTCATTATAATTATTGGACAAGGCTTTGATGATTTTTACTTAGGGTTAGGCATTACTCATTCACAACCTTTTTGAAATACCATTTTTGTGAACGTTATTTTGTTATAGTTTTATATGTATTTTTTATTTTCTTCTTGCATTGCTAAGGGACTAGCAATGTGTAGGTTGGGGGGGTGTGATTAGTGCCCAAAAAGTGCTATTTTGAACTATTTTATTATAGAGTTTGAGTGCTTTTGTATACTAATCATTCTAATTAACTTGATTTACACATTAAGGTCCCTGTTATTCTATTGATCGCATTTTGTGGCAAATTTTGCGGTTTCAGAACTAATCCAGCCTGCCAACATTGTTAGGTCGATCCAAACATGAAGAATTCGAGTCAAACTCAACATCATGAGATCGAGACCAAAGAGGAAGAAGGGCAGAAAATAGAGAAGAAAAATGAACGGGAGCAATGGAGCATTAGCCGAGGGGAGGAGCAGTCTTTGAGCAGTGCGAAATTCGCTCTGTTGGAATTTTAAGCTATCATGGCAATTTTCGTATGATAGCGAAAATCACTGTGCATAGCGAAAATTGTTTCTCTGTTTTTTGATCCAAACGACTCCGTTTTGGTTTTATAACTACCCTTGTAATAGCTTTTGTTTTGGTTTGTTTTGTAATTTCCTTGCTTTCTGCACACTATATAAGCTAGAGTCGAGTTTGTAAACATCAATCACTTCATAATAGAATTTTGGGAAGCTTTCGGCTCTCAGTTTCAACCTTCATTTATTTCCACTTTCTTTTTCTATTTTCTTGGTTGCCAAACACCCTCCAAGGATGACAACTTGGAGGATGAGCGACTAAAACCCTTCCTCCTTGAAGGAAAAGGCTGCTTTGGGGTAGGATACGGAGGTTCTTTGGAGGTTCCACTGCTCTTGCGCGGTATCCACTTTGCCATCCTTGTGTGTTCCTTTCACAACTTTAGATTTTTATCCTTGAATCTCCTTTAATAGTATTATTTGGTAAGCTTTTAGGGTTCGAGTGGATTCTTATTGTTAGATCCATTGATATTCATTAGTTACCCTCATGTTCCATTGAAGGGAGTCCGAGGAAGACTCATTCTTATTTGTCGGTGACCTTGATGGGCGATGATGCCATTTTTCAAAAGGATAAATATTTTTGACTTAGGTTTTAAAGCTAAATGAAGATCCGGTTCTGGAGATGACTATGTGTCATCCTCCCCAATGCGAGGAAATAACCCCAAGGACCTCTCAGTGACCTGTAGAACTCAACCCCAGTGACCTAACACTTAAAGGAGTTTTATTTTACATTTTATTTTCTTTAAATTTCAGTTTACCAACCAAACCCCCTGTTTTTATCACCACCTTAAAATCCAAACCAAATTCACCATTTTTGACTTCACTTAAATCATTTGTACGAAGAAAACCCATCCATGTGTTCGGCCACTGGAGCCACATTTATCTTTGCGGTAGCTTGACTGCGATGGTAGTAGGAGGAAAATAGGAAACAAATTTTGTTGGTTTCGGATCACCCTACCGTGGCACGAATCACATACGAATAAGAACGAAGCATATATGATCCCTCATTGACCTGTAGGCATTAGGGTTGCCCTGCACACCCTGTTGGCTCTGCTGCTCCTCAGGTGGAGGTTCCATCTGACCAGCAGTAGGCTGCTTCAAAGCCTTGTTCTGTGAGACCTTGATCCTCACTAGCACACCTAATGTGTTTCCTATCAGTGATGCATAAACTCACATGAAACAACTCGAAGACACAACACAAAACAAAAGCAAGGCTACTAGAGGAGTTCTTGTTAGATATAAATAAAGAGGAAAATTAAATACGGACGGTGTAAAAATTTACATCGACTAACGATTGAGCTAGTGAAATAAAAGGAAGTAAAGGCAAGAAGAGATTGGAATTCACCAACACTTGTGATGAGGATCACAAGTTCAACAGCTTCTCACTTGCACTAAGGCACCATCCCCGGCAACGGCGCCATTTGATTCATGCCACAATAGGTGTACCGGAATCAACAAAATTTGTATCTGAGTTCTATTCTTAGTAGCAAACTCTTTGCTGGTATAGTGATGCAAGGTCGAACTTCGAGGATGGGTTTTCTTCGTCTGAAAATGATTTCTTGATGATTCAAAATGGTGAATTTCACTTTGGATTTAGGGTTTTGTAAAAAAGCGGTGGAGGTGAATGTTTGGGCGAAAATAAAACGAAATAAAATAAGAAAAAGAACTCCTTGAAGCATTGGGCTATTGGGTTTGAGGTCGTACGGTAAATGAGAAGTTCTCAGGTCCTTTTCCTCGCATTGGGGAGGGTGACCTATAGTCATTTCCCGAACTGGATCTTCATTTAGCTTTAAAAACTATACCCTATAATTTTCCCTTTTAGAAAATGGCATTTAATGAGCATAAATGCTCCACGGACCGGTGAGAACACGCCTCACAAACGTACCTACGATAACTAATAGAGAATGACCTTGGGATATCAATGGATCTGCGGTAAGCATCCAGCAGACAAAAAAGCTTGCCAAATACAAGTTAATAAGGGTATATTTAAGAAGATTTAAACCCTATTGTGGCTTGAGAGACATAAATACTCATAAATGCTTGGGTCATCTGGAGAACAATCATTTTACCTGGCGGTACCCATTAGCCCTCCTCTTCCAAGGATGGAGGGGTTTTGTGACCATCCCCTTGAGTTGTCATCCTCGAGGGTGTTTGTGACAGAAAAATGGAAAATGAGGAAAATGGAAGAAAGAAGGAAGCGGGGCTTGGAGCCCTTCGCGCCAAAAGTTCATTCATTGGACAAAAGTCTCCCCTTACAGTGTGTACAATTGGCTTATATAGCCACCAAGACAAGAAAAATTACCAAAATCAACAAAAGCAATTAACTGTTACAAGGACAAAATGGGAAGACATAAAAAAGAGGAACAAAAAGCAAAACTTCAAACGGGCAGCTGGAATAGTGTGTGAGAAGTGAATAGTGTGCATGAGGCATGAATAGTGCACAGGATGAAAATTTCGTAGGATGAACGAGTGCGACACACTGAAAATTATACCTGCCCAAATTTCTTCTGACTCGATTTCTTGGCATTTTATGCTCTTCTTTCATACGGTCTCACGATGCACTTAATGCGGGTTTGGCTCGGGTGCCGTTGCTTGGATTGACTCAACAATTTTTGGCATAAATAGCTTGTAAAACTTGCCAAATTGCCACAAAATGTGATCAGTAGCATAGCCGAGACCTTAATGTGCCAATTGGGTTAATTATCTTGAGATTAATACAAAAGTACTACAAACACCCAATAACCCGGGGTTCAAAATAGCACTTTTTGAGCACTAGTGATCTCCGGCCAGAAGACGGGGGCAGAAGAGCGAAGGGCCCCGTCTTTAGGATCTGCCACCAGGCCGGGGGGGGTGGGGCGGCCCTCTGGCGAGCTTCGGAGGTTTAGTTTCACGCTCCTCTTTTTCTTTGCCAGAACCTCCAGGCGGGACCGAAGCTCTCCTGTGAAGCCGCGATGAGAACTCCGAAGCAGGAAGGGTGGAAGATTTAGGATGGGAGGTTACATGACGGAGAGGGAAGATCTCAGAAAAGGAAGTTGGGCAGGCCTCGCACCGGACGATCCGGAATATCCGACCTAATGAGCTCGGAATAGGCACGCATGGCGCACTTCACCAGCTTCTACTTCACCTCCTCGTCCTCGGGGCTGGGGGTGGGTAGAGCACACAGAGGCCATGCGACAGCAATGTTAGAAATATCCTGTGACCTCACGAAAACGAATAAGCAGGCAGAGGAGAGCTCACGTAGGTTCTCGGAGAATTGAATCCCGACGGTAGGAGCATGAGTGTGTTCTCCAATCAAGGTTACTCCCAATGACGGCCACTAACAAAAAAATAACGTTCC
Organism: Tetrastigma voinierianum; assembly: GCA_016808115.1. Classification (NCBI taxonomy): domain Eukaryota; kingdom Viridiplantae; phylum Streptophyta; class Magnoliopsida; order Vitales; family Vitaceae; genus Tetrastigma; species Tetrastigma voinierianum. The sequence goes on along the minus strand of JAEQBH010001920.1, from coordinate 239,968 downwards.
TTCCAGAACTTGTGCGAAGATGGAAGGTGTGTATTAATCAACTTGGCGCTGGAGCGCTTGGAGATATAAAGAAAGCCTTCGACGGCCTCCTTTACACTAAAGAAGTCTAAGAGCAGGGCAATACTGGGAACACCCAGGCCTTTGTCCCTAAAAATGACTAACGGCCCACGGGGGAACACGAGTTGGGGGAAGGCGAGAGGGACGGACATTGAAATGTTGCGGAACCCTTTTGTAAAGTCTGATGGGAAGTGGAAGTGGCTCTCGGAAATGCCACCTCAATGAGCCATCTTGAGCAGCTTGGACACGTGGGTGGTCAGCACGTTAGGGCAAACCTGGATCCCTGACGGGGCCCATGTCGAGGCTGCAGATCTCCAGGTACAAGGTTAGAGCTTAGGCTGGGACCCACGACCTCGACGTGCAGTATGGCGACCCTCGAATGTTGAGCCTTTGGGATCTTAGAGATTTTGTTCTTAATTTGCCCTTGCCCTTATCCGAGAAGGAGGCTCAGGGCAGCTCGGTGAACCCGCACGCGACCAAACTATCGTTCCCAGGTCGGTCATACAGGCCCCAGACGCCTCGGCAGGATTACTCACTATGCGCAAAACAAAGGAGCGACCAGGACTCGTGGAGGTATGTAGGGTTAAGCAAGGAAAAAAGGGAAATCGAAGGAAATGAAGACCCCTAACCGAGCACGCCCTATAACCTCACAAGACTTCGAAACCAAAAAGACAGAGGAGAAGAAAAGACGTACCAAGGCCAGAAACAAGACGAGGGACACCAGCCTCAGCGAGATATTAGGGACCACCAAAGCGAGTCTGAACAGCGACAAGATTCGAGAAAAAAAGGAAGCATAAACGCTAGTGAGGTAAAAAGCTTGAAACGGGGAGCAAGTGCAAGCGGTCGAGGACCGTTTTTAAAGGAAGCTAAGAGCCCTAGTAGAATAAACTTGAAAATCGAGAAGCCATCATTATCACAAGACGTGGGACGGCGACAAAGCCCTAATCAAACCCTTCCTAAGTAGCCACGTGGGTATCACACTTGATCTAAGAAGCGATACAACCTTCCTAAGCTCGCTAGTCAAAGGCTAGGGGCAACTGATGGGGTTTCTAGCTAATAGCGCCAGCCCAAGACGCAGTTTCAAACATCTGGATTAAAAACGGGCCTAGTACCAGCAATAGGCCCTTAATGGTATCCCCAAATGTGTTCAAACGTAGTGCCCAATCCCGCCTTTAAAGATCTGCAGCCCAAGGAATCCAGACAGAGGAAAAACACTCAATCTCCACCAATCAGGAAAGTAGGATATTTCCTAATTATTGCCCCTTAATTATCCCTTATTAATCGGTTTGCGATAAGGAAAGAAAATCTCCTACCCAATGGGAGGAATATCGTATCATCCTCCAACAAGGAAGATACTATTCTCAGGTCATCCAACTAGAGTTTTTATAAATGATCATACATTATAAATACCAAAGCCAAATTCTATCGGTGAAAGGTATGCACATATGCACAAACTTCATTCCCTAAGATTTGATCTTCTTTTCCACCTGAAAGAACTGACTTAGGCATCGGGTAGAGGCAACCCAAGAGCCCCCGCCGATCCTTTGCTACTACAGGCGGTTCAACGTCCGTAAGCCTCACGCCGGACTGCCCGCAAATCTAGCATGCTCAAGCCCAGTTCCGATTGAAAAAGCATCATCATTTTTCATTTTCAATAATTTAAATATTATACATCTTTCACAAAAGTTTAAAACATTAATGCAACTATATAAAAATATTATATATTTTAACATTTTAAATTTATTTTTAAATTATTAAAAAATATAATTTATATATTATGTTATCGGTTCAACCGCAATTTGACCACTAGTCTGACCAGTGAACCGTGAACCAGTAACTTTTTCGGTTTGATGACTGATTCGATTTTTAAAACATTGTGAAAAACTTTAAATGTCTAGGCTTAATATTTCGATAATTGCATAATAAAGTAGACTTAGAAATATTTGATCATGGTTGTTTGATCATAAAAAGACAAGTTGTTAAGAATCTTTTACAATTATTTTCACCCACTATGTTATCAACTATTTTGTACAATTATTTTCACCTAGAGAGATCATAAAAAGACAAGTTGTTAAGAATCTTTTACAATTATTTTCACCCACTATGTTATCAACTATTTTGTACAATTATTTTCACCTAGAGAGCCATTGAATGGTGAAAATATCTATTTTTCTATTTTCATTTGGAATTTTCTGAAAATAGCCAAAAAATAAAAGAAAAACTATATTGATACCTTATTCATTGATTGAGTTGAAGTTAACAAGTGGCTGATAGACCCATCATGCCTAGTTCAAGTGCTAAAATGCTTACCGTTTCAAATATGCATAGGACATAGGGAGGGGAGGAGTCCTAGGTTCGAGTTCTAGTGGAGACAGTTTATTACCTTGAAACTAAAAATGTATTAAAAAAAAATAGTGGCCGATAGAATAGACAAACTAAGCAGTTGCAACAAGGGAAAATGAGAAATAAATATGGTAGTTGATATGATCCTTATTTATTTTTATAATTTAAGAATAAAAAGGCAAAGCATAAAGAGGAAAGGGGTCTCTGGTTCGAGTCCTAGTGAGAAGAATTTACTATATTGTGACTAAAATGTTTAGTTCTAAAAAAAAAAAGGAATAACATCTAAAATGGATTTCAATTAATTTCATTGCGTGAGTAGTACTACTTCTTGCCAACAAAGAAAGAGACTTTGCTTTTGAGACAAACCCTGCATTCAGCTTAGCCATATTTTTGGCATGTTGGAGGTCACATATTCGTAATACTACTTCTCCTGCTACAAATCCCTCTATGCGTGCCCACGTCTTTGTCTCGTACATCCATTCGCCAACCACAGGTATACGCAATATATCACAAATACAGTCCGCATTAAGCTCAAAATCTAAACCTCTAAGCGAAGAAGTAATAAAAATCATAACTCCAACGAACTTTACTTTAGTATAAAATAGTTTCACCAATGTCGTGTACACTGGGACAGACAATGATAGCAGGGAAGCCACTCTCTCTCATCTATTAATCACTCCAAACCAAGCCCTTAAAATTGAAAAAAGTCTATATTTTTTTCTGGCACATACTTGCTTATCTACAAAATTCTTAGTATATCGCTTTTGCTTCTCTCCTCCATAGAAGCAAAAAGGGTCATGTCATACCTTGCCTTTCGTTGAACCTCTTGTGATTGATCCTTCATCGATTGTTTGCGATTGATCCTTCATCGACCGCTTGCCATTGGATTGTGCATGGACACTATCCTTTCTTGGTACCATATACTCCAATTAGCCATAACACAACAATGGCAAATATGATCCCTCTTAAATAGAAAAGTGTTTGACTTTAAGCAACTTCAATGCTATTGTGAACGAATGGTCGTATGAAGAGTTAGGGGGAAACGTGCGATTTCTTGAAGAAAAGGAAGTGAGAAGACGTGCAATCGAGGTGATGAGAATCAAAGCATAAGGGATCCTTGATACCAGCTTCTACAACAAATATTGGGAATTCAATCTTAATTATAGAAAATTCAGATTTGGGAGGCTGTGAAACCTTGAAAACACCTAATATATTTCTATTTCCAAGTGTTTTGAGTTTATTACTATTTTGATTTGGAGTTATTTTATTTTAGAAAGATTTATTCTCCAAGTCAAAGTAGAAGTTGCTTTATTGAATTTAGAAAGTTTGCTAGTCAAATAGGAGTTGTTATTTCTTTTGTTAGAAAAGATCTGCTTTAGATTTGGTGTTGATTTTTTGTTGATTTGGTGATGATTTGTTCCTAATTTGCTGCTATTTTGAAGTTGATTTGTTCATGATTTGCTGCTATTTTGGAGCTGATTTGGTTATGATTTGTTCTTGATTTGATGCTATTTTGGAGCTGATTTGGTGCTGATTTATTCTTGATATGCGGCTGATTTGATTACCAAGCCTTATCTTAGAATTATCTAGTTTCCTTTTTCTAGTTTTTTAGCTAAATATCTTACTTTCCTTATGGCCAAATTTTAGTTTCTATTCTTCATATTTTTGGGCCTATTTATAGGCTTGTTATCCCTACATTCTAATGGATTACAGATTAATAAAATTGAGAGTTTCAATTTCTCTTTGGTTCTTTAAAGAACTCCTTGAACTTATCGGTTATTCCGTGGCATTCATCAAGACTTATCAATCGGATCTCCACATCGATCAAAGGCCTCACATATACCAAGGTTCTTGCTTCCATATAAGCAACGGGTCAAAGTTTCATCAATCCAAGCCGACACTAGAGGGGTTCTTCCGAGCTAATTTGATCATGGGTCTCCTCACAAGTTGATGGGGTTCATATCATTTGATATCAGAGCAACATGTTATATTTTTATGATTTGCCTATCTTTTACGTTTTTTCTTTTCTTCTTTGTTCGAACCCAATTTAGTCACCACTTTCATCAGTTTCTTTTAAATTTCGTTCAATCCCTAATTTTAGTCACAACCTAATATCTACTCCATCCCAAGTCCAATTTTTTCATTCTTGATCTATAGGGATCTTTATTTGTTTTTTTTTGAACATCCATTCCAAGTTACAAAAAAAACAAAAGAAAAAAAGAGGAAAGGAACCGATCATAAAAAAAAACTCTTGAGGCTAGAAAAAAAAAATCCGTAATAGACTGAGAAATTTTGTGTCCTTTTTTTTTGTTGCTTTAAGTAAGGCTTGAATATTGGTTAATGCCACCAACCTGTCATTTGATAGGTTTTTTTGATTGAATTTTGAGGAAAAAATATGATTTGTTTGATTAGTTCCAAAAGAACTGAAAGAGAAATTCTGAGTGGAAAAAGGCAAGAGTGGTAAGAATATTAGAGTGAGAAAAAGCCAAATATATTGTGTGAAAACACGAGTGAACTGAGTGAGTCATTCTTTGAGTGAAAAACACGGTGGAGTGGATTTGTGAGGTCCTATTTTTTTCTCTAACCTTGTTTTGCAAGACTATGTCAAACAACAACGATTCAAGGTGTGGTGGGAGAAATTGACCAAGTTTATTGGTGGAGGCCTTAACTAGCAAGCAAAGAGGATATTTAGGGGCTGAATCTGGAAACAATCACAAGAGTGGTAGAGCAAAGCTGAAGATCCACAAAACCCTCCAACAGGGTGTAGAAGGGAGAGACTACCAAGAAGAAGGGTGCGGGTAGAAGAAGAAGAATATGACAGAGGAGGTTTTGAGGGTGAGATTGATCATGATTTGGTTGTTGGTGATAGGAGGTATGAGGGGAGACTTAGAGAAACTAGGAATTGGGAAGGTAATAATTTGGGAAACATTAAGATGAAGATTCCATCTTTCCGAGGAAAGAATGACCCCGAGGCATATCTTGAGTGGGAGAGGAAGGTGGAGCTCGCTTTGATTGTCACACGACCTGCCAAGAAGTGGAAACTTTCTGCCATAGGGTTCTTGGACTATGCAACAGTGTGGTGGGACCAATTAGTTTTTAATATGAGACGGAATAGGGAGCTAGTAGTGGAAACATGGGAAGAGATGAAGAGGGTGATGCGAAAGAGAATTGTTTCAACTTACTACTACCTAGAGTTGTACAACAAGTTGCAAAACCTGAGGTAAGGCAATCGTAGTGTAAAAGAGTATTATAAGGAGATGGAGGTTGCAATGACTAGAGCAAATATTGAAGAAGATCGAGAGGCTACAATGGCGAGGTTCTCGCGTGCTTAAATGTAGATTCAAATGTGGTGGAATTGCAACATTACGTAGTCGAGGATATGGTGCATAGCGCTATCAAGATCGAATCAAGTCAAGAGAGACGTATCAACACACGTTTTTTGAACCTAGTCCAATTTCATCCACTTGGAAGTCGAATCACCAGTGAAGGAAGACAAGCCACCCGACGCCAAGCCCAAAATGTAATGCTGAACAAGAGGTGACCGACAAGGAAAACAAGACCATGAATCGATTAGATTCTGTGCCATCCCCAGAGGATGCCGAATATGAGGAACACGCCGCCTTAAGAAGAATCTGTTATTGTAAAGAGGGCTTTGGGTGTGCAAGCCAAGGAAGAGGTTTGAGGTGCAATGGGAGAACATTTTTACTATTAATTAGGTGCCATGTCCAAAACAAGGTATGTAGTGTGATCTTGATGGTGGGAGTTGCAGAGGTCGCTAGCACCACCTTGGTGGAGAAACTAAGGGGTTGTCAACAAGCCAGCCTTGAAATTCTGATTGGAGAGGTAACTATGACAAGCCAAGAATCATTTTGGCCTCATGAAAGATAAGAATCTTATAACTCTGTGAACATTGAGATTACAAGGTAAAGTGAAGACTGGTGAGGTTAAAGGTGAGTGGACAAAAAAGAATGAAAAAGAGAGGAATAAAAGAAAAGAGGAAAAGAGAGGAACAAAAAGGTGTGGAAAAGAGAGTGAAAGAAAGATCAAGAAGTGAACTATGAGGCGAGGGAAACAAAAGAAAGGAGCTTTCTTTACGAAAGATAGTGAGCTAAAGAGTATGCTTTTGTTCTAACAAGCCTATGTTTGTACTTTTGTACAAGGAGATTTTTGAACAATAACACCTGATTTTCTTTTGTCTAGTGTTGTTTTCCTTTATTACAGAGTTCAAGTATGTAATCCTTGAGGATGATCCTATAGTCACACTCAGCTGGCATAAAAGATCTTCAAAGCCAAGTGGAGGAATTGATTAGTCCATGTGTTCTACATGTATTACTTGAAACCAAAAAGGATGGACCGCGGAGGATGTGTATTTATTTTCATGCCATCAACAATATTATGGTTAAGATTCGAGAGGAAGGGGGGAATGATGAGAATCAAAGCACAAAGGATCCATGATACCAGCTTCTATAACAAATATTAAATTCAAATCTTAATATGAAATGATTGGAGTCTGTGGAAACTCGAGACACTAATATTTCTATTTCCAAGTGTTTTGAGTTTATTACGATTTTGATTTGGAGTTATTTTATTTTAGAAAGATTTATTCTCCAAGTCAAAGTAGAAGTTGCTTTATTGACTTTAGAAAGTTTGCTAGTCAAATAGGAGTTGCTATTTCTTTTGTTAGAAAATATTTGCTTCATATTTGGTGTTGATTTGCTACTGATTTGTTCTTGATTTGGTGCTATTTTAGAGCTGATTTGGTGCTGATTTATTCCTGATATGCGGCTGATTTGATTACTGATTAGTGCTTAAAAGTGCTATTTTGAACCCTGTTTATTGGTGTTTATAATTTTTGTGTACTAATCGTAATTAACCCGACACATTGGTGGTCCCCGCTATTCTACCACCTGTGCATTTTTTTAGCTAATTTTGTAGTTTTTTGTAAGATAATCAAGCCAAACATTTGAAATAATTCAAACACGAAGAACTCGAGCTTGAACCTTAATGCAGATCAACTCGCCGGGCGTAAGAAGAGCAAAAAGTGAAGAAAAATGGAGGACTGCAGGAATGCTTTTCCTGCGACACTATTCATCATGTAGCACTATTCACCCCTCCGTACCATTGTTCACCCTCCCCCAGCTTTGATCTGACCTTTTGTTGCATTTTTTTTTTTGTTTCTTCCTACTTTATCCCTTGTAATAGCTGCTTCGCTTTTTGTAACTCGTTGCTATATGCCGGAGTCAAGGTTCGTAAAAGATCAATCAATCAATAAAATTGATGGGGAAGCTTTCAGCTTTCCCGTTTCTTCTCTTATGCTCCAGTTTTTCTCATTTTCTTTCCATTTTCTGGGCAACCAAACACCCTCCAAGGATGATTAAACTCTGAGGATGGTTTACAAAACCCCGCATCCTGAAGAGACTCCGCCACTGTGGGCTAGGGCTCTTATAAAATGACGCCTCTCCTGCTTTTAACGCATCATTTATGGGCATTTATGTTCTATTTATCTCAATATAGGTTTAATCGCTTAAATGTACTGGAGCAGACCAATATTTGGCAACTTTAGGTTCCAGATGCTTATTGCGATCCACTCGATATTCATTAGTCAGCTTATTTGTCAAACAGGAAAAGATTTGGCGAGATGTATTCACCGCCAGGGAGATTATGCCTTCCAGTTGTTTTTCAAAAGGGAAAATCATATTGTTTAGTTTTTAGTTAAATTGAAGATCCTGGTCGTGCAATGACTATGTGTCATCCTCCCAAATACAAGGAATGAACTGAGAAACCTTCAGATCTTTTAGAACTCTAAACCAGCAACCTCGACACTTCATGATACTTCTTTTTACATTTTATTGTATTTAAATTTCAGTTTTTCTAAACAATACCCCCACTCGTTTTAACAAACCTTAGTGTCCAACTTAATTCACCAAATCAACCTCACCGTTAGTCATTCTGCGCAAAGAAAAACCCATCCCTGAAGCTCGACCGTAGCCATTATAATCAGAGTAGCTTGCTACCATAGTAGGAGGAATTTAGGTTATAAATTTTGTTGGATTTCTTGATTACTCTTGCATTATAAAATTAATCAAAACAGATGCGCACAAGTGCATTTGATCGAGTCGTGGAACACTAGGATCCTCATCATGTTCTCGTGAATTCCTTTATCATCCTTTTTTTTTCACAAGAAGTTTTTTTTTGGTTTCATTTAATTGTTAAAAAAATAAAAATTAAATAAACGTCATACAGAATCGTTTTTTTTTTTTTTTTGTGTTGTCTTGTGTGCCATATTTATACAGCAGGATTGTATGTCCAGTGGGTTTGAATTGTGACCAAATGGAAGAGGGAGAACAATACAGTGAGTATTCGAGAGAAACCCTAGAGAGCTACATGTCAATAAGGGACTATAGAAACCTTCCATGGCGGTGATTCAAAGAACCCTTGGGAGAAATCCAAACCTACGAGGTCCAGGGGATCATAGAAACTAATGGATGAGTGCACCTTTTGCAATGTTTCCAAATTAATGCACCACGACAACACTTACAACCTTAGTTTAACCATACAAACTCCCTTACGGGAACCCAAAACCCCACAGTTTGCACCTCCCGCTTCTCCATATCACCCCAACCCTCACCACAACCACCACAAATGACATCTTCGGCCTGAGCGCATAACAACTTAATCCTCAAGCAAACTAGTGGATAATTTCAAAAAGGAGTGCAGGCAAAGGAATGTCCAGGCCAATCAGAAATTCAACATGCTGAGAGCTTCTCTCGAACAAGAGTTGATGAGTTCCAGTTAAATTGATAAAAAATTGATGATCCTAGAATCCATCTCAAAGCCACTAATCACTTGTTCATGAAAAGAGTGAGGAGAATATAGAAAAAGAGGCCCGATCGGGACACCAACAAAATGGAGAGGAATATAAACAAAGAAGACTGGGGCTAATTCCCCCATTGTCGGACCGAGGAGGGCGTGAGTTGAAACAGCGAAGGACCTAAGAGCCTATCCTTCAACCAATCCTATAAATTCTAGATCCTTAGTGCCATTGCCCAACCAACAACACGCGCCAGCATCTCCTGCACTAACAGATATCCCGCTTACGCACAACCAACCCCCTCCGACATAATCCACACCCAAAACTCCCGCTCCAAAGCTCATGCAAGTTAATCACCGTTTGTGCAAACATCGTGGAAGTTATGGCACTGGTCTGTTTTTGCCACTGCGATAAAAAACACTAGCAATTGCTAACACCGCATGTGGCATACGGATGGTCTCTGGGTGGTTACTTAGACACAAGCACCTGACTCCTAAGATTTCCAGAAGTCTACCCGGGGCCCAAAGCAGCCTCCAAAGGGTTGGAGAAATGGTTTGGGGAGCAATAGCCTCCCTACTTTATTTGATTTTTCTTGTTTTATTTTATTTTATTTTATTTTATTTTACTTTAATGTTTCTCTTAGATTTTCTTTAATTTTTAGTTAAGCTTTGTTTTTAGCTTAATTTTCAATTTTATGCAATTTTTCTTAATTTTTTATGTGTTTATTTTTTTGCGCTTTATCAAATTTTGCGCAGTTGGAGTATAAGAGTAAATTCTCGCAACTCGGTAATTTCAGAACCTACAAATTACAACCACAAAATTTTCAAGAACCATCCTCAGAAATGTTGCATTTTAAGGCTCCCCCATATGAGACAAAACATGAATAGTAAGTTCAGGTAAAAAAAGAAGAAGTTTTTTTTATTATTTTATTTTGTTTTTATTTTTATTTTTTATTATTAAAAAAAAAATTGTCTCTCATAAAAAAAAAAAAAAAAATATTTCTCTGCGTAGCTTGCGACCCGCAACCTTCCGGCCAGCAAACTAATTTTGTTTTGACCATAACTTTTCATTCGAACTCCGCTGTAATTTTGGTACCGTTGAAATATTAGAGAGTGTAGTAGAATCCAACATAGTCGTAAAAAATACTTTGAAATTATTATGTAGTAATTTTCAAAATTCTCCACCTGGTCACTTTTTCCTCTATTTTCTTCTCCTAACTTGTTTTTTGAAGCCTGCATGAGTGAATAAGGTGTCGATGAAAGCTTATAAGTATCCTGTCCAAAACGAGACTTTTCATCAGTGAGGTAGCACTTCCCTTCTCTAACTTTCAACTGAGCCCCATCATGACAATGACATTTGGTCTGGGGAGAGTTAGCAAAGGAAGTGGCATTTATTTATGTTTTTGTTACTATTTTAAGCAAGCCCATTTTGTATGTTCAGTGACTTACTGGTTTTCCTTTTTGTGAAGTTGTTATACTATACAACTTACTTTTTCAATTCAAATTACACCCATTTTTGCACCCATTTTTTTTTGTGGTTTTGCCTAACCTGCAAGTTAGAAAATTGAAACTTTGTCTAATCCTGTTGATGTTAGATTGATGCCATGCCTAGTTGAGTGGATGATTAGTTGAATTCTTGTTGCTTTTGACCTTTTTCTTCCACCTCTAGCTAACCACATACTATGCACATTAGGTTTCAACAATAGGCTGAACAACTGCTTAACCTCCTAAATTTTGCAAAACCTACCCTAGTTTCGTTGACTACCTTTTCAATAGGTTAAGGACCCCCATGAAAAGGAGGCCAATGTGTCTTCCAAAATAGAAAGAAGTGGAAAAGAAAAAGAAAAGAAAAAGAAAAGAAAAAGAAAAAAAAGAAAAATTGCAACGCTTTGCCTTGAAACCCGAGCAAGATCCGAGGGGTATATGGCGAAAGCCTTTAAAGCCTGGTGCCTTAAGCCAATCTGCCCGGAGCCACCACTTAGTGCTCGCTACATGGGTGGATGAGTGAGTTTAGCAAGTTGTGTGTGCTAGAGTTTCAAATCATTCTGAGTCCCGGTGAAACCTCAGAGTTAGTGGTTCAAAGATCCTTTTGACTTGATGCCTTAAACCTATTGGTTGGGAGTCAATGGTATCCTGCTATATTGACTTCTGTGAGGTTGATTCTCAAAGATTGCACCCCTACAACACAAAAAAAAAAAAAAAAAAAAAGAGCTGCGGAATAAGAGCTGGTCCTATCTATTTAGGTCATAGTGGTCCTAGCGGAGGTAGTAGTTTGTCGGGAGGAGAGTGCAATGGCGCTATTGTTGAGGACTCCGATCAAACAAACACTTAGATTTTGGTGAAGTTCCCGTTGAGTCTTTAGCGAGGCTCTTTTCGATACTCAATTTCAGATAGCGATTCATTCTCTCGAGATAGTTATCAAGTAAGGGTTTGATTCTCATCGAGGGTTAGGCATTACCTATTCACAACCTTTTGAAACACCATTTTTGTGAACATCATTTTGTTATCGCTCAGATGCTCTTCTTCTTTCTTTCTTTCATCAAGTAAGGGACTAGCAATGTAGGTGCCAGGGGTGTGATTGCTCAAAAGTGCTATTTCAACCCCGTTTATTTAAGGTTTTGAACACTTTTGTGTACTAATCAAAGATAATTAACCCGATTTGCACATTAAGGTCCCCGCTTATTCTATCACCGATCGCATTTTGTGCTAATTTTATAGTTTTGCAAGATAATCGTGCCAAAATTATCGAAATAATTCAAACACGAAGAACCCGAGCTGAACTCATCGCTGCGCATCAAATCCCGTATGAGAAGAGCAAAAGTGAAGAAAATGGAGGATCGCAGAATGCTTTTCTCCCGCTGCACCGTTTCATCCTCGGCAAAGACTATTCACCCATCTCACCAATCGCTCACCTCTCAGCCACGTGGACCTTTGTTGCATTTTTTTTGGTTTCTTCCCATTTTATCCCTTGTAATAGCTTTTGGTTTTGGTTTTTTTTGTAACTTCCCTTGCTTTGAGCAGTATATAAGCTGGAGTCAAGGTTCGTAAAAGATCAATCAATCACAAATACTTGGGAAGCTTCACTTTCCCGCTCTTCTCTTCTCGCCTCCAGCTTTTTCTCATTTTCTTTCCATTTTCAAGTAGTCCAAACACCCTCCCGAGGATGACAACCTGAGGATGGTTGGCTAAACCCCGTGATCCTTAAGAGGACGGCTACGAGGCCTATAGTAGATTTACGAGATGTATTAACTGGGAGCATTTATGCTTTGTAAATGTTGTTAAAAAGGAAAATCATAGGGTTTAGTTTTTAGTTAAATGAAGATCCGGTTCAGAAATGATTATAGGTCATCCTCCCCTAACGCGAGGAAATGAACCCGGTGAACCCCTTCCGTGACCTTTAGAACCCAAACTAAGAAACGACACTTCAAGGATACTTCTTTTACATTTTGTCGTATTTAAATTTCAGTTTTTCCAAATAATACCCCTCACTGTTTTTACCAAACCTGAAAATCCAAATTTAATTCACCAAATTGAACCTCATTGTTAGTCATCTGTGCAAAGAAAACCCATTCTTGAGTTCGACCCTAGAGCCACTATAATGCAGTAGCTTTGCTACGATAGTAGGAGGAATTTAGGTTATAAATTTTGTTGATTTCGGATCACCCTACTGTGGCACGAATCAATTACCAAGCCTTATCCTAGAATTATCTAGTTTCCTTTTTCTAGTTTTTTGGCCAAATATCTTACTTTCCTTATGGCCAAATTTTATTTTCTATTCTTCATATTTTCGGGCCTATTTATAGGCTTGTTATCCCTATATTATAATGTATTACAGATTAATAAAATTGAGAGTTTCAATTTCTCTTTGGTTCTTTAAAGAACTCCTTGAACTTATCGGTTATTCCGTGGAATTCATCAAGACTTATCAATCGGATCTCCATCACCGATTGTGGCGTCCTCACATATACTAAGGTTCTTGCTTCCATATAAGCAATGGGTCAAGGTCATCTATCCAAGCTGACACTAGAGCGGTTCTTCCAAGCTAATTCGATCATGGGTCTCCTCACAAGTTAACGTGGTTCGTATCACGAGGTTTTAGAAAATGGGGCCTGACGAACTAGAAGAGGAATTTTAAAAAAATGGGGCATGACGAACGATCGAGGAATAGGACGTGGTCTAGTGCGTTGAATTGGAGTTGATTATGTGTGACTATGTCCGAACAATATGGAGGATGCACTGAAGTACGTCTAGCCGAGATCTTGTTTTTATTAATTCCAAACGAACATAAAGACGAACTGTAATGCATCTGATGAAGACTGACAAATTGGAGATGCGCTCGAACGAGTATGCAAATGCAATCTGTTTAATGCAGACAAGAAAATGAACGATTCCCTAAATAAAATTTATTGCAATGGCCTATTTTAATAGATTAAGGGTCAAGAGGCATTGTAATGGGTAGAAGGCTTGTCCTTAGCTTTAATATACAGAGAATCAAGAACCTTTGAGTACCATCCCGATTCGAGGCTCTAGTTGCTATTTAGTTCCGTGCCAATCTCCAGGATATGATTCGCAATAAATCTATGTTAGAGGAGAGCAATTTTTTGATATAGTGATCATCAAAATTTTTTTTTGAGCTTAAGGATGTGGATAGTGAAGAATATTAAGCACTATACAGGGCACCTGATTATGACCTAATTTTGAAAAAGCTGACCAAAGGAAAATCTGAATGGAAAAAGAGCACCATAAACCAAGTCCATGTTGGAATCCAGCGATAAGAAAATACAGAGGAAATAAAAAAAAATTTAACGCTGAACTGCATCAGGATCCAAGCGGTTTGATGAAACTAAACAATGAATCAAGGAAATCCAGATCTAACCTCTTGTAGACCGAATCCTTTTCGACTAGTGCAGATTTTCTTGATCACACACACGTCGAAACACAAACAGTAACTCTTCTCGAAACGATCCAAAGAGTAACGAGCCAAGACGATGTAGTGCAATTCCTCTAAAGGTATCCACACTACCTTAATGGATGGGATGACAAAGTTAGCACCTTATGATAGGTCTTTGTCTACAAAACCAAAGACACCTTAGCGTCAAACTTCTAAAAAGAATTCTCTCTCAAAAACGCCCACTTCAAAAGAACCTCACCCTTTTAGATGATAAACCTCATATTTATATCAAGCCTCCCAACCCTTTTATTAAAATGAATTTAAACCAAATTCCATTAACTATTAATGGGCTTGGGCTTAATCATGGGCTAAAAAGAGAGCCTTTCTAACTTCCCATTATAACTCATTCTTATGTGTGACCCTATAGGTTCACCCAATGTCATGTGCGCCCAAATCATATTCACTCATATTAGTAATTGGTCTCTAGCAAGACATTATAACTACCCAAAATCAAGTGAATTCGATGACTCAAAACTCAACATAGTATGAGATTAGTCCTCTTTTTCACACGATGTCTCGATTACACAAAGCACGGATGTCATCTTTATACAACTTAATCGCTTCTCGATTCCCAAGTAGATCGACCAACAAAATGTGATATTGATAACCCTATCAATCTCATTCGATCACGACCATGCATTTCCTTAGTCTCACTTATCAAGAGGCTACGACATCTCACTCAATTAAGAGCGAGACAAATTCCTTCACTATCACCACATTCTCCACATGATTTATCAGACGCCCAACCACATAGCCCCGTATTACCATCCCGGTTAAAGACGTCATTGAGTTACGCTCAAGACATGAAGCCATGTAAGAATCCATGGTGAATTCAGTCAAGACCTAATACCATCACGTGAATGAGAATTATCATGACATAATCCATGTAGTATTTTCTATAGCTGGGTCGCCCAATAACATGAACTTAGCATGTATTTATGTTTTGAGTAAGATCTTATGTTCATGACCAAAGAAAACGTAGTCTTTTCTTTAAAACATAGTAGTCTTACTGCATTATTATTCCCAGAATAATTATCGACTATGGACTATTTAGAATAGTGTTTTTATGCCTTAAGGTTTTACTATCAAGTCACATACTTATTATTACAAAGTGGAGCCAACTATTCAAGGATCTGATTTTATTAAGTTAAACCACAATTTAAATAATAAGATAAAATGATAAATTCCTCATGTATATAAATATATAATGACAATGTATATGCCACTAGGCTAGAGCATATCACTAATAGTCCAGTCATTTATGAAGACTAGACTCACTGACTGAGACTATGAAGTTGTGGTTCTACTTTGTCTCTGATTACTACCCCGAATAGTCTTATTTTACCCTTATTAATCTGAGGTTTTTGAAACTTTTGTATAGTAATCATACTAATTAACAATTGGCATGTTAAGGACCTAGCGGGGCTAATCAAAATTTGTATGTGAGTTTGGTTGTTTTTGGCGCTATATCTTAAAGGGGCAGGATTAGTCGAGGCATGAAGAATCCGGTTGGGTGCGAGCCGAGAAGAAGAACAACGGAATGGAAGTTGTGCACCTTGGTAATTTTGCAAGGGTTGCGAAATTTTGCAAGGGTTGCAAAATTTCACAAGGCTACGGAATTTGATAGAATTTGAATTTGCGACCCTACACGATACTTGTTCTATTTGCTTTTGTCTTTTTGCTTTTTTTTTTTCACTTTTTGATTGTCTTCCCGATTTGTCCCCTTGTAATAGTGTTTGTCTTGGTTATTTTGGTATTTTGTAATGGGGTTTGACTACAAAAGCCCTCAGACAAGACATTGTAAAGAAGCTTTTTTATTATTAACAGTTTGGTGGGAAGCTTTCAGCAACTCCCGCCTTTTCTCATTTTCTCTCATTTTCTCTTATTTTCTTACCACATTCATGACTATGGGGATGTGACCCGCAGGAGTTGAAGCGGCTAAATCCACTTTGCCTTAAAGTAGAGAGGCTCTTGAGCAGAAATATTTAAAGGTTAAGGGTCTCTCATATTTTTAACACGGTGTTTGTTATATATGTCTCCTTAAATAGGTTGATCGCACCTGCACCTTGAATGACTGTGCTTGGCGATCATTTAGGATTAAGTGGATACTTTTTGTTAGATCCACTGAGATTTGGTAGTTGCCATTTATTAGTCATTGGAAAGTGGGTCAAGGAGATTCATCTTTAATGCCTGAGACTATTAATGTTCAATGAATGCTATTTATCAAAGGATAATTACTAAGGGTTAAGTTTTATAGCTAAATGAAGATTCGATTTGGGAGATGACTATATGTCATCCTCCCACAAGTGAGAAAAGACTGAGACCCCTCGATTACCATTAGAACCCAAACTGATGGCGATACTTTAAGGAGATTTCTTTTATATTTTACTTCATTTTATTTCAGGTTTTTCGCCATTACACCACATTTTCTTCAAAACCCAAAATCGAATGAATTCACCATTTTGAAACTTCGGTATTAGCCATTTACCGCAGAAAATCCATCCGTATGAATGATCCACAAGAACCTATATTAGAAATTAAACAATCACTATTCTTGAATGATCAGAAGGAAGTCGTCAGGTATAAATTTTGTTGATTCACGATACCCCCTACTCACGTGAATCAAATGGCACCGTTGTCGGGGATGGTGCCTTAGTGCAAATGACGAATTGTTGAACACTTGTGATTCTCATCACAAGCTTTGGTGAATTATTCCCTTTTTCATTCCTTGAGTTCCTTTAGGTTCATTCATTATTTTCACTTGTCATTTATATATACATTTTTTAGCCAACTTTAACCCTTTTGGTAGAATTGTTTTCTTTGTTGTCTGGTGTGTCTTGTCTTTCAGTCAGGAGTTTATGTTCCAGTGGAATAGGAATACAACAGGCGGATTAGTGAGAATCAGTATTCCATAGGAACCAGGTTGTGAAGTGGGCTTGAATTGTGATCAAATGGAACCCCGTGAAGGCTTGACAAAGTCATCGGGTGGAGGAACCTCGATGCTTATAAGTCATGAAAAGGGGACCATATACCCTCCACAAATGAGTGCATCCTCTTGTCTTGTACTGACAGGGGACATGATTGTTAGGCCTTACCACCCAGTGCCACTTCTCCCCACTTTCCATGTGGTATGGAGAGTGAGAATCCTTATACACATGTGGGGAATTTGAAGGGTTTGCAATGCCTTGAGGAGGACATTACCACCTTGGACTTAGTGAAGTAAACTTTTCCTTGACTTGAATAACAAAAATTTGGCTCAACTCCACTGAGGCAGACCATTGAGCTTGAATTTGAATCACAGGCTGAATTCTTAAAGAAAATTTCTCCCTCCACCGAGCAAGCAATCCCCAAGAGAAAGCGAATCTCACCTTCAGTAATAAAAACGAAAAAATTCTATGCTTCCTGGGAAAGATACATGGAAGCCCTCAATGCTTGTCCTCACCATGGCTTTGACACATGGTTGCTCAGTGTCTTTTGCCGATGGTATGTCCCCTTCCATGAAACAAGTGAAATTGGGAAACCATGTGTGGAGGGAACTTCTTGACAAAGAATCCTAGGGGATGCCATGGATTTGAATTATGTGGTAGGGCATCTAAAGGGTTAGGATGAGCACCCATTGAGGGAGATAGAAAGGATGAGGCCTCGATACAGCACAAAAGGGTGGCATCTATATTCCTTCGGAGGATATGGACATGAAGGTTAAGTTTCCCGACCTTAAATTGAAGATTAGAAGAATTGGAAATGAGAAGATTATGAGAGTCTGGAAGCATTAGTAGAGATTACAATACGAGCAGACCTGCTTCATCTGTCAATCAATTGAGCATGTGGGAGAGCAGTGTCTTACCATTCCGGCTGATAAGAGAAGTGCTTCTTGATCAAAAGCGGCAAGCCAATTTTGTTGAGTCGATACAAGCTTCGACTAGTACACCTTACAGCAATACCTATAACCCTAATTGGAGGAACCACCCGAATCTCTCCTAGAAACCAAGCCTCCAGCGGTATGCCTTCTTGCACAACCACGGTATAATAGTTCTTCATATCAGACACAACCACCACAATCAACATCTCCAGTTGAGCAAGCCATTCTAAAGTTGAGCAAGGTGGTAGGTGATTCAATTCTTGAATATTGATGTTTAAATTTTTGTTGATTGTAGGTTTGAGGCGGTTTGCTGTGTCTTAATCAACTTAAATAACCCAATTAATACATTGAGGTCTTGGCCGTACTATTGATCATATTTTGTGGATATTTTTGTAGTTTTGCATACCAATTACACTATATCCTTCATCTGGAAGTTCAGAAACCACGATGAACTGGGCCAAACTCGAAATTTGAATATGCAAATCGAAGCGGTGGAACTAAAGTGCGAGAAGGAGAGATGAAGCAGCCAGAAGGTTTGGCCAGTCAATTCGAAATTTTACTATCAACTGTGCCCGAATTTCACAGGTTACGAAATTCATAACCTGCGAAAATTCCTTGAGGTTGCCCTGTGTATGTTATTTGCTTTTCAAGCAATGATTTTGTGGCTTTTACGAAATGCCTTAATATAATTGTTGTTCTTTCCTTCACATTTATGTAAATTCCTTTCTTTCTGTATATATAGCTGGTCAATCATATACCAGACAGGTTTTTAGTTTATCAATAAAGTGGTAGCCCAAAGGCTGGGAGCTTTCCGCCTTTGCAATTTTCTTTCCTTTCTCTCTCCCTTTCTCTTATTTTCTCACTAAGACACCCTTTGAGATGACAACTCAAAGGATGCTTAAGCCTAAACCTCCCTCGTCCTTGAAGAGGAGGGCGTGGGTTAGGGTTTGAGGTAATACTTTATACTCTGTTACCAATCACGGGCATTTATCATCATTTATGTTTGCATCTCACTTGGGTTTAAATCCACCTTGATGTACCCAATTAGTTAGTACTTAGCAAACTTTCATGGTTCGGTGGACACTTATTGCTAGATCAGCGATGCTAAATTAGTTGCCATTTATTAGCTCTGCGGAGTTAGATCAATGGATGGTTTTAGCGCTTTGAAACATTGTGGTCGCCATCTTTGTATACTAGGAAGGAAACTCTTGGGTTAGGTTTGATATCCATTAGATCAGAAACTGGAAATGACTATAGGTCATCCTCCTTATGAGAAAATGACTTTGAGGACATTATAGTTACTGTAAAACCTAAGCCCAGTAGTTACAAAACTGAGGAATTCTTTTACACTTTATTTCTATACGATTCACAGGTTTACGATACCTTCTGACCTCCTTTGTTTTTTACGAAACCCCCCGAATCAGTGGAAACACTAATTTCACTCCGTAACTCATTTAGCATGAAGAAAACCCATCCACAAGAGTTGACCTTGAGCGCTATCTTCTTGATGGCGCAACTGGTAGTAGAATCCTGGATCTGTTTTGTTGATTACGGTGCCTTTTTGTTGTGTACGAATCAACACCTCAGTCAGATTTTCTCACCTCGGGTGGTCATTGTTGAGTTCTATCCTGCGATGACATCAGTATGACCCGGCAAATGACTATTCATTTCCTTCTTCATGAAGGCCGGTAGGATCGGGGCCTCGACATCACGATACTTTTAATCTGCTTAGGTGGGTCCTTACGACTCGACATATATAGATGGCCGTCCCTCGCTAAGGAGATGGTCGACAGTCTTCTCTCGGGGACACACTCTGGCCCCAGGATGATTATGTTCAGGAGGTAGCTCCCACCGCGCATGCGTCTTATAGACCACATATTGCGGTCTAATCTCTTCCCGCTCCATTATAGTCGGAGGAGAACCGTCTTGGAGGCTACATACGCGTATAAGAGCCATAGTTCAGCCATCGGAGCTTATTCACGACATCCTTGTTCCCTTGAGACGAGGTTCGCCATAAGGATTTACCTCGTTTGAGTCACGCCTCTATTATTCCTAAGACTCTTGTGCCAGGTGCTAGAGCATATAGGCTTCCCTTTGAGGCCCCCAGATTGGAGCGTCGGCAGGGGCTGCGAGCCGTCCTTGCAGGTGATCAGGTGGCAGTGTTCTTATCGCACCTGGGACCAGTTGGGGACCCGACCGGTACCCGATATTCCTTGAAGACCCATTTACAATAGAGCACATTTAGGGCCTCGAGCTCCGGCCCTCTCAAGTTACGGCTCGTGCCCGGTACCTCCGGCTCACGTACCCGATTTGTACCTCTTGTGCCCTCGACCATAGCACATTTTGCCCGTTCGGATATTGTTCGGCCCGAGCGCTTTCGCCTTGCCTCAGCAGGTCCATCACCATCTCCTTAGGGACTTTGCGGCATCAGCAAGGTGCGATCAGCACATTCTCCACCACATCGGCGTCATTGCGACTCATTGACTACCCCAGAACATAGAATATTTCGCCTTTGAGGCCGCCATGACTGGATCGGCGCCATTCTGGCGAGATGAGCCATCCTTATGCGAGATCGAGTCACTTGGGTCTCCTTGCGATCTTCACTGTATGACTCTGCTCGGGCCTTTGCACTTCTCCTCAGCCAGGACCAGCCCTCATAACATTGCTACACCGCTACTAGATGTGTTAGCGGCTGCGACAGTTCTGACCACTTTCCATTGCTTGACGCCTTAGCTTGTCCAGAAAGAGGGGACACCTCTTCACCGACTACTGACTGAGGAGGTAGCACTTCCTCCACTACCTTTCCAATCCACACCCCATTGCGGTCAATGGTACATTTGGTTGGGGGGAGAGTTAGTGAAGGAAGTGATTTTCTTATACTGTAGATATCAGTTTGTTTTACACTTTTGAATCTTTTTCATGTATAATCAAAGCCCATTTTGCACGTTTAATGGCTTGCTTTTATCTGTTGAAATTGTTTTGAAAAAGTTGAAGAAATTTAGTGATACACCTTCTTTGCCCATTTCAGCAGTTTAGTTTCTTTCATTTACTTGACATTTTTGCCTCGATTTTTTTGTGTTTTTGCTTAACTGTTTTAAAAAATTGAAACATTGTCCAATTCTGTTGTTGTTAGATTGATTCCATGCCTAGTTGAGTGGATGATTAGTTGAATTCTTGTTACTTTCGACCTTTTTTTTTCCACCTTTAGCTAACCACACACAATGCACTTCAGTTTTCAACAATAGGCTAAAAAATTGCCTAACCTCCTAAACTTTGCAAAACCTACCTTAGTTTCGTTGACTACCTTTAATAGGTTAAGGACCCCCATGAAAAGAAAGGCGATGTGCTTCGAAATAAAAGAAGTGAAAAGAAAAAGAAAAGGGGAGAAAATTGCAGCTTGCATGAAACTTCATTTGGTCAAAGTGTATATGGTGAGAAAACACTTTGGCTTTGGTGCCACTAAGCCCGGTAGTTTGGAGCCAGACTCCAATTGCTCGCTACATGGGTGGATGGGTGGGATTAAGCAAGTTGCGGTGTTGGAGTCTCAAAATCATTAAGTAGGGAATGAAACTACGAAGAGTTAGTGGTCGAAAGATTCTTCGACTTGGTGCCCCTAAACCTTGGTTAGGAGTCATTGATAGATCCTAGATTACATGGACTTTGGTGAGGTCGATTCCTCGGCATTGCACCTTACAACCGAAAAGAGTTGTGAAATAAGAGCGGAGTCTGATTTATTTAGGTTGGTTTAGTGACTGAGTGGAGGCAATAAGCTAGGTTGGGGGGAGAGTGCAATTTGGCAGTTTATTGTTGAGGGCGTCAGTGAGCACTTAGATTTTGGTGGGATTCTGGTTGAGTCTTTGAAGGCTCTTTTGATATAATTTTGTATATCTAGCATTCATTCTCGAAATAGTTATTGGGCAAGGGTTTGATGATTCGTCGAGGTTAGGCATTACTCATTCCTGACCTTTTGAAATACCCATTTTTGTAAACATCATTTTTGTTATTGTTTGTATGCTCTCTCTTTCTTTCTTTCTTTCATTGCTAAGGGACTAGCAATGTGTAGGTTGGGGGGAGTGATTAGTGCCCAAATAGTGCTATTTTAAGCCCTGTTGATTGTAGGTTTTGAGCACTTTTTGTGTACTAATCAACTTAAATAACCCCGATTAATGCATTGAGGTCAGACACGTACTATTGATCATATTTTGTGGATATTTTTTGTAGTTTTCCTGCGATTACACTATATCCTTCATGCGGAAGTTCAAGCACGATGAACCGTTTGAACTCGAAGTTTGCATATGCAAATTAGAGAGAGCGAGTGGAACTAAAGTACGAAGGAGATAGGCGGCGAGATTTAACTTAATGTTGCGAAATTTTCGCAACTGTTGAATTTCGAGGTTGCCACATTCTTTGTGTTATTTGCTTTTCAAACGTAGTTTTGTGGCTTTTTACTAAAATGCCCTTAATATAATTGTTGGTCTTTCATACATTTATGTAAATTCCTTGACTCTGACGTATATAAAGCTCATTGACTCATGTATAAAACGAGTTTTAGTTTATCAATAAAATTGAGCGCTAAAGGCTAGGAGCTTTCATACTCTGCGATTTTCTTTCATTTCTCTCCCTTTCTCTTATTTTCTCTATAATGCCAGAGATGACAACTCAAAGGATGTAGCTAAACCTCCATCATCCTTGAAGAGGGCCGGCTAGGATTAGAAGGTTTGAGGTAATACACTGCCCTCTGTTACCAACGTAGGCATTTATCATCATTTATGTTTATGCATCTCACGTGGGTTTAAATCCCTGTGATGTACCACTGAGTGGACAGTATAGCAAACTTTCATGGTTCGATGGACACTTATTGCTGCAGATCTGATGCTCAGTGAGTTTGCCATTTATTAGCTCTGCGATTTAGATCGACGGATGGTTTTACTTGACTTTGACATTAATGAGTCATAAATCTGTATACTAGGAAGGGAAACTCTTAAGGTTCGATTTGATAGCCAAACCTAGATCCGGCTCGAAATGACTATAGATTGTCCTCCTTAGGCGCGAGAAAGGACACGAGGACAGTATAGTTACCTTAAAACCCTAAGCCCGATGGTGAAACCGAGGAATTCTTTTACACTTTATTTCTCTACGATTCTCAGTTTTACCGACCATCAACCTCCTTTGTTTTTCTGCAGAAACCCCAAATCGAAGTGGAAACACTAATTTCACTCAGCTGTAACTGTTTAGCATGAAGAAAACCCATCCACAAAGATTAGACCTTAGGCGGCTATCTTTGCGATAGCTTAGCTAAAGCGATAGGAATCTAGGATGCAAATTTTGTTGATTCAGGGTACACCTATTTTGTACGAATCGATCGTAACTTTTTGGAAAGCGAAGGCAATCAATATATAGTGACTCGAAAATTGATACTATGGAAAGAACCACGAACAACGAGAATGAATTGGAGCTCTGCCCAATCCCAGGCGGTCGGCCCAGAATGGCAGTCAACCCAGAAGCAGGGATGCTCGGTTTATTTCTTTTTATTTTTATTAAATTTTCTTTTTCAAAATGTCGCGACAGAATCCCTGCACGACCCGAATGGCGGACCGGCAGAAGCCCGATTTACTCGAGGCGTTTCGTTTATCTTATCAACGTTTATTAGGTCGTTTCGTTCTTGGCGGAGGCGATTTCGATTTGGGCAAGCCCATAATCATTTACAAATTCAATGCAATTCGGTAGGGCCATAAACATTTAACAAAATACATTTACAAAGAAGGCACTCATGCCTTTTCAGAATGATATACTAAAATCAAGGTTCAGAGTTTAACCCTTTTGTTTATAAAATACCACGTGTTCAAAAGGAATGATATGAAAATGACGGGTATATACTTATCGCCCGTACTCTCTTTATGACTTTGCGCTTCACGATCTTGTCTTCCTTCACATCTGCAGAGCACAACGCATAGATAAAAACTATACGCTAAGCATTTTCATGCTTAGTGGTTCTATACAGTTCTATTACAATATTCAATTTAACTTGGCATGCATTTAACATTAAACCATGCCTATTATATCAACATATACTCATGCTATTACTTTCGCATGCTTTCATTTTACAATTCATTTACTATATCAACATGCATTTTCAATGCAACAATTCAATTTATGAGATTTAAGCATATACATAAAAATCCCATTTACACTCGTCAATGTTGGTTACTTCACTTTTGACTATTCAATTCACATTCCCGGCCAGTTAGTTGGTAGATCCGGAAGCCCTTATTATCGACCGGTAATGTACTTGCACATTTAACAATTCGGTCTCCCATCACTTGACGGATCTTAGTTTGGTGCACCCCGACATGTGGTATTACTTAAATGCCATACGCCATCATGACGGATGCAGGTGGTGCATCCAGCCCTAGTGGGACATTGGACAATTCGGGTACCTTAGTGGATGCCGTTGGGTGCATCCGTCGGGAAGTTCATTCGACTCCATAATTCAATTCAAGATGTCGAATTGACCGATTGTTTACAATTCGATTTATCATTTCACATTCGTCGGTTTTCAAATATACATTCCGGTTCCATATTCACTTTCATTATCTTTTCAAAGATATACTCGATCTATACTTATTTCATATACTCATTCAACGTACTCATTTCATATACTCATTCATGTACTCATTTATATACTCATTCATGTACTCATTTCATAGTTACTTGGTAAACTACCAAAATACTTGAAATAAGAATAGAGTTAGAGAACAAACCAATTATTGATTCCTTTTTCTCTTTCGATACCAGTCCTAGGTCAGGTTGTTGCCTTCACCCGCACCTAGTCAAATACAATTTCTTCACTCTTAGTGGTTAAACAAATAATCAACCTTAACGAATATCGCCAAGGCAAAGCGAAGCTTAATTGAGACGGCGAGGTACGGTACGTTCTTCATTCAGTATCATTCTTATTTGAACCGCCGTTAATCATTTCTTAGGGTCCCTAAACAATCGGTGTATGAATACGGGACTTAACGGTGCAAAATATGCAAAAATAGGGCTGTTGGAAGTAGTGGTACCGATACCACTTTGGTGATGCCGTACACCGGTCCCTCCTGCTGCCCGGTGGATGGAGTGATACGAGTTTGAGTGGTACCGGTACCACTTGCCCTCTGCAACATGGTCTTGGGTACCACTTTTTGGTACCGGTACCAATACTCGATTTTGCCTAGAAAATGTCGGGTTTTGGTATTTCTCACCCATTTTTCTTCCACAAACCTTCTCCAATTCGTCCCATATCAAAAATCCACCATGGAATCCATCCAAAACAACTCCAAAGGTGGTTTAGAATCAATGAAAACCCTTTTCTCCCAAGTTAGGGCTTTTTTTTTTCCCAAA
Organism: Tetrastigma voinierianum; assembly: GCA_016808115.1. Taxonomy (NCBI): domain Eukaryota; kingdom Viridiplantae; phylum Streptophyta; class Magnoliopsida; order Vitales; family Vitaceae; genus Tetrastigma; species Tetrastigma voinierianum. The sequence goes on along the minus strand of JAEQBH010001920.1, from coordinate 214,565 downwards.
TCGAAAATCCGCAAAGATGAGGTTAGGGTTTGATTACTTTCTTACCTTAGCCTCTTCAAATCTTCTCTTCCAAGTTGTTAGATCTCTTAGGAGCAAGAAGTGGGGAGCAAAGCCAACTAAAACTTGATCTCTTGCAAACCCTAACTCTTTCTCCCTTTTTCTACTCTCTTCTTCTCCAAAAACGGGATGGCTAAAAAATGAGCCTCTAAGACCAAGTTTGGTCTTTTAAATCCCTTTTAAGTGTAAGATATGTTTGCAGCCTACACCCACATTTCTCATTTTTCATTTTTCATTTTTTTGTCTTAAGTCACTTAATCTTCATAAGGCCTTGTTTGGCCACTCAATAAATCCAATTTTCCATTTTTCACTTGGGAAAATTTCTGGGTTCAATCAATTTTCATTTAGCATATAATATTTGCCTTTGGCTTTTAGCCATATAATAATTTATTCAATATTCATTTAACAATTCCCGGAAATACCCAAGATGACTCAATTTATACCCGGAATATACAATAATTTTTATCATAATAGGCTCCAAAATGATATTGCTCAGATAATACACAACCTACAGTACTCCATTTCAAGGCTCACCAATCAGCAGCAAGTGTAGGAATAGGGCAAATTTCCTTCACAAACCCAGCAGAATCCCAAAGGAATCCACCAGGTAACTAGTGCCAGTGAAGTTGCTCCTAAGATGGATGAGGTGAAAGCCATTATCACTTTGAAAAGTGGTAAAGAAGTTGATTAACCAATACCCAAGCCACTAGATTCAACTAAGGAACAACAAGATAAGGAGTCGGAACAGATAGTGATTAAGGAAGAGATGATGAAGAAGAGCATGCCTACACCATTTCCTCAAGCACTAAGAGGCAAAAAGAGGGTGAACAACCCAACTGAAATTTTTAAGGTGCTGAGGTAGGTGAAAGTCAATATCCCTCTTCTAGACATGATCAAACATGTCCCAACATATGCCAAATTTCTAAAGACTTGTGCACTGTAAAGAGAGAGCTGAATGTGGATAAGACAACTTTCTTAGCAGAACAGGTGAGCTCCATCATCCAGTGTAAGACCCCAGTGAAATACAAGGATCGAAGGTCCCCTACCTTTTCGGTGAACATTGGAGGAACTTGTGTAGAAAAAGCACTGTTGGATTTAGGAGCCAGTGTAAACCTGTTACTGATGACAGATCACAAACCGAGTTATGAAACTGGGAGGATTAAAGCCTACCACCATCACCTTATCTTTGACGAATAAATCGAAAATTTAAAGCATAGTTGAATATGTTTTGGTGAGAAGTGGATAAGTTCACACTATCAGGTAGACCGTTGTTCTTCGATATCGAAAGTCGGTGACGATTAGGGGCTAATTATGTGCCCATTATACTTGGGAGACCATTTTTGGCCACATCAAATGGCATCATCAACTGCTGGAATGGAGTCATGCAGCTTACGTTTGGCAACATGACACTAGAGCTCAATGTTTTTCACTTAAGCAGCAAGCATGAGCCATTAGAGGAACAAGACCAGAAGAAGTTTGCCTAATTGGCATAGGTGAGGGAACGCTATGCTCGAGGAAGCTGCTGAAGGAGGCGATGGAGAGTATAGGGGAGTTTGATGAAAAAATATTTGCCGTCGCTCCTCTTTGCTTTTCTGAATTCCACCAACACTACCAGACAAGGCTTAAAAGATGGGTTGAGTGGACTCGGTCTCCCTTGAGACTGTAGAGTCCACTCCTTTTTGTTTTTGGTTTTATTTTATTTTATTTTACATTTGCTTTACTCATTTTTCTCTTTAGATTTTCTCTAATTTTAATTTAATCTTTGTTTTTAGCTCGTTTCCATTTTCTGCGTTTTTCTTTAATTTTTAAGCAGGCTACAGGTTTGTGCTTCAATTCACAATGGAATTGAAATTTCATAGCTTGCGAAATTTCGCAGGATCATTGTATCTTGTATATTAGCAATTTCACAGGGAAAAAGCTAAATTTCGCAGGCACTATAACGTAAGCATTGTAGCAGCAAGAGCATTGTAGCATTTTTTGTCTTTGAAAAATAAAATTGATATATATATATATATATATATATATATATATATATGTATAACTCTTTCTTAATAATAATAATAATATATAACATATATATAATATGTATATGTATATATATATATATATATAAATCCTTTATCTTTAAAAAAAAAATTTCTCGAGGTCTACTTGAAATTTCGTAGGCTGAGTGCACTCATATTTTCTTTTACAGCCATAACACTTATCAGACCTTTGTTTTGCCGTGATTTTGAGTATAGTTGGAAGCTTAGAGTGTAGAATATAAATATATCTAGAAAAAATAGTTTTCAGCCTATGATAAAGGCATAATTTTCAAAATGTTCAATGATAATTTTAACCTCTATTTTTTCTTCTTTCAACTTAATCTGTTTTGAAGCCAGATGAGTGAGGAATAAGGCCTCTTTGGGAAGCATACTTTTATATTTTTGATTTCCATTCTTTTATAATGATCATATTTTGCACTATTAATATTTTGGTTTAACACTTCTCCTCTCTTTTGTTGCTTGTTTCATGTGGCTCCTTCTCTCCACAACCGGTTGTATTTCTCCAAGGAGGTATCATTTCCTCCCTTAAATTTCCATTCCATAACCACATTGGGAACTGATGTAGGGTGGGTTGGGAGAGTTAGAGAAAGGAGGTGTTGATTTATGTTTTGAGCAAATCTATTTGTTTATTTGAATGAATTGCTAATTAGTTTATTTTTTAACAATATAATTCATGACTTTTTTAGTTTCTAGTTCATGCTTTTCTGAGTTTCTCATTTTGAGCTTTTTTTTTATGTACCCGACACAATAGAGAAATTGAAATTTTGTTCCAATATTTGTTGATGTTAGAATAGTTATGTAGTTAGGTTGATAACTTGTTGAAATTCTTACATTGTAATTCAAACCTTTTTCTTCCACTTTGAACTAACCACACACTAGTGCACATTAGATTTCATTTATAAATTTGAAAAATTGCTTTCCTCTTGTACGCAAGAAAGTGGCCTAAGTGCCTCCTAACCACATCAAACTAGGTCAAGACCCCTAATAAAGACCAATGAGTCTTTCAAAAAAAAAAGAAAGAAAGAAAAGGAAAGGAAAAAAAAAGAAAAACAAAGAAAAAAAAAGAAAAAGAAAAGAAAAGAAAAATTGTGACACTTTGCCTTGAAACTCGAGCACGGTCAGAGGTGCTCAACGGCAAGTATTTAAAGCCGGTGCCCTAAACAGCGGTTAGAGTCACCCGACTTTGTGCTCGTTACATGGAGTAAAATGAGCCAGGAGTTTGAGGTAGTAAGTCATAGGGTTTTGAACTCATTAAGTTTAGAATTGAAACTGAAGAGTTAGTGGTCAGAAAGAGATCCGCATGACTTGATGCCCTAAACCTTAATTGGTTGGGAGTCATCGGTGGATTCCCGTTACATGGACACTTGTGAGTTCGATACCCTTAGCATTGCACCCTTACAGCAAAAAAAGGAGTTATGGAATAAAAGTGGGTCCTGATCTATTGAGGTTGGTTAGTCTGCAAGGTTTAGACAAGAGCTAGGTTGGGGGGAAAGGACAATTTGACAGTTTATTTTTGAAAACTAATCAAGTTAACACTTAGGTTTTTATGGAAGGTGTTAGGTTGGTTCTTTAGGAGTTGACACTGTTTTGATACTTGACTTTGCATAGCACACACTCTTCTTGAGATGGTCTTTGGACAGGGTTTTGATAACTGGTGCTGTAGGTTAGGTTTTATCACTTCATTAATTTTGAAAACCATATTTTTTGTGTACTTATATTTATATAGCTCATCTGGCCTTTATTTGCTTTCTTCTTCTTCCATTGCTAAGGGACTAGCAATGTATCAGTTGGGGGGAGTGATTACTACCCAAATAGTGCTATTTTACACCCTTATTAATATAGGTTTTGAGCACTTTTTGTGTAGTAATCGCCCTAATTAACCCAATTGGTATGTTAGGACTACAGAGCTACTAATCAAATTTTGTGAGTTTGGTTCTTTTAGGCGCTATATCTTGAGGACGGGATTCAAGTCAAGGCATAGAATCCGATTGCGGTGCGAGCACCCAAGCCGGAGGAAAGAAAGAGCGACGGGAATGGAAGAGTTTGCATGCACCTTGGCAATTTCGCAAGGGTTACAAAATTTCTCAAGGCTGCTAAAATCGACACTAATATTGCTGCTTTTGACTTTTTGCTTTTTTTTTTTGTCACTTTTTGATTGTCTTCCTGATTTTTCCCCTTGTAATAGTGTTTGTCTTGGTTATTTTGGTATTTTGTAATGGGGTTTGGCTATAAAAGCCCTAAGACAAGACATTGTAAAGACTCTTTTTTATTATTAACATTTTGGAGGGAAGCTTTCAGCAATTCCCGCCTTTTCTCATTTTTCCTCATTTTCTTTCATTTTCTCACCAGCCAAACAGCCTCTAAGGATGACAACTTAGAGGATGAGCAGTTAAATCCCTCTTTGCCTTGAAGTAGAAGGCTATTGGGCAAAGGATTTAAAGGTTCTGAGGGTCTCTCATGTTTTTAACGCAGGTATTTATTGATATTTATGTGTCTCCCTTCAACCCTAGGTTCAAATCCCTTAGATGCACCTTGAATGACTTGTACTTGGCAATCTTTAGGGTTTAGTGGATGCCTATTGTTGATCCACTGAGTTTCGGTAGTTGCCATTTATTAGTCATTGGAAAGTAGGTCAAGGAAATGCATCTTTAATGCCTAAGACTATTAATGTTCAATGAATGCTATTTGTCAAAGGATAATTACTAAGGGTCAAGTTTTATAGCTAAATGAAGATCCGGTTTGGGAGATGACTATATGTCATCTTCCCCAACACGAGGAAAAGAGCCCGAGGTCCCCTCAGTTACCATTAGAATCCAAACCCAGTAGCCTGATACTTCAAGGAGATTTATTTAATATTTTTACTTCATTTTATTTCCAGTTTTCAACCATTACACCCTCTGTTTTTATCAAAACCCAAAATCCAAATGAATTCACCATTTTGAAACTCAGTATTAGCCATTTACACGAAGAAAACCCATCCTCGTGGACGATCCTAGAGCCACTATATTGCAGTAGCAATGCTATGGTAGTAAGAGGTATTATGTATAAATTTTGTTGATTCACGATACCCCCTACTGAAGCGAATTAGTCTCATCCAAGCTGATACCGACAAAGAACATCTCTATAGTGCAAAAGGACAAGGTTATACTCAATTATGCTATACTAAGTGGAATGAAATTTAATGTGGGAGCATTTATTAAGAACTCCATCTTGGAGTTGATCTATGGGAAGGAAATCGCCCACCCATCCCTTATCATTGAGCTCTGTCTGAGAGTTAGGATGGAGATATTGAAGGATAAAGAAAAATGCCTCCCATGATTCCTCTCCCATTCCTAATAGAAAAGAAAGTCCGTCCTGCTAAGCTTATTACTGAGGGAGAACAAGAAGGAAGAAAAGAAAATGTGCCAAAGTTTGACGACTCGGAGAGTGAGGAAGATGAATCTGAAGGAGGACACAATTAGAGTGACTTATAGAATGTCTCAGAGGAATACGGAATTGGCCAAGAAACATTGGGAGGAATACCAAGACTATAGGAAGAGTAATTACTAGCTTCATATAGATAATGGCAGGATCTTGTGGCAACTTAACGCCATGGTAGAGGGGTAGGAGCTCTAGGGTCAGCGTTAGTAGCAACATTCACAGTACATGACTCAACTCATGGCCTACCACCATAGCCAGGGTGCTTCTTCAGTTAGTCCATCGAGTATCCCTCTTCCCCTTGACCTACTAGCTTGGCCATCTGCATCCCCACCAGAGGAGTCAGCTTTAGATAAGGACATGCCTTAGCATAGTGGAGTTTTATGTTCTCCTATTTCATTTGCATTGGGGATAATGCTATTTTTTAGTTTGGGGGCATGGCTTGCCCATTTTGGACATGACATTATTATCACTCTACTTTAAATCTATATGTCTATCTCTTTCTCTTTGGATAATATTTGGGATACTCTCTTTCTCCTCATATCTCTTCTTGTGTGTGGAATTTTGGAATTTGATTTGGTCATTTGTTTGTTTTGTTTTATGATTTGTTAATCTAGTTTTGTTTTGTGAGTTTTGATATAAATTGATGCATCCCTAGTTCATGCTTTGTCATATGTTTATGATTATAGTATTCTATCTTTATTAATATATTACTTGAGCTATCATGTTTATCATCACTAGTTTTGGATTGTTTAAAACATTGAGCTACCATATAGTTTGCTCAATTGTGATCTTTGGTGCCTATGATGAATAAACATTTTGAAAAATCTAAAAAATATTTGAAAAGGTTGTAGTTTTGTTTTGTTGAGTTTCTTGTGAGATAACAATGTTGCCTATGATGAATAATGATCGAACCTCTCTTTTATATAATGAAATCTAGAGATAGTTATGTGTTAGCCCAAGGGTACCTCTAATTGAGGTTTTGATGATAACAAACCAAGGATATTGGTTACTAATGGTTAACATTGAGTTGAGTGATAGGTTGAAATTGATCAAGCATCAAATGAAGATATTCCAAGCTTAAGATGACACTAGTGTATTTGATCAAGCTCTTGGAAGTCAATTTCACTCAAATCAAAGAACCAAGATTTCAAATCTAAAATGAAAAGCAACAAAGACTCCAAGCTCAAGCATCAAGTGAAGATTTTGTAAGCTTAGGAATCTATGTAAGATGAATGCATTGGTGCACTTTTGGGGTATATTATCTTTTGCATGCATATTCTTCATAACTCGTCTTCTTTTTTTTTTTTCTAAATTGAATATCTTTTTGAAAACTTAAGTATGAGCATCAAACCTTAGGCATTTAAAGTTTAAAATGTATTCAAAAGTGTTTTCTAAGGTTTGGAATTGAATTGGAATGACAATAACCTAAAGTGATAATTTTCAGGGCCTTTTCGGCATTCTTTGCATAGTTGGTGATTTTAACTCGATTTGACTTTAAATTGATTAAATATTTTAAAACCTATATTTAATAATCAAATATTAGTTATTTGGAGTTTAAAATGTGCTTAAAAGAGTTATTTAAAGTTAAAAACTGATTTGGAACGAAAAGGAGTTGAAACGAACCCAAAACGACTTTTTCTAACAAGTAACTAGTTGATTTGTTTAGGTCATCCGGTTGGTCCAAGTGGTTGACCAATTCAGTCAACCAGTCGAGAGTGTAATGTTGACCGTTTAGGTGGAGAAAGGTATGTTTTTCATTTTTATGAATCGGTAGAGCAAACCTTTGACCTGTTGGTCAATCGGTCGAGTAAACGATCATCTCAATGGTCACCTATAGTGCATTAAATGCACAACTACTAGTTTATTAATTGAACCGATCGACCGATTGGGTACCATAAGCTACTTGAGATTTCACCCCTATAAATTCTTAGTTGGGGATCATTTATAGCCATGAGACTTGTTGCATTTATTCTCTAAACGACCATTTGCTACTTAATTCTCAATCTCATTTCTTGGTGCATGAAATTATCATTTGCATATCCTAGAGTGCACCTTTGATTTCATCCTAGCTTGAGTTATATTTGTTCAATCTTGTGAGCTAGAGAGAGTGTCTCTTTGTGCTTAAGTTTGAAAGCTTCAAATGTGCATAGCTAGGAGGATTTGTGCAGTGCCCATTAGAGTAAAAATCCAAGTGAAAAAGGAAGAAGCTCGAGTTGGAGCTTGAAACTAGTGGAACCCTCACCGGTTGAAGGTTGAGGAGAAGTGGATGTAGGCAAGGGTGTGTCGAACCACTATAAATCTGGAGTTTGATTTCTCTACTCTATATCTCTTTATTTAATGCTTTTGTAGTTAAATTTGTAGATTTCTTATTGATTTGCAAAAAGTATTTGAGAAAGCCAATTCACCCCCCTCTTAGTTAATTTGCTAAGTCATATTAAACTTTCAGTTGCTATCAGAGCAAGGCTTCTTGTTTTCAAAGGCTTAACCATCTAAGAGGAAAATGACTAGCACTAGCACAAAAATTTTTCAAGGCGAAAGTTTTTTTTTTTTTTTGGATAATTAAGCGTTTATTTCCAAAAAGCAAACCACACAACCAAAGAATACACGAGCCCAAGGCCCCGAATGAAAGAAAAAGCGGACATAGCACTCCCCTGAACTGAGAGAAGGCCACAGCCCGAAACAACCAACAACAACCAAGGACAACAAAACAAAAGAACCAAACTCACTTCCACAACCCGGAAGGAGACACCACACCCCAAAGCCCAGCCCACAGCCCGGGCAAAGGCAACCAGGGCCCAAAAGAGACCAGGACCCAACCAACAACAAACCCATCAATCAACCAAGAGAACCATCAAGTCCAAAGATATGAAGCGGGAAGGACCATCTCTCCAAAGATATCAAGTCCAAGGCGAAAGTTTCCCATCAATAAACCTTATTTCTTTGTCGAGTCTGATTATCATTTTTGGAAAAACAAAATGACTTGGTATTTGCAATCTCTTGACATGGATGTTTGGAAAACAATCTTGTTTTGATACACCTTTCCTACAAAAACCATTGATGGATTTAAAACTCAAAAATCTCTTGAAGATTATGATAATGAAGAAAATAAAAATTTCAATTGAATTCAAGAGCTATTTACATTATTGTATGTACTATGGATAGGAATGAATATAGTAGAATTTGTTAATGCAAAACGGCTAAGGAAGTTTGGAGGATACTTGAAATTACCCATGAAGGAACCAACCAAGTCAAAGATTCTAAAGTTAGAATTCTTGTTATTGATTAAGAAATGTTCAAACTGAAACCTAATGAATCTATTGTTGAGATGTTTACTAGGTTAATGGATGTTGTCGATGGACTTGAAGGTTTGGGAAATAGGGTAAGTGAAGAAGATAAGGTATCTAGAATTCTAAGATGCCTACCTCCCAAATGGAACTCTAAAACGGAGGCTATTGTGGAAGCAAAATTTTTGAGAGAGCTACCTCTTGAAGAACTTATTGGTTCCTTGATGACCTATGAAATGAAGATTACAAGACAAGAAAAGGAAATGCGAGAGGAAGAAGGCAATAAGAAGAGTATTTGATAGGCGTTTTGCGTGATTGTGTTTAAAATATGTGCGATAAAGTGTGCAAGGAATGCCAAACCGCACAAGTATATGCTTATCGAGTAATATAGTGTACTCAATGTACGGATATCGATCCATAGGGAAAATGGGGATGATAAGTACCAATATAGTGATCAAAATGTTCAATCAAAAGTAAAACTAAATTAAAACAACTTTCAATGTAACCTTTGAGTTTCACAACTAGGAATTACTAAATGGGTATAAAAGTCTAGGGTGTTGGTATTATTGGACAATCCTATCATGTTAATGCTAAAATTCCATTCTATCATTTCATGCAAATGTCTTCTAAGATGGTTCTTATCTATGAGTAATTATAAGCCTTTCTCAAGGTCAAATAGCCTACCATTTAACACTAGGTTTCTTGCTTCTTAGCTCAACTCCAAGTGTTAAAGATGCATTTAGATAAAAGAACCACTAAGCCTCCTAATTGTTGGTAATTTCTATATTATCCAATTAATTAGGTTAACTCATCTATGTTTAATTCTTCATTCACTTTTCAAATCTCACAAAGAATCACTCACCATATTAAGATTGATAAGAAATTAACATGTCAAATTCAACCAAGCATGAATTAATGGAAAAACAATTACTAAAAGATAATAGAATTATGAAAATTAACAACCAAACATAATATTCATGTCCAATATAAAACCAACACCCTAGATCACAAAATTAGAACATAATGTAAGTCTGATCCATCATAATGTTAAGAATATACATGAAAGTAAAGGGAAGGAAAACTCGAATGACCGAGAGGATGATGGATCTTCAAGTTTCTCCCTCCAAAGCCTTCAAATTTCTTCAAAAGTTGCAAAAGACGACTCTTCCAAAGTTGCAAAAGATGACTCTTCCAAACCCTATCGAACCTCCCTGGCGCGAGCCCCCTTCAATTAGTGTATTTTTCTTTTTAAAGTCTTTGCCCAGAAACGTCACGAGATCGCAACGGCGTGACGTTGAGTATTGAAGACTGGTCCAACGTCGTTGATCGCAACGTCGCAACGTTGGAGCAAGGTTTTGTAATCTTCCTTCTTTAAGTCTCCAACAAGCCTCACTTGCACCATTTTACCTATAAGACCAAATATAAAACTAAATATTAGAAATGTAACAAAACAACGTTTATTTATATGAAAAACAGATCACAAACACGCTAAATCTCGGGTATGTAATGAGTGTTTTGGACACTCATCATACCCCCAACCTTAGCTTCTTGCTTGTCCCCAAGCAAAAGACTGACTCAAAACAAAAAGGTACTTGAAAATAACACACCAAAATGCAAACGACATGAGTATGATACACATGATGTTAAAAGAAGGATCAAAATGAACACAAGTTGCAACGCTAGCTTTTTCATCCAAAATTGTAAGATCCTTAAGGTTGTTAAACTTTATAAGGAACTTATGTGACGCCCGAAACCCGGGGGTCCCGTTGTAACGCCCCAAAAATACCCTAGAATTTTTATAATAATTTTATTATATATTTTGGGTATGAATTGGGCAAAACTTGGGTTTTTCCGGGAAAAGTGATGAATTGACAAATTATGAAATAGCAAATTTAGTGAACCAGAAAATTTGAGCACCAAAACAAGGATAAAATTTAAATTTCCATAAGGGATATAAATATCAAAGAAGGGGAGTAGAGATGGGCCACAATAGAATTAAAACAAGTTGAATTGCAAAATTAAAGAGTTGTGGGCTAGTTGCAAATTATGAAAAGTTGAAAATATTAAAAATGAAAAACCAAAGCTAAAATGCATTTGGTCTCCATTTGCCCTAGCCAAAACGTGTGAGAGAAAGAGAGCAAAGAAAACAAGAGGAAGAAGAGGAAGAAGAAGAAGGAGGGGAGGAAGATCAAAACCAAGGTATGTTGTCTTAGAATCAATATATTTTGGATTCCTAGGGTTTTAGAAGGAGAATTGATCCTCCTTTGTCTAGGGTTTTTGTGGAAGAGATCACGCAAACCCTTAACTTGTTGAGGTGCTGTGGGTAAAGCCCCAAATGTACAAGCAAGACATGAATCCTCCCTTTAAGGTTGGATTCTGGTTTGTGTGAAGAAAAAGGGTTGGGTTAGAACAAACCCTAATAAATCTGTGTATTTGGAAGGTGTATGGGTTAAGACCCATATTAGAATGGTTTTGAAGAAATTCATGATAGGTCTTTGAAATGAGAGAAGGATTGAATGTTAAATTGAGTAGAAAAGAGATCATAAGATGAATTTGAAGTGGTCTTGAAGTATTTATGAGGTATAGAGTTGATTGGAGTTGAAACATATGGAAAAATGTGAGAAAACACACATTCTGGGCACTTTTCGGAGAGTCCTACCGGTAGGAGTTAAGTCCTACCGGTAGAACTTCGGTTCTGGTCATTTTTGACCAAGTCCCTGCCGTGGGACTTAAGTCTACCGGTAGGACTTATTCTGATTTTTCCTGTTCTGACCAGTTTTCTATTTTGGCCATAACTTCCTCATTTCTTATCCGATTTGAGTGATTAAAGTGGCTAAATAAAATAGACTTCAAGGAGAACCAAACTTAAAGAGAAATATGAAATCAAGTTCTGACCTAAAGTGGTCTAAAAGTCCTCAAAGTGGAGCCGTGTACAAGCCAAATTCTGGTTCCAGCTTTTTGAACATAAGAGAGAAGTCCGGGTTGTTTCGAGGACGTGGCAGGAGTTCCGGTCTCCGAATTGGGTGATTCAGTTGGAATAGAACCCTTAGCACCTTAAGCTTTAAATTATTACAAGGACCTAATGTCAAATATGAGTTAAGACCCCGGAAAATGAATAATACCAACAGTCGAGTGTCGATAAACCGACTAGTTGGCATGAAAATGCCATAACTTTAGTTTGGATGATCGATTGGAAATGAGTTACAACTACTAGAAGTAAAGTAAACTCATAGAAGAATAAGAATGAATTCTAGAGTCAAAAGCGTACCATCTTAGAATTCGTAGAGCAAGCGGAATCCGTTTAGTGCGATTATTTGCATAATCACTAAGAGTGAATGAATTGTATTTGACTAGGTGCGGGTGAAGACGACAACCTGGCCTAGGATTGACACCGAGAAAGAAACGGAATCGATAATTGGTACGTTTCTATGCAGTTCTCTACATTCTAAGTTTGTTCTTATTAAGTTCGTATTTTTCATATTATTCTGTTTGCGACATATACATATATATTGATTCGAATGATTAGTATTTGAAATGCTTGATAAATATTGTCATGAATGCGTGTATTGGCTACAATGATTATTACATAAAAGTAAATTGATTTGAAACCGTTTTATTGAATGACTGACGGCGGAATTCACCAGCCCGAATTGTCATGAAGATAGCAAGTAATTAATAATGCGAAATCCACATTGCTCTTGAATGACAAACCGGGATGAGTTTCACCAAGCGAATCGTAGGTGAATGTCGAATTCTATAGTCGCATGTGAGGCGGTAATATTGAATGTGATACCACATTACTGCGAATGACCAAGCGATGGGGATTCACCAAGCTGAATGCATCGTGGATTTGTTCTATAGCTATATGTGGGATCACAAACAGGAAGCGATGGTATTGAAAAGTGTATTTATTTATGTATCTTTTTGCTGATATTATATAAGGCATTATTTTGATATATGCATGATGATTTATATATGAGCGAATGGAATCTGAGAACTCCTATATAGAACCACTAAGCATGAAAATGCAGCGTATTATTTTTATCGAAATGCGCGGTGCAGTGATGAACATCGACAAGACCACAGGTCGAGCTGAGTCATAAGCGAAGGAATTACGGGTATCTCCGTCATATGCATTACTCCATTTTCTTTTAAAACATTGACATTTTGTAAAATAGTTTGAACTCTCTGGATCCTTAAATTTTTGTAAAGGCATTTTTTGTTAAATGTAAATATTATGAATCTTTTGTTAATTGTAAATGTTTATGGGCTTGCCCTAGTAAATCTTCGAATTTACAAATCTCAAAATGAATAAGACAAGCCAAATGTTTTGATAAGATAAATTAAAAAATGTCGGAATGCTTAGGAACTCTGATGTTAAATGTCAGGACAGTCGAAAGGATCAAGGTGTAGCACAAAAACTAAAATTTAATAAAGCGATAACTAAAGAGATTTAATTAATGACTTTAAAGAAATAAAGCGGCGTCCCGGGGTTTGGTTCGGACTGCCAATCGGGTCGAGGTCCGGGACTCGGGGGGTATGGCTATTGGTATCGAGGCGGGTTTAGGCGGTTCTACAAGTGATTTTGAAATTGTTTTGTAAATGATTTCGAAGTGTTTATGGCATCATTGCATTTTGCATATAAAGGATAATATGACTCGATGCGGATCTTGTGGGTCTTAATAGGATAAGCATGGATGGATTCAGAGGCTCCGTGGGTCATAGGCGACCGTGGGGATGAGCGTCCGAGATAGTCCACGCAAGTGTGGAAGGTGGGCAAGCATCGCATGCTCCACCACTACACCAACAGGAACCAACAATGGGAGGAACTATGGAGATCCTCCATCAGATAGCTCAGGCACTACAAGGAGTGGCACAACCAGCTGCAGTTGCTCCACAACGATCTGCCATCGAGCGAATGGCAAGGTACTCGACCGATAGATTTTATGGGAAAGAAAGATGATGAACCTGCTACGGCAGAAAATTGGCTCGAGAGGACCGACGAATGCCTAGATACAAATGCATTACGACGGAAGAAATTAGGTGTGCGGTTTCACTACTTTAAGAGGAAGCTTATCAGTGGTGGGTTTCAGTGATAAGGACTGCACCACCGGAAAGTGTGACATGGAAGTTCTTCTTGGATGAATTCAGGAAGCAATATGTAGGTCGTATCTATTTGAACAATATGAGACGAGAGTTTCATAATTTGAAGCAAAGACAGATGAGCGTGACCGAATATCAAAGAGAATTCACTCGGTTGAGCAAGTATGCTCCCGAGATACTAGTGTCTGAAGAGGAAAGATGTCGTAAGTTTGAAGATGGTCTCAATGACCATATCCGAGCCCATGTCACCGGATTTTGCCATGAGGATTTCTCAAAAATAGTGACATGTGCTCCTACTTTATAGAAAAGTAAAGAAAGAAGAGAGATAGCGAGAAAGAGGAACGGGGTAAGAAAAAGCTCAGTCAATCGAGTGCTCATCGTGACCAAAGTAAAAATTCAAAGGACCACGAGGGTTCTAATCAACCTACCGATTCAAGCTACCGGTAGCCAAGAGTGTTCTACGATACCGTCGGTTGCAAGTGCACGGAGGTGTTTCTAAAGGACAAGTTATCCTTCATTGTCCTCATTGTGGAAGGAAGCACAAGGGAGAGTGTTGGAAATTGGCTAGTGCTTGTTTGGCTTGTGGATCTACCGAGCACAAGGTGAAGACGTCTAGAGCACGTTCGCTACAGCACCCGGGCCCGGGGGCAATGTTTCATCAGTCCCGGAAAGGCAGCAAGGAAAAATGTTGCGTTGCAGGTGAGAGACGGGGACGCAGTTGCGGGAAGACAGGATGCTCGTGCTCCAGCTAGAGCATATGCAATGAAAGCAGTGGAAGATACCGATGCCCCGGATGTGATAATCGGTAATTTCACTATCTTTGATACTTTTGTGCATGCATTGATAGACCCAGGATCAACTCATTCATATGTGTGTACTGACATACCCAACTTGGGTAATTTACCGAGGAGTGAAACCGAGTATGATATCTTGGTGACGAACCCGCTCGGGCATAGTGTTATTGTGAACAAAGTGTATAGAGATTGTCCTATCAAAATACAAGAGTATGCATTTTTGGGAGATTTGATTAAGGTTATGTCGGGAATTTGATGTGATATTGGGGATATGGTGGATTATCAGGCAAATGATAGTCGATTAGAATGAAAGAGTGACCTTAAGGACACGGATGACATTGAGGTTATTTTCATGGCGAAGTCGAATCACCTCTCTGTGTAGTATCCGCAGCGATTGCGAGAAAAATGGTGCAAAAAGGATGGCAAGCCCTATTTGGCTTATGTGATCATTTGGTAAAGCCAGAGGCTTCTAGTGTATCCGATATTCCTACCATTAGTGACTTTCCGGACGTATTTCCGGAAGAGTTGGCAGGATTGCCTCCATAGAGGGAGATTGAATTTGCTATCGACGTTGTACGGTGCCTGCAGGCATCCATTACCGTATAGAATGGCTCCACTTGTTTAAAAGGAATTGAAATTGCAATTGCAAGAACTGCTAGAAAAGTTGTCGACCAAATTATCACCATGGGGCTCTGTGCTTTTTGTTAAGAAGAAAGATGGTACACTTGGCTATGTATTGATTATGAACAAGCTGAACAAGGTGACCGTAAGAATAAGTATCCGTTACCCGAAATTGATGATTTGTTCGGCCCGATTGAAAGGTGCAAGTATCTTTTCGAAGATTGACTTGAGATGCGGGTATCATCGATTCGAAAATTAAAGTAGCGATGTGCATAAGGCGGCGTTAGAACCGCGATATGGACATTATGAGTTCCTTGTAATGCCGTTTGGTTGACGCCAATGCTCGGCGACTTTCATGGACTTAATGAATGTCGTGTTTTCCGGCCGTGTGGATCGGAGTTTATGCGTAGTGTTCATAGGCGACATTCTTATTATTCGAAAGATCGAAAGTCATGACACACACGCCGGGTAGTGTTAGAGATTTTGAAAAGAAACAGGTTATCACGAAACTAAACAAGTGTGAATTTTGGTTAGCGAAGTGTCGCTTTGCGGGGCACATCGTATCGAAGGAATCAGTGGATCAAGAAAATAGAAGTGGTTGTCGAGATGGAAGCCCGCAAAAATGTTACCGAGAAGTCGTGTTTCAAGGACTGCGAGTTTACTACAGGAAGATTTGTTAAGGGTTTCTATGATTGCAGCCTAGATGACAGAGGTTGCTCCCGAGAGAAAAATGTAAAGTTTGAGAATGGAGTGAAAAATGTCAAGGAAGTTTGAAAAGCTAAAAAGCATTCTTAACCGCGAGGCTCCGGTGCTTACTGGTAGGCCTCTGGTAAAAGAATATGTGATCCTATAGTGATGCTTCACTAAATGGACTCGGATGTGTCCTAATGCAAGAGGGTAAAGTGGTAGCCTATGCTTCAAGACAATTGAAGCCACATGAAAAGAATTACCCCACGCATGATTTAAATTAGCCGCAATTGTATTTGCGTTGAAAATTGGAGACATTATTTGTATGGAGAAAAATGTTTTATTTACACCGATCATAAGAGTCTTAAGTATTTGCCCTCCTAGCGAGGAAGCAACGAGACAACGGAGGTGGATGGAATTGATAAAGATTATGGCTAGTGATTGACTATCACTAGGGAAAGGGCAATGTAGTGGGTGATGCCTTGAGTAGGAAAGGCAGTGCAAGCGCTTGATGATTAAATGCCAATTTGTCTTCAGGATGATGGTGGGTTGTGGCGAGGAATTAATAGCGAGACCGAATTTGTTGAATCAAGTCTTTAGAGGCACGAGAATGATATGAGAAGTTTACGCACGTAATGAAACAAATTGGAGATGGTAAAGAAACTGATTTCACAGTGAATGAAAATGGAGTGTTGTATTATAAGGATCGGGTTTGTGTACCCGATGATGATGGATTGAGAAAAGCCATACTTGAAGAGGCACATGGTGGATCTTTTGCTATCCATCCCGGTAGCTCAAAGATGTACCAAGATTTGAAAGCTCCATTGGTGGTCAGATGAAAAAGAGATATGTCGAAATTTGTAACCAAGTGTTTGGTGTGTCCAAAGTAAAGAGCGAGCATCAAGTCCCTTGAGTTATTGCGGCCTATCGAATACAGTGGAAATGGGGCCAGAATCACCATGGATTTTGTGGTTGGGTTACCATTGATAGGAGAAAACATGACTTCGGTTGGAGTCGTAGTCGATCGATTGACCAAGTCGACTCACTTCCCTACCGGTGGTGACTATTAAACTGACAAGCTAAGCAATTTGTATATCAAGAAATAGTTCGGTTACGGGATTCCAATATCCATAATTTCAGACCGAGATCCGAGGTTTACTTCGAGATTTTGGGGAAAATTGCAAGAAGCCATGGGCACTAGACTGAATTTCAGTACAGCGTTCCACCCGCAAACGGATGGACAATCAGAGAGAGTGATCCAAATTCTGGAAGATATGTTGAGGAGTTGTGCGATCGACTATGAGGGAAGTTGGGATCGACACATCCCTTTGGTTGAATTTGTGTACAACAACAGTTTCCAATCAAGTATTGGAATGGCGCCTTACGAGAATACATATGGAGAAAATGTAGAACTTGGATTGTGTTGGAATGGCTGAGTGAAAGAAAAGTGATTGGCCCCGATTTGATACGCGAGACTGAAGAAAAAGTTAAAATGATTAGAGGGAGGGGTGAGTGGCCACGACGAGACCAGAGAGTCATATGCCGACGCAGAAGAGAAAAGATATTCGATGTGAGGTCGGTGAAAAAGTGTTTTTAAAAGCTATCGCCTTGGAAGAGAGGTGATGAGGTCGAGGGGAAAAGGGCCATTGAGCCTAGATTTATTGGCCCATGAGGTATTGTCGAGAAAAAGTGGGTCTAGTAGCATACAGTTAGCATTACCTCGGGACTTGGAAAGATCCGCAATGTTTTCCTTGTCTGATCTCTGGAGAAGTATCGTTCGGATCAGAGCCGTAGCAGTCTCTTCGAGGAGACGATTGAATGGGCGGTTGGCCTATGAAGAAGAAGAACCAGTGGAGGTCTTAGCTCGGGAAGTGAAAGAATTGCGGAACAAGAAGATTCCGTTAGTCAAAGTGTTGTGGAGAAATCACAAGACCGAAGAAGCCACTTGGGAGAATGAGGAAACGATGCGGCAGCAGTATCCGCAACTGTTTAACTAAGGTAAATTTCGAGGACGAAATTTTCTTAAGTGGGGGAGAATTGTAACGCCCAAAAATACCCTAGAATTTTTATAATAATTTTTATTATATGATGCAGGTATGAATTGGAGCAAAACTGAGTTTTTCGAGGAAAGAAGTGATGAATTGACAAATTATGAAATAACAAATTTAGTGAACCCGAGAAAATTTGAGCACAAAACAAGGATAAAATTTAAATTTCCATAAGGGATATAAATATCAAAGAAGGGAGTAGAGATGGGCCACAATAAATTAAAACAAGTTGAATTGCAAAATTAAAGAGTTGTGGGCTAGTTGCAAATTATGAAAAGTTGAAAATATTAAAAATGAAAAACCAAAGCTAAAATGCATTTGGTCTCCATTTGCCCTAGCCAAAACGTGTGAGAGAAAGAGAGCAAAGAAAACAAGAGGAAGAAGAGGAAGAAGAAGAAGGAGGGGAGGAAGATCAAAACCAAGGTATATTTGTCTTAGAATCAATATATTTTGGATTCCTAGGGTTTTAGAAGGAGAATTGATCCTCCTTTGTCTAGGGTTTTTGTGGAAGAGATCACGCAAACCCTTAACTTGTTGAGGTGTTGTGGGTAAAGCCCCAAATGTACAAGCAAGACATGAATCCTCCCTTTAAGGTTGGATTTACGGTTTAATTGCAAAGAAAAAGGGTTGGGTTAGAACAAACCCTAATAAATCTGTGTATTTGGAAGGTGTATGGGTTAAGACCCATATTAGAATGGTTTTGAAGAAATTCATGATAGGTCTTTGAAATGAGAGAAGGATTGAATCGTAAATTGGTAGAGATCATAAGAGAATTTGAAGTGGTCTTGGAAATTATTTATGAGGTATAGAGTTGATTGGAGTTGAAACATATGGAAAATGTGAGAAAACACACGATGGGCACTTTTCGGAAGTCCTACCGGTAGGAGTTAAGTCTGCCGGTAGAACTTCGATTACGGTCATTTTTGACCAGAATCCTATAGTAGGACTTAAGTCCTACCGGTAGGACTTGTTACTGAACTTTCTGTTCCTGACCAGTTTTTGTATTTTGGCCATAACTTCCTCATTTCTTATCTGATTTAGTGATTCAAGTGGCTACTACGTAAAATAGACTTCAAGAGAGACAAACTTAAAGAGAGAAAGAGGCATAGTCAAATTCTAATCCTAGTGATTACAAAAATTCACTCAAAGTGGAGCCGTGTGCAAGCCAAATTCTGGTTCCAGCTTTGAACATAGAGAAGTCCGGGTTGTTTCGGACGTAACTTGAGTTCCGGTGCTCCGAATTGGGTGATTCCAGTTGGAATAGAACCCTTAGAACCTTAGCTTTAAATTATTACAAGGACCTAATGTCAAAATATGAAGTTAAGACCCCGGAAAAATGAGTAATACCAACAGTCCCGAGGGTAATCAGTAAACCGACTAGTTGGCATGAAAATGCCATAACTTTAGTTTGGATGATCCGATTGAAATGATTCCAACTACTAAGTAAAGTAAACTCATAGAAGAATAAGAATGAGTCTAAGTCAAGACGTACCATGCAGAATTCGCGAGGCAGCGAATCCGTTTGAAATGCGATTATTTGCATAATCACTAAGAGTGAATAGATTGTATTTGACTAGGTGCGGGTGAAGGCGACAACGGCTGGATTGACAGAAAAGAACGGAGTCGATAATTGGTGCATTCTATAAAGTTCTCTATTCTAGTTTGTTCTTATTCATTCCTTATTTTCATATTGTTCTCTATTTGCGACATATACATATATATTGATTCGAATGATTAGTATTTGAAATGCTTGATAAATATTGTCATGAATGCGTGTATTTGAGCTACAAGCGAATTTATTGCATAAAAGTAAATTGATTTGAACCGTTTTATTGATTGACCAACATGATGGAATTCACCAACTGAATTCGTCATGAAGGTAGCAAGTAATTAATAATGCGAGAATCACATTGCTCTTGAATGACAAAAACGGAATGATTCACCAAGCTGAATGCATCGTGAATGTCGAATTATAGTCGCATGTGGGGACGGTGGCATATTGAATGTGATGCACATTACTCTTGAATGACAAGCGAAGCGGGATTCACCAGTGAGATACGTAAGTGGATGTCGAATTCTATAGCTATATGTGGGATCTAGGCAAAGAAGCGATGGTATTGAAGAGTGTATTTATTTATGTATCTTTATTACAACGTGTGTATAAAGACATTATTTTGATATATGCGCAGTTTATATGAGCGAAATGGAATACGAACTCCTATAGAACCGCTAAGCATGAAATGCTTAGCGTATTGTTTTATCAATGCGCGGTGCCGGGAAGTGATAGACGCCAGAGAAGCAAGACCTAAGATCGAGCTGAGTCATAGCGAAGGAATTACGGGTATGCTCCGTCATATGCATTACTCCATTTCTTTCAAACATTGACATTTTGTAAAAGCAGTTTGAACTCACGGATCCTTATTTTTGCTTGAGCATTTTTGTTAAATGTAAATATTATGAATCTTTTGTTAATTGTAAATGTTTATAGGCTTGCGAATGAAATAACAGCGAGAATTTACAAATCTAAAATGAATAAGACAAGCCAAATGTTTGATAAGATAATTAAAAATGTCGAGATGGCAAGACTCCGCTTAGTTCATGATCGGAATGATCGGGATCTGGTCGTGACACTTTTGAAAAACTAAATTTAATAAGCGATAACTAAAGAGATTTAATTAATGACTTTAAAAGAAATAAAATGAGCGTCACCGGGGTTTCGGTTGGACTGCATGTCGGGTGGTCGGGGCTCGAGAATTCGCCACACCGTTGACAACCAGTTTACCCGTATAATTTATGTGGATTTTGGGTGACCCGATACCACACTGTTATGTCCCATTTATAGGGATCCATATTTTCACAAAAAATCGGGCATAGTCTCCTTTGTTCGGAGAGCTCTACCCAATATACAACTTGTATAACAATATAATCATAACTCATCTAGGGTCTCAACAAAAGTAGTAATGACCACATAGGGTCCATCTGCCCATATCCCCAATATACATCCCTTTACTGGGACCCATTCATTCACATTTAAATCTAAAATATGAAAATAAAACACTTAGAAATGCAGTCAGCAGAGTCGATCACGATCCTCTTACCCATAATTACATGCCGGAAGCTATTTAGGCAGATAGTCCCAAAAGAATCCCAATCACAATTCTTTTGTATAAAATCTTTTACAAAGGTAATATCAAGGTACACATTGGCCTTCTTCATAATCACTGGCCTCGTCGGGTATTTGTCTCCACATACACCTGTACTTGAAAGGGGGTCCTGTGGTGAGCAATTCCAGTAGATAATTTTCCTACAAAGGCTACCACACAAAATGCACATGCAATGACACACATAAAATATCCGTATATTCCATATAAATAATGCAATCCTATATGGAATGTTCCATGTCTTGCATGAGATAAGACTCATCATGCCCACAACCCGAGTCCCGACCGACTGCCTCACACTTGCAACGCCAAGTATGAAAAACCAGTCATTGATGTTTCACCCAATGACTTAAACCATTGGACAACCCTCTAATTTTAATTTATCAAATCCCGTGTGTTTATTTGGGTTGTGAATTTCTGGGGTCTCACCGTAGGCTTCGCAACGCCTTTCAGACACTTTCACGAACTTTAATTGCTAGATCCATATGTTTGATCAAGAATAAAATTTGGGTCTTTCACCGCGGAAATCTGACGCCATCTTGCTTCACCCAAACACATGTGATTTATTATTATTATTGTTTTACACAACCGTGAATCTCGATTTTGGACGTTGTCCCCATTTTGAGCTCACCACACATTCACCAAGAATGGTGAATAACAATACCATGCACCCACACCCGACTCGACGCGATGTGACTGTGCATATGAAATGCAATCATGCCATATCATGCGATGTCATGCTACATTCACAATAAGAGCTACATGCAACATTTATAAATTTCGGATAATTATATTTTCTACATATAATTTCCATTTATTAAAATTTCCATGTATTATACGTCAAGCCAACATATATAAACATGATTTTTACACACAACAACATGTTATTTATTTTTCCTACAATAACACACAAAATGGCCTAAATCTCGGACACACATAAACAAGGCACCTCTCAATCCCTTCACGGCCATGAACCATTTTTTTGTTCCATTCATCAATAAATTTCAGTGATACCGAAAAACTTAACAAAAACCGAAGACATCGATCTGGGATTAAACCAAGCAGACAGTCGGAATGCTCGGAACCGATCCAAATTTTTAATAAATCTTGTCCAGACTATCCGAAAACAGTCAAAATTCAACCCAGACTATTCAAAAATAGTCAGAAAATTCATAAAAATTCTTATACTTAGTCCAAAAAATTTGGGACTAAAATTTACGGCATCTCACAGCCTCTAAGAAAACCCCAAGCCATTAAATGACGGTAGGCTAGAAGCAGCAGTCGGAAGAATTCCTACCTCGTGAGTTTGGCCGAACTCCAAGATTTTTGTACCCACGCGTAGCTTTCGATGCTTGAATCGACTTTGCCTTTTGCCCAGACGAAAACCTGCGGTCCGATTTCCATAGATCTTAGAGAGAAGCGAAATTTTTTTTCCTTTCTTTCTCTCTCTTCTCGCTTTCCCTCTATAGCACCCTTTTCTCGGTCTGACCGAATTGGCAGGTCTGAACCGGATCCGGGATGCTCTGATACCACTAAAGTGTAGCGATCCCCTAAGCCTGGCCCAACTCGGTTGGCAGATCCGAACCGAAACCTGGGGATGCTCGGTCGAAGCCATTAATCAAATCCATTTATCAAATACATTTCATTAATATAAGCGTTTTGGTTCTCAAATATTTGTGGAATTTATTTCAATTTGGGGCAAACGCATAAACATTTACAAATTCAATACAATTCCTTTACAAAATATGCATTTAACCAAAAATGGCATTTTATACTGTTTCAAATACATTTACAAAATGATATTCTTAGAGTTCACCTCTCTTTAAAATACATTCCATAAATATCCAAAACAAAATGAGTCAAAACTATATTCTTCTCATGAAGACTTTTACATCATTGAATTCAGTACAAAATAATTACAAAATATCATGAATGGAACGATATGCATGGGACGAAGCATTTACTTATACTCCGCTCTGTTTGACGGTGATTCTACGCTCGACGATCTTTGGTCCTACTACTTTCTACTTGGTACCTGCGCGATGACAAAAACAATGGCTAAGCATTTTCATGTTTAGTGGTTCTATACAATTCTCTCTTTATTTCAGTTTAAATCAAATCATGCAATGTTTATAAAACAATGCTTTTGTACATTTTTCAATGACCACTGCAGTACAATACATACATACATATATATATATATATATATATATATATATATATATATACTCTCTTATATATATATATATATATATAGTAATTTCATTTACATTCAATTACAGGTCGTTGGTCATTTCAAGTTATGCAATTTCATATGCACTAAATCATTCAAATCACAAATCATGCACTTTTCAATCTCATTATAATTTTACCCTTATCGAATTTAACCTATGTTTTCGGTGCACGGAGATAGCGAATCCTTAGGCATGGTCCGTTAAATTTGTAAACGCTATATATATATATATATATATATATATATATATATATATATATATATATATATATATATAATATGTCGGTTGGTGTACACTACCGTCTTGTCTGTGGGATCTGGTCGGTATGCCATAATAGTACGTTTGTTCGACTCTTATTGATATATCAATTTATCCTTAACTCAAATTCTAACGGTTAACATTTTTTTAAGGGCATTAAAATCATTCAATAAAATTTACAATGGTATATATATATATATACACATTTGTATGCAAATAAAACATTTTCACTTTCATGCAATTTTCTTATGCAAATTCGTTTCACAAGCAATTGTCTCAAATCATTTAAGACAAATCATTTCAAACACAAATCAATAGACACTTTCTTGTCAATCATTTCCAAAAATCAAATCATTTTGTAATTATTCAATTATTTTAGAAATAGATAGAGAGTTTGAGAACAAACCAAAAATCGTCGCTTTGATTCCAATCTTCGGAATCTCGAAACTTCAATGCATGCTTTATTCCTCGTTAGCCCCTATTCAAATACAATGACAATCACATATTAATCAGTTATTCTAGGAGTTCAATTTTCAGTAGGAATTTGAATCATCTCATTTGGATAACCAAAACTCAAGTTACGACATTTCAATGCCAAACTAGTCGATATGCCCAGCTCACTGGATCACCCACTATTTTTTTTTTCCGATTTCTAGGGTCTTAACTCCATAAATTAGTAATGGTTTCTTCACTTATTTGAATCTATGGTTCTAAGGTTTCTTCTCCAATTGGAATCATCCAATTTGGATCACCCAAACTCAAGTTACGACATTTTAATGCCTAACTAGTTGATATGCCCAGCTCACTAAATCACCCACTGTTTTTTCGATTTCTTGGGTCTTAAATCCATATATTGGTAATGGTTACTTCTAATAATTTGAATCTATAGTTCTAAGGTTTCTTCTCTAATTGGAATCATCAATTTGGATTACCAAAACTCAAGTTATTACATTTTACATCCAGACTACTCCAATTTGCAAAGTAGAATCAGATTGTTCTTACACTTTGCTCCACTTTGACAGATTTATGGGAACTTTGGGGTAACAATTTGTATACAATTCCTTCAAGTAAATTATTCCCCTAGAAGTCTATTTTACCCAAAAATTTTAATCACTCAATTTTGATGAGTGAAACTCAACTTATGGCCAAAACACCATAACAACACCCAACACAGAGCAGACTCGTGAGCTACCCGAACTCACCTTTAAGCCCATATTCGGGAGCTTTAAAGCTACAATTTACTTTTAGTCCCTTCTATAAATTTGTATCCCTATCTATTATGGTTATTTACCAATTGGAATTACTTCATTTGGATGATAATAACTTAATCTATAGCCAAAACAAGAACAGTCGTTTTGACAAATTTTGATAGTATTTCCTTTGAAAACCCAACATTTCCCTTTACAAACATTACACAAAACCAATCCAACCAACAATACTCTTTAAAACTCAACCCAAAACAACCCCAAAAGTGGTTTAGCACCAATACAAACCCCTTTTACTTAAGTTAGGACTTTTCCCCAAAATCAAAATCATAAAAAGATGAAGTTAGAATTTGATTTCTTACCTTGAATCTCTTCAAATCTTCTCTTGTAGGTTGCTTGATCTCTTAGAAGCAAGAAATTGGAAAGATTGCCACCAAAAGCTTGATCTCTCTCTTCGCCTTAGCTTCTCCCCCCTTTTCTCCCCTCTTTCTCTCCAAAAACGTTTTGCTCTTAATGAGCCTAGACAGAATTTGGCCTTTACACCCTATTTCCTTAAGGCCTTGTTTGGCTCACCCAAAACCATTTTTGGGTTAAGTTCTCCCAATTTACTATATAGGCCACATTTCATTTATTTGCACTTCAAATCTCAATAATCACACTTAGACATATAACTTAGTCTCGAAATGACCCTTAAGTCCTCATTTTCCTCCTTAAGTCTTGTTTGGCTTTTCTCATTATTTCATTTCTCATTTTTCTCATTTTAGCATTTAAGTCCATTTTCATTAGACCCTTAGGTCCTTATTTCACAAATTCCAAATTTGCCTTTTTCACTCGGGTTAATTTATGGGTTCGATCATTTAATCACTTAGCATATATCATTCAATCATATACTCATTTTAGATCATATAATCATTTAACATTTTCATTTAATCATTTATCAATTCTCGAAAAAACCCCATTTGGCTTGATTTATACCCTAAACATATAATGAAATTATTATAAAAATTCTAGGGTATTTTTGGGGCGTTATAGCCTCGTTGGTCTGTTCCTTCTCCTCCCCATTTTACTTTTTATTTTTATTTTTTATTTTTATTATCTTTTTTTTTTCTTAATTCTTTTTTTTTTTAAATTTAGACACATGGCTCACATTGCGCCATGTGTCCATCATTCATTCGGGTCCGTTTCTACCCAAAACAATTTATTTCTTTTCAGTTTAATTTATTTTAACTGAACTTAGCTCAAGCCATTTCCCGACTTCCGAGATTTTCGTAAAAATCTCGTCCATGGAGTCATTGGCAACTTATTTCACCCATAAAATTGTAAAAATATTATGACTGTCTCTGAATTCGACGAAACTTTTCTAGGTCACTTGATTTCAAAAGACGAATCTAACGGCGTAGTCCGTTTTGTCATTCGAGATCTAGAGAATTTTCTAGGCTTCCCTGAACCATTATGACAATTATTATTATTATTATTATTATTATTATTATTATTATTATTATTATTTTGCCATTTTTGAACATTTCTAATTTTCCCGGGTTTTACAACTTAGCTAAGCAAGGAATGGTTGACCAAGCAACTCAACCCCCCAAGTTCTCAATGACCTTTCCCAAGAAATCTATGTGCAGTTAGTTCAAGATTTCCAACATATAAAAAGGTTCCAACACCCCAAAACTTAAGTTCAACTCACCTATTTGGAAGAGTCTAACAAAAGAAAGGATAAGAACACACCCCTTTTTATTCACATTAAGCTACCTAACATGAAAGAAAACTAGTGCCTATGAGTTTTAGTTGAGTGCCCTTGTAGCGGGGATTCATTGGGACTCCCCACCAGTTGGTTAAGGGCATTGGGCATTTAGTTCCCCTCAAACTTCACCCTGAACACTTAACCAAACCTAAAGGCCCTAGACTGTGGGACGGATCCATCTTCTGTCCCATGTTGCGGGTAGTGAAGTTAATGGCTCTTGGCCAGTTGGCTCAGGGCATTAGGCTTTGAAAGGCCCCTCGGACTGTGCTTGGGGTTCCGATTGGATGATCCCACTATTTTATTCACAAACATCTTTTTGACCTTTTTCTTTTTATTTTTATTTTTCACTTTTTCTCTTGTTTTTGCATTTTTCTCTTTTTTTTTTATTTTTTATTTGGGGCTTAATGGAAATCCTCTTTTGCAAAGGTGTCCCATCACTTAGGTAATTAGAATCCCCCAAGGTTAGTTGAAATCAAGTAAACAGGGTTCGGGGCCTAGGTATACACTAGAGATCACATGTGCGTGTGTGTTAGACCACTTGAGAAATGGTTTCTTGAAATACAAAGAGGGTGACTAAACTAAGTCATTCCTATCTTTCAAGCATACAATTCCATACAATTCCAAATCATTGAACAACTTAAAGATCCACTTCCATTTTCTACTCAGTCTTTTTGAAAAAATTGTGATCAAAATGACCTTCAATTTGCAGCCATGGCATCAACTCACACATAACACCTTAAACATACCTAAAGACAAACACATGATTATGAGTGTCTAAAACACTCATGTCATATCCGCGTCCTTACTACGTTTTAGTTCTATTTTATATGTTAATAAGTGCATTATTGCCCCATATATGATTTTTGGATCTTGTGTGCGTTGCAGGTGAATATAGTGGTTTTCAGAAGCTTTTTGGAAATGTGAAGAAGAAGAAGTGAAAACCCAGTAGCAACGTCGCGATGTGCCAACATCGCGACGTTCCAGTGTCATGACGTTGCAACGTCACGACGTTTGGTCAATAGTAGTTAAAGTCAAAGAGCGGCCCAACATTGGGACATTTCCGCGATTCTTGCTTTAGAATTATAAAAAGCACGAGAGACCTAATTTTCGAGATTATTGAAAGACATATGAATGGGGAGCGGAAAATGAAGCAGGAACAACCCAAGAGATCGAAAAGACTTGTGTTTTTGTATTTCTCTTCTCAAAACCATCAATTATACATAGAACTATGCTTGTATTAATTTCGAATATGTTTTAGATTTATTTAAGGGTTTTGTTGAACCCTGTGATTCGTGCCGCAGTAGGTGTACCCGGAATCAACAATATTTATAACCTAAATTCCTACTGCCATAGCAAAGCCAATATAGTGGCTTTAGGGTCGAATACAGGGATGGGTTTTCTTCGCGCAAAATGATTAACGGTTGGCGTGAAATGGTGATTTCAATTTGGATTTGGGGTTTTTGTGAGAGGGGGTTTCCCTCCCTCTCCACCGAAATGGGTTTCTTGGTCCAAACCTTCTTTGTTCAGTTTCTTCACTGATCTTTGTTTCCTTTGCAAGGGAACATGTCTCTGAGTTCTTTTTATGAGATCAACCTTTCGGGTGGTGTCAACCTGCTGGATATTGGGGTTTCTAACGCCGATTCCGGCTCCTTCTCACCAGTTCTTGTGGGTTATGCTCCATCGAGATCAGACCTTGATCGGTTTGAGAATGGTGTACTCCGATCGGTTTCCGGTATTGGTGATGCAATATTTGCTAAGTCCGATGTCGCCGGATCCAACATCGCCGCTGCCATTTCCTCAGTTATTCTGGGGTATGTTCCACCGTGCTCAGTCCGGGATAGTGAACGACCGTCATCAGACCAAGGTATTGTCGTTTTCCTGCCGGCCCGATCGGGATCGGGTTTTTTCCTGCCACTCCGATCAGATCTTGGCTCTACAGTGAGATGTGTGGCTAAGGTTTGTCGGTTTTGTCCGATTCAATCGGATTTGGTCCTTTCAGCGAGGTTAGTGGAATTGAAGAGGGCCGGAGATAGTGGGGTGTTGACCACACGGGGTCGATCACTCCAAGAATGGTTTCCCCTCCCCAAAATGGGAAGGTCGTTTATGGGGGTTCCATCCCATCTAGTTTTCGTGCCATCGGCCGTTCTTGCCGTCGGGATCGTAGGGCCTTGATCACCGTCACGAGGTTCAGACGACGATGCGGAGTTGTTGGCTGACTGCGAGATCTTGAGATGCGCGTCATACAGAACGGCCCGATGATAATGTCAACGGCAAGGTGTTCAGTGGAACCGGTATCGGATCTATGATTCTGGATCGCCGATCTGTTGGATACGGGGTCAAATCGACTCTGGGTTTCCTCTCCAAGGTGATTTACGGACGCTATGGTTGTTTGATTGATTGAGTCCGCGGGCGGTGGGCCAATTTCTTGAGCTTGACTCGATATGGAGTAGCGATCGACTGTATTTTCAGTCCGGCCATGGGTTTGCGTGGCGGGCGACTCGGCAACTTTCGAACCCGGGTTGGAGTAGTGCGGTAATTTGGATCTTGTTGGTCGTCGGCCGATTCACGGCTGGCGTGGGGCTATTTCCGGCATAAGGTAGGCATGTGGTTGTCGTCATTTTCCGGATCAAATTTTGACCGCTCATTTGTTATTCGGTCGGCTTGAGGTGGCGCCCGGCCGGATGTTGGGGTTTATGGGTGAGGCCGGCGTGTTCGCCTCCGGTGGTGGGATCTGTTGGGCAATTACAGAATTGGTGGAAATGTTGTCCGTCGGACGGATGATGGGATCAAAGGGGTACTGGGGTACCTCCGTTTGTTTTTCCCCCTTGGTACGTCATTTACAATGAGTTTTGTGTTCCAAATGCGAATGCTGAAGTGGGGGGATTTGTTGGGCTATTTTGGGCGCTGGTGAGTTGGTTGGCTGAAGGTGTAGTGCTGTTGGGGCTATTGGCTTGACTCAATTTGGGGTCTCTGTTACTATTCCCGTTCTGAAGTGAATGGTATTGCTGGTTCGGTTGTGATGCTCTCTCGTGAGAGTGGCTGCTTGTTGTGTGCTGTGCTCCCTGGGCTCATTTCTCTGCAAATGGGAAGCCTTTCCTTGATTATCTCTGATCAGTGACCAGGGTTGGCCTCTTCAATGATTGGATGCTTATACCCGGATTGCGGGTTGTGTGGTTCCCTTGGGTGGTGCTTGGTTGGCTTGGCTGACTGTGCATTGGTTGTGGGCTGTTTCTCTTATGTTATCCTTGGTTACCTTTGCCCGGGCTGTGGGCAGGTTTTGTTTGTGGTTAGGTGCCTGTTGGCCTGTATGTGGGTCTGGTTGTTTGTTGGTGGTCTATTGTGTAGTGGTTGTTGCCTTCTCCTCCTTCTTGGGGGGAAGGCTTTTGTTATCAGGTGGTGCTTGTATTGGGCTGATGCCTTTTCCTTTGTTTTAGAGGAGGTGCTGTCCGATTTTCGTTTTTTCTGGTAGCCTTTGGCTTCTTATATTGTTCTTGGTTTGTTGGGCTTTGCCCTTTTGGAATAAATTCTTACTTATCCAAAAAAAAAAAATGTGATTGGTGGTTTGAAAACTACAAATAAAATGAAGTAGAATGTAAAAAGAAATCCTTGAAGACTTGGGCCACTGGGTTTGAGGTTCTAGGACAATTGGGAGATCCTCGGGTCCTATTCCTCGCGTTGGGGAGGATGACCTATAGTCATTTCCCGAACTGGATCTTCGTTTAGCTATGAAAATTGAACCCTAAAAGTTTTTCTCTTAAGATACAACATTTATTGATCATTCATTTATTGATCATTTATTGATCATTCATTTCTCTTAAGATACCCCCATTCTTCTCTGTATCAGTAAATGGTGAGCTGGCGGGTTTTTTTGCTAGCAAACGTGATCTGAGGCAAGGGGACCCCTTATCGCCTTTATTATTTATCATTGCTATGGAGGCCTTGTCTAGATCCCTTTCAGTGGCTGCCCAGAGTCAGGATTTTCAATATCACCCGAAATGTAAGGAAATTAATTTAACTCATCTAACATTTGCGGATGATATTTTTCTTTTTGCCGGCGGGACGAAGTCCAGTGTTCAAGTCATAATGGATGAGCTAAACAGGTTCGAGGAATTCTCAGAATTTGTAGGTGAACAAAGCGAAGAGTCTGATATTCATTCTTGGGGTAAATGGTGAAGACAAAGTGGAGTTGCGGAGCATG
Organism: Tetrastigma voinierianum; assembly: GCA_016808115.1. NCBI lineage: Eukaryota > Viridiplantae > Streptophyta > Magnoliopsida > Vitales > Vitaceae > Tetrastigma > Tetrastigma voinierianum. Next base: position 183,703 of record JAEQBH010001920.1, on the reverse strand, counting down.
CTTGGATTCGAGTTTGGGGGAGCCTTCCTATTAAATATCTTGGTGTTCCGTTGATCTCTACAAGGCTGTCCCACGGTGACTGTCAGCCTTTACTGGATAAAATCTTGGCCAGAATTCAGTCTTGGACAAGCAGGGCCCTTTCTTATGCGGGAAGACTGCAGCTAATTGGTTCGGTTTTATATAGTATCCATCAGTATTGGTGCAGTTTGTTCATTATTCCAAAATATACTATTTATAAGATTGAGCAAACTTTCAGCAGGTTTTTGTGGGCTGGAAATATTGAGAGTTTTCATCGAGCCAAGATTAAATGGGAGTCAGTTTGCCTACCGAAGGAGGAGGGAGGGCTGGGGTTGCGTCGAATTAAAGACTCGAATGATACGAATGTAATGAAACACATCTGGAACTTGTTTTATAGAAAGGACTCGTTATGGGTGGCATGGGTGCGGAGGATGTATTTGAGACGTGGGAGCTTTTGGTGTGCAAAAACCCCTTCGATTTGCTCGTGGAGTTGGCGTAAAATTTTGCAGCTGAAAGACAAAATTAGGCCTTCATAAAACACAAGGTTTGTAATGGCAAGGGGACTTTTTGTGGCATGATTTCTGGAATCCGGTTGGTCCGCTCATCCAGTACTATGGAGATCGAATTGTATATGATTCGGTATCAAAGTAATGCCGTAGCGGAGGTTATTAATGAGGCGGTGGAGGCGGCCTGTGCGAACTTTCTAGCGACCTTATCGACATCAAGAATAGGTGTAAATTACCATCTTGATGTTACTAGAGAGGATAGCATTTCGTGGACCCTTAGCCACCACAGGGTCTTCAACGTGGTCGGCTTGGAATCATTCGGGCCAAGAAAATGTCGGTGGCTAGCTGGCATCATTCGATTTGGTTTCCTCAAGCTATCAGGAGACATGCTTTTATTGCTTGGTTGACCGTGCAGGACAGGTTGGCTACACAAGACAAACTGCTCAAATGGGGTTTGACCAACTCCATATCATGTGTATTCTGCCGTTCTAATGTTGAAGACAGGAATCATTTGTTCTTCGGCTGCCAATTCTCTGCTGGTATTTGGTTGAGGATATTAAGGTTATGTGGGAATGTTAGGCTGCCGCGGAGTTGGGAGAATGAATTCTTGTGGGTTAGTGCTACTAAAGGGAAGTCTTTTAGCGCTATAGTTAAGAGGATTGCGTGGGGTGCAACCATATATCATTTGTGGAGACAACGGAATAGTAGAGTTTAGAGAACATCTTTTCTCCTGCTGATGCTATTTTTCATCTTATACGCCAATGACGTTCGTTTAAGAATTTCTAGTTTTCAAAAGTTAAGACCAATCAGAGTGAGCAGGGCAGGTGGCGAGAGATGGTCTTTTCCACTTAATATTCTTGACCATGGTAGATTGTTTGGGTGATTGATGGTTCTATTCTGGTTGGGGTCAGTCATTGGTGGTCCTGGTTGCTTTTGCCTGGGATGTGGGCTGGGTTGTGGTTTGGTTGCTTTGCCCGGAATGTGGGTGTGAGCTTGGTTTAGTTCTATTTGGGGTTTCGCTTGTGTGGTTTGTGGGTTGTATTAGTTTGGTTTGCTGTTTATCAGGTGTTTTTGTTTCGAGCTGTTGCCCTTTCCTATGTTTTTAGGGAGGTCTTGTCGGGTTTTCGTTTCTAGTGGCTTTGTGGCTTCTTGTATTGTATTGTTTGTTGTTGGGCTTTGGCCTTTTTGTAAATAAATTCTTACTTATCCAAAAACAATAAAAACAGATTCTTTGGCCTAACCTACAGAGGCAAATAAATGACGACTGGCAGAGCCTGGAGTGGATCTGGCGATGGCATCCTTGAGCCCTAAAACTTGCCAAATGCGCTGTCCGGGGGTACATCAAAGTTTAAGCAGTGAGATATAGAGACATAAATGTGATAAGCGCACGCGTTGAAAATAGAAGGATCACTAGTTTACCTCGAAACCTTGTGATGGCCTTCCTCTTCCAAGGATGAGAGGATTTTATGCAAGCATCCCCTTGAGTTGTCATCCTCAAGGGTGTTGGCAAGTGAAATAAATGAAGGAAAAAGGGAGAAAATCGGGAGAAGAAGAAAGCGGGAAAACTGAAAGCTTTCGCGCCAATTTTTTTGCATCAAAAGTCCTCCTTGAATAGAGCTTAGTAGGAAGCATATCTTTTGCTTAAGTGAGAAAATTACAAAAAAGTCTAAACTACTAACAATACATGAGGGGTAGTTTAGGAAAAAAAATCAAAGAAAGGTGGTCAAATGGAAGTAAAAAATGGAGGCAGAGCAAGTTGAGAAATTTCGCAACCTACGAAATTCTACAAGTTGAAAAATTTTGCAACTCTACAAGATTTCTGTATTGGGCCATTTTTCTTCAGCTTGTGGCTCCAATTTCCTTCTGACTTCAGTCGTGAGGTTCGAGTTCGGCTTGGATTTTTCGTGTTTGGATTGACTCGAAAATTTTAGCCTGATTAACTTGCAAGAACTACAAAAATAGCCACAAAACATGATCAGTAGCATCGCCGGGACCTTAATGTGCCAATTGGGTTAATTACGCTGATTAGTACACAAAAAATGCTCAGAACCTACCATAAACATGGCTCAAAAATAGCACTTTTTTTTTGGCGCTAATCCTACCGCTTGATTGTATTGATTAAGGTTTAAAATCTAATCTTATTTAGTTTGGCTATGATTTACATATCAATTTGCCACACATTAATACGTGGTTTATTTTCATGGTGATGTCTGACCAACATTGACATGATCTTGCTGGGTATTAGAGATAAAGAGAGAAGGACTCCCAGGGATATGAGTAGAGCGACCCTTGGTCAATCAGCGAATAGAAATATCCCGGTTCCGAGTGTGGCGATTAGGGTTCTAGCATTTAAGCATTTCGGAGTATAGGGTTGGGGTAGAGATGCACCCAACCCTACTGGTGAGATAAGCGGATGTACCTCGAGAGAGGGTATCTCGTAGGCACGATCACCCCGTCATCGAGAATTCTTTAATAGACTGAATAATAATTACTCTAGGTAATAATCCATCAAATGTGGCAAGGGGAGGCAAAACCCTAGTTCTCACAAAAATTAATTTCAAAAGTTAATTAGATTTTAAGTTTTAATTCCATACATTAATTAGAAATTCATTAAGAGCTTAAGTCTAGATAATATTGTAGGCCAATTCAAGTAGTCAACTCACTTCTCCATGTGGATTGATATCCGTACTTAGGTACACTATATTAATTGATACGACGCATGCACTTGCGCACATAGGCGTTTTACCTAATTTATACACATCACACATCACATTATCGGCCTATCAAGTTTTTGGCACCGTTGCCGAGGAGGAGTTTTTGTGTTGGTATTGATAATAATGCAATTAGATATTTCTATGGAATTTAATTTATTTTTTTTTAATTTTTATTTTGACTATATAAGTGTTTGTAATCTGGTCTTTATGTGTGTGCGTGTGACTATAGTGAAGGTTATTATAAATGTACACGTAGACGGGGTCAAGTTGAACTACCTCCGTTTGATCCTGAACCAGAAAGAACCTTACACCAGTTAGGTAGAGAACTAAGAGAAGCACAACATAGAAATCTAGCAACCATGCAGAACAATGAAGGGCACGATCAGGACCAAGAACAAAATGAGCCGTAAGGGGGTCACAATGGGAATAATGGTAGGAATTATGCGTCCAGCCGCTATACGCCGTAGACCGCTTATGTTGCTAGAAGACCTACCACCTACGCTTGTTCAGCCACATCCGAAGACCACCCATTCAGGCAAACAACTTCGAGCTGAAAGTAGTGACCTTGCAGATGCTTTAGAACATTCTATTCCACATATTGCCAAGTGAAATCCGAATATGCACCTAACCAACTTCATCGAAGTATGTGACACGATCAAGTACAATGGGGTGATCGAAGAGGCGTCGATCGAGATTGCTCTCTCTCACCAGAGATAAAGGAACACCGGGTCGACAAGTCAGCCACTGGATTCCATTACTTCATGGAACGACTTAGTGCAAAAGTTCCTAACAAAGTTCTCCCCGCCTGTGAAGATTGCACGCTAGTGCAAGATATCAACACTTTTAGACAACTAGAGGGAGAGAACTTTGTTGAAGCATGGGAGAGATTTCATGAACTGTTAAGGAGGTGTCCACACCACAAGCTGACCAGATGGATGCAAGTCCATACCTTCTATAACAGTCTAAGGGATGTGACAAGAACAGTTATAGATGCCTCAGCAGGTGGTACATTAATGAAGAAAACTATAGACCAAGCATATGAACTCCTGGAGGATACAACTACTAATAACAATCAATGGCCTAGGGATAAGATTTGTGACACCCTAAAACCCGAGGGTCCCGTTGACCACCGTTAACCTGCGAAAACTTGTGTGTCTCATATCATGAGACCCATACATGAGTAAAATGACCCAATAGGGCCCATCATCCATACTCGTCCATACGGTTACAAGACCATACATTTCTATAGATCTAAGAGTTATTAAATCACTCCTAATACAAAACATATATTAAAACTGGGTCATTCTAATATATACAAAAAACAAGAATCAAGGCCACAGTCTGACCCACTTCATAATCCCGGCCTCTAAGGAGCGTCGTCTGCCTGTACCTGTCCTGTACTTGAAAGGGGGTCCCACGACGGGGTGAGCTAACGCCTAGTAGAGATAAATCCTACAAGGGCTACTCCCCACCTAGGTGCACATGCAAATGATCATTTCATAGTCAAACCAACAACCAATCCGTGCATACATGTTGTATTATTATGAAAAACTACATGCATGTATGAGAGATGACACTCATATGCTCCCATGTACCGGTCAACTCTCCGACACCCACCACCCAATGCAAGTGCCAATGGAATTCACCACCGAGTCGGCCCCGACCCATATCAGCAAACTGTGAGTCTATGTGATATTTATTTAATCGCCGTATCTTTCGGGCAACGTAACTTTTCGTCTCACCGCGGCCCTTACACCTCCGACATTTTTCTGGGCTTTCACCGGATACGCCGTCAACTGTGCTTTCAAAGTTTTCACCCGAGGGGTATCTATCCTCTACTTGCTATGCCTGACACATTTCATTTTCCATTTTCATTTAACACTGTGGAACTCAATTTGACTTCGTCCCATTCCCAAGCCCACACGATTCAACACCAAATGCAGTGCCAAATCAGTACTATGTACACACTCTCATGTAATGTGGTATTACCGCACACCAATGCAATGCAATTTGTGCCACTGCACTCAAACCCATGACCAATGTATGAAGACCTCTACATGGACATTCTACAATCGCACACCATGTGTGTGCTATGAACACTTTCTCATGTTTAATACACAATAACATTTCATATATTTCTAACATACATGCGCCATGTTAATATTCCATATATTCAAATCAAGACATCACATAAGCTTCAGACTACATCTTTTCTATCATTTAGAAGTTCATTCATGTCAACACACCATTCAAGCATGTATTAACATAATTCCAACCATTATTTGTGCAAGTAATGTCATAATTCATATTCCCAGTCGAGACATAGTATGTCGGCCATACAACCCGCTAGCATGCCAAGAAATGACCATGTCTCGCTATCAACACATTACAACCCAATGTAAGCCTTAAACACCCATATTGATAGCAATTAGTACACTTAGTACAACACTCAGTTTTTCAGCATGTATGTGAGTACCTATTTCCAACACTAAATGGCTAATGGTTAGATTCGTGACTCATGAGTTTGTCATGTAGTCCAAGAACACCCGACCCAGTTCTACGTAAAAGTTATGACTCCAAAGTCAATCAGAGCTAAACCCGTAATTTCTGCATGTTAGTCATGCAAGCAATTACACTTCAAACTGATTTTTCTCTACTAAAACCCAAAAATAATACATGCATTCATTCATAATAACAAACCAAACCTAGATTTTCGCCTTAAAACCCAAAAAAATAGCATATACAATAACATGCAAGGACCGCATTAGTTCCGGCAGCACCTCGTGATGACATTCATTCGGCATTAACAAAGGTTTCAATTTGATTTTCAGTCTTAAACCCGAAAAACAAAGACATACAATAACATGCAATAATCTCAGATTAGTTCCGTAAAATTCCACATGGTATCTATTCAAGTAATAACAAGCCAACTCGATTTTCGGGCCTTAAAACCCGTAAAACAAAGACACAATAACATGCACAACTATATTAGTTCCGTAAATTCCGCACGGCATTCATTCAAGTAATAACAAGCCAACTTGATTTTCAGTCTTAAAACCTAGAAAAACAAAGACATACAATAACATGCAGCAACAAAGATCAGCTTCCATAAAAATTCTGCGATGGTATTCATTCAGTAATAACAAATCAACTCCAACCAAATGCCATTTCCATGGCCCCAAACAAGGGAAATAACGAAGGAGGAAAGATCCCTCATTTCTTGAAATGTGTAGGACCAGTTCTTGATCCTTCAACCTTGCACAAATGGAGGTGTTTTGTGGCTTTTCCTCCTCCTCTTCCTTCCTTCCTTCCTTCCTTTATTTTCTTTCTTTCTTTCTCTCTTTTCTTCTTCTCCTATTGTCTACGAATTGTTCTGAAATCTCTCCTCAAACCACCAAGTTGGTTTGACCTAGGTGGAGCACACCTAACACCAATTTGTTTGACACTTGGTCAACTCAAGACCAAGTGTTCTCCATGCCACAATTTCAACCACTTTCATGCTCATGCATGAGGGTGGTTTCTTCGACATTCGCTCCCACCCAACTCATGCAATCCTAGGCATGACACTTGGCCCACCCATGTGCTGGGTGTCTCCCATGCAAGTGCCACGGCACCCCATGAGTCAGTCTGCTCCATCTCGAAATGCGTGAAAAACCAATGGGCCTCGACTCCCACGCATTGCTTCGTTCAACTAGATTCTTATGAGATGATTCTAATCTGCGTGATTCGCTTCTCACACATCCGAGGTCTGTAGAAAAATCTAGGGTTTCTCATTCAGATTTATCCCGACAAGAATTACAGATTTGCTCATTTTCAGAAAAAAATACGCTTTTCCCGGGTTTCACAAGATTTCACCGAGGAAGGCTATGGGAGGCGCAGATAACGGCGGTCCTCGCACCTAAGCTACCTTCATGCTCCACACCTCACTAAATAGAAAGGTAACTGCAAATTCGCTGGAACCACCCCAATGGAGTTACGACTCGCTGGGAGGACAAATACGCAGTATGGAATGCCTACCGAGATAGAAAAATAGTGTAGTTTCGTTCAAGATGTATCAAGGTTTAATCAGCCACAACAGTAGGGTCAATATGAGGAGCAACAATTTTCGTGAACCGTGACCGTGGCCAAGGGGTGGAGTAATAACCAGGCAATGCGACTATGGACGGAGGAACAATCTAAACAATACGCCACAACCCCGAGCGAGCTAACCGCTACTCCAGAGAAAAGGACTTGAACAAGTCCCCTCATTAAATGCTTACTTCTCATACCTTCTTTATGAACGAGACAAAGGCGAATATAGACCAGCGCCACCCAACCGGGAATAACAATCAGTGGTACAACAGAACCTAGAAGTACAACTGCCAAATTAATATACTTATCGAGGTAGCAAGGGTCCTTGCCAAGAAATTTAGAGAAAAACCCTAGGGGTGACAGTAAGCAACATGTTAAGGTTATTTAAGAAGTGGTAGAGAGCTAGCTACACGGGGGCCACCACCAGTAGTAAGAGAAGAGGAAACTGAGGTAGTAGAACAATTCAGCCCGGAAGATTAGAGGCCAGGGGAGCATCCCCAAGAGGAGAAGCTAGCAGAAACACCAGATGGGAAGAAAGAGATTGAGAAACAGGCAATTACAACTGAGCCTTGTGCACCAGTGCCATATCCTTAGCGGTTGAGGTAGAATAAACTGGATAAGTAGTTTACTAAATTCATGGAAGTGTTTAAGAAACTGCATATCAACATTTCATTCACAGATGCATTAGAACAGATGCCTAGCTATGTCAAATTCATGAAAGATATACTATCTAGGAAAAGAAGGTTATCAAAATTTGAGACAGTGAATCTTACTGAAGAGTTTAGTGCTATACTTAAGAGGAAATTACCACAGAAGTTGAAGGATCCAGGCAGCTTTACAATCTCTTGTAAGATAGGGAACTTGATCATTAAGAGAGCCCTATGTGACTTAGGAGCCAATTTTAACCTCATGCCTTTATCCATTTTTAGACGATTGGGTTTAGGTGAAGCTAGACCTACTACACCACACTCCGCAATCAAGTGTATTAACATTGAAACATCCTCTGAGTGATGTAGGATGTTCTAGTAGTGTAGAAAGTTTATCTTCCCAGCTAACTTCATAGTGTTAGACATGGAGGAAGATAAAGAGATACCCATTATACTAGGCAGACAATTTCTAGCAACTAGTAGGGCTATGATTGATGTGCAGAAGGGAGAGATGAAACTAAGAGTGCAGGATGATGAAGTCAGATTTAGCGTATTTAATGCGGTGAGGCATCCAACGGAGAGCGATGCATGCTTTATGATAGAGGCAATAAAGGCTATTGTGCCTAGCCGCAGGGGCTCGACCTGGACCCTTCGAGGCTAGCCTGTGCGTAATGTTAAGGAAGAATCAAGTGCGTAGGCCTAAGAGCAATGCTGAAGTGGATTGACTCCCTTCTAGCCAAACAGAGAAAGCATTATGAGTCAGTCGAGAGAACACCCTGACTTCAAAGGCCCCCTGGCGAGGATCACTGGCAGTTAGAGCAAAGCCACTCCCTAGTCACTGAGGTATGCGTACCTTAGGAATCCTTTCAACCCTACCGCTATCACACAAGATCTCCTATAGTAAGGAAGAAAAGAAGCTAGAGCAAGCCTCAGATCACAAGAATGCTATCTGGTGGTCTCTAACTGATTTAAAGGGGATCCACCCCTCCATGTGTATGCACTAGATCCTATTGGAGGATGGGCACAAACCGTTAGTAGAAGCTCAGAGGAGATTAAAATCGACAATGAAGGAGGTGGTTTGAAAGAGGTATTGAAGTGGTTAGATGCAGGAGTGATCTACCCCATCTCAGATAGTTCGTGGGTAAACCCAGTACAGGTTGTCCCAAAAGGGAGGGACCATAGTGATACAGACTGAAAGATCATTTCCCACTTCCATTCCTAGATCAGATGCTAGATCGACAGGGTGGGGCATGAGTATTACTGTTTCTTAGACGAGTATTTGAGTTAAAATCAGATCACTATATCACCAGAGGACCAAGAGAAAACAAAATTTACATGCTTGTATGGTATGTTTACAAGCAGCGAATGCCTTCGGGGCTATGTAACGACCGTGCACATTTCACGCCAGATGATGGCCATATTCTCGTATTACGGTCGAGAACAATTGAAGTATTCATGGATGATTTCCGTTAGGAAATCTGATACTGGAGAACTCGGTGACGCAGACACTAACTAAGACGGAGGAAACCAACCTTGTAATCGACCGGCAGTTGTCACCATGGGCGGCGAAGGCACTGTATTGGGGCACTGAATATTAGAAAGAGGAATCAAGGTAGATAGAGCCAAGGTTGAAACAATAGAGAAGCTACTGCCCCCATCTTCAATGAAAGGAATAAGGAGCGTTCTAGGCCATGTGTAGATCTCTACGTAGATTCAAAGGATTTCTCCAAAATAGCTAAGCCCTCGTTTAATCTCATTGCCTGCTGAGTGCCCTTGAGCTCGATGATTAGGTGCTCGCAAGAGTTTTTGTTTCTCAAACAAAAATTGGTATCAGCACCTATCGTAGCAGCACCTGACTGTGAATCTTCCTTTCAACTAATGTGTGATGCGAGCTTAATACGCACCAGGGTGTTGTTAGGGCCAAAAAAGGGACGTAACAGTTCGGGTTATCTATTATGCGAGTTGGACGTTGAATGATGCGTAGCTCAACTATACAACAACTGAAAAAGAACTTATGGCTATTGTGTTTGCGTTTGACAAGTTCTGGCCGTACTTAATTGGTAATAGGGTCATAGTGCACATCGATCATTCAACCATAAAGTACCTGATGATCAAGAAGGACGCTAAACCGAGATTGATAAGGTGGGTGTTACTACTCTAGGAGTTTGACCTAGAAATTAAAGATAAGAAAGGAACTGAAAAACTAGTAGCCAACCACCTTTCACGATTGGAAGGGCCGAGTAAAGAAATTTAGATCAATGATGATTTCCTTGATGAACAACTCTTGGCAATTGAAGACAAAAAGCCAAGATCATGTTTGGTCAGATTTAGAACTACTTCGATAGCAAGAGTGCTCGCCCCAAAATTTAGTTATTAGCAGAAGAAGAGATTTTTCACACAGATGAAGCACTACTACTGGGAGGAACCCATCCTGTATAAGCATTGCACTGACTAGGTGATAAGAAGATGTGTCCTAGAAGAGGAAATAGAAAGTATTCTAACTCATTATCACGCGCTAGCATGTGGGGGGCACTTTGGGGAACAGGACAGCTGCAAAGGTGCTTCAATCAGGATTCTATTGGCCTACCTTATTCAAGGATGCACATCAGTTTGTGTCCACTTATGACACATGCCAAAGAATGGGAAGCATATCAAAACGGGATGAGCCGCCTTTGCAACCTATTTTAGAAGTAGAGCTGTTTGACATATGGGGGATGAATTTTATGGGTCAATTTCCTTCATATTTCAGCAACCTAAACATTTCCTTGGTCATAGATTACGTTTCTAAATGGGTGGAGGCCATAACTACCTGAACTAATGATGCCAAAGTGGTAGCAAGCTTTCTCCGTAGTCATATATTCACCCGGTTCAGAACTTCAAGGGCATTGATCATAGATGGGGGAACACACTTCTATAACAAACTCATTGACAACGTGTTGAGGAAATATGTGATCTAAGATCGCATCGCACCCGCATACCACCCACGCACTAATGGCCAAGGTATGCCGAATGTAGAAATCAAGTCTATCTTTAGAGAAAATTGTACTAATAGCTCAAAAAGAAAGATTGACAAAAAAGGATAGATAATGCACTCCGCATATAGAACAACATTCAAGACACCATTGGGAATGTCACCATTCAGGGGCTAGTGTCTCGAGAAAGCCGTGTCACTCGCTGGTGGAATCGGGAGCATGTAGCATACCGGGCACCAGGCGTCGAATATGGATAGTAAAATGGCCAACGAGAAACGCATGTTGCAACTCAGTAAATTAGAGGAGTTCCGCAATGAGGCATACGAGAACGCGAAGATATATAAGGAAAAGACAAAAGCTTGGCATGACAAACATATCGCAAGAAAAGAGTTTGAGGCGAGTCAATGGGTCCTCTTATTTAACTCCCGACTCAAACTTTACCTAGGGAAATTAAAGTCACGATGGTCGGGACCATTTACTATGACTCAGGTTTTTCCGTATGGAGGAGCTGAAATTATGCACCTAGAGAAAGGAACCTTTAAAGTTAACACTCAACGATTGAAGCCATACTTTGGGGGCGAGTTTCATGCAAGCAAGCGTACCATTTGTCTGAACACACCAGAAATAGTGCCATAGGGAGTCTTGCAATCCTGTAATCTCGAAAACATTGAGATTCAGGGAATTATAGCTAACGACATTAAACAAAGCGATACTTAGGAGTCAACCCAAGTTTTTTGATATTTTTTCTTGCTGGAGTGTAGTTTAGAGTGTTTTATGTTTTTGGCATGTTTTTCAATTTCTTTTCGTAATCAATTTTTTTTTTTTTTTTTTTAGACCAAAATAGCAAAGCAGCGTAGAGCTATTAGTCGAGAAGCTCATTCCAGAGTATGAGTGGGCCGGAACTCCATTAAGGAGTTTTCTGACTTAGAAAGTTTTGTGTAAATTTTTTTGAATTTGACTCCTTTCTCTCAGGACCGCTGCGACGCTGATCAACGCCGCAACGCCCCAACGCTGTGACGCTGACAAAATGTTGCAACGTCCCCCAATGTCCCGACGTTGAAAGAAGTCGAAAACTCAAGCCTTTGTCGACGTTGGGTTTCAACATCGCGACGTTGGCATACCACATTTTGGAGCCCTCTCTGTAATGTCAAGACGTTAGCCTCAACGTTGCGACGTCAGATTTCAAAGTCACGACGTTGACTTAAGTGACTTTCGGGAACGTCCCAACGTTGGATCCTAACGTTGCGACATTGAAACTTCCACCTTCTGGAACGTCGCGACGTTGGACCTCGACGTCACAACTTTGGCATTATAACTCTCGGGAACATTGTAACCTTGACCCCGAATGTCGTGGCGTTTCCCTGTTTTTATGAATAGCAGTGTTCATACCTCTCATATCGTAAACCTTGAAAAAACCCTAACACAAATTTTTGCAAATTTTAAAACGATCCCTGCTTTTGTTCCAACCGGTCTTAGGAACCTCAAAGCCCTAAGAACGCTCCAGACCCAAAACAATAAGTGCTCACCTTCAAGCCGAGCCCTACTCCTGCCATATGGATAAGAATAGGCTCAAATTCAATTTGTATTGGGTTGTTTTTGTTTTTTTTTTTGTGTCTCGTTTTGGTTAAAGAAGGCACATTAGGAGTATTTAGGGATCATAGTAGCCATAGGATAGAGTTAAGACCCCCATCTCAAAAGTGCAAACTAAAAAGTTCGAAGGCCGTTTAAGTGAGTTTCGAGGCCCCACTGGGCTATTTGGTCCAACTGCATCACAAGGGTGTTAGGAGGCCTAGAGGCCAAGAAGAGGTGAGAAAAGCTTTGGCCACCATCTCAACCCAACCCTAGAAGTGCCCAATTTCGAGTAAGAAGCAAAAGATGAGCTCAAAGAGAGGCCAGGCAAATGAGGAGCCTACGCATAGTTACGATCATGACAAATTTGTCAATGAAAGCACGTCTGAGAAGTTTGGCCTCATCTCCAAAAATAGGTCCTTCATTAAGGAGAAGGGGGTTTCACCACCCCGATGGTTTCTTTTGTAAAACAATTACGAATAAGGGATGGCGGGCACTATGCCAACCTCCTAGCCTAACTGCCACAAGTGTGGTATGAGAGTTTTACACCAATCTCGCCTCCTATGTATTTAGGGTGTGCGCTGGTGCTGGTGTAGACTTCAAGGCGGTCTATCAACTGCAATATAACCTAAACCTGCTAACCTCGAGAGGCTTATGTGCTCCACGAAAGCAACCCAACTATCCCAGGTCCTTATGATGTTGACCAATGGGCACCTGAGTGGAAAATTAATAATGAAGCGGCAAGTCAGGCACTTCAAGGCCAAACATCGGGGCCTACATTGTCACATCTCCTAATTCCCGGCCCGAATTAAATGGTGGATCTCGAACCGTTCAGTGGCGCGAGACCGACCGGGACTCTTACTTGTTTTTTTTTTTCTCGTAGCTGAACTTGTACTCTATTGGTATACAAAACAATTTCGTAATAACAAAAAAAAATCATTTACATACAAAAGAACTGTCACCCAGAGTAAGGTCCAATGTAAATCTATACACATATACCGAGTCCTATTTACATATACAAAACTCGTACTTACATTTTATTAGTCCGTAGCACGGAACATACCGTGATGAACCCCTACTAGTGTGTCGGGCCCACCGATGCGTAAGATCGGCAGATGTCCTCCTCCGCACCTACACCCGATTAAAACCTCTCGCGGCTGTTTTTTACGCCTAGTGGGAAACGTATCTTATAACTTATACCGTACACATGCATTTATATCGAATCAGAATAAACATATAACTCAGAATGTATATCGAATCTTCATGAATTCATATAACACATTTACATACATAATTATCCTCAGAATAAACTTATGCTTGTGTTCGTATCTCTCGTGATACCTGCAAGATCGAACTTATGACATACTTACCCGAGGTGCTTATCCACATACTCATACTCTATCTATCTTATAATTGCTCGTGCCCTCACAGACACATACTGCATCAGATCGACGATACGTATTCAGATCTCCCAAAGGACATATTTATTGGACTTATACTGATACTTTTCTCGGACTTATAATTATTCAGATCTCCCAAAGGACATCTACTTGAACTTCTGTCAGACTAATACTTATCCATATCTCTCGTAGGATTTACAGATCTTAGACCTTTATTGAGGTACCCGTAGGTACTATAGAAATTATACTTGTACTTCGTATCTTATACTTGTACTACGAAGCATATCCTTGTTTTACGGATCTTATACTTGTATTACGAATCTTATTCTTGTATTTCGGATCTTATACTTGTATTACGGATCTTATACTCAGACACAGAGCTTATGCTTCTGCATCTTATCCCTATTTTATCTGGATCCCATACTGACATTATTTATATTGATCTATCTGATGAACTGATGATTTATATTATAGAGATATTACACCTCATCTATATCCTATTTGCATTTACGATCTTTATACTTATGATAGAGTATTATAATTTCGTATTGATTCTATTTTATTACTTTAACCCTTGATATTAGTATTTCGGGGATCTCTATTCTTATACCTGGCACCCGTGAAGTACTACTTGTTCAACTCTCCCAAAAGACACATACTTGTGCTTATATCAAACTTATATTTATTTAAAAGTATCCGTAGGTGCTACTAACTTATACTCATACGGAGGTACCCGTAGGTACTATGGAGTTTATCCTTATCCGGAGTTTATACGGAGGTACTCGTAGGTACTACAAAACCTATCCTTATACAGAGGTACCCGTAGGTACTACATAAATTAATCAGATACAGAGGTACCCGTAGGTATTACAGTATTTTATACTTATACGCAGGTAACTGTGAGGTACCACATAACCAATCGGGATACAGAGGTACCCGTAGTACCATGTAATCCTATACTTATACAGAGATACCCGTAGGTACATTCCGAATTTAACGATGTACATTTCTTTGCTTTGGCCTCTTATTCACCTTTATCATATATAACCCGTCACTACCCGCACTAATCATAAGAAATGAGTAGGACATAGTTACAATAAGTACCCGAAGGTACACATAAAGATCGAGGTGCCATGACAAAGCAGATGCCAAGATCGACAAAGAGGTCACGTACCAATTAGAGAGTATCAAGTACTGAACAGAGCACCGGTACTAATCGGGAGGATCGGTACTAATGTGCCTGGCACGGCCGAGTGCCACGCACCTTACCAAGAGAGTACCGGCACTCATAATGCGGCCCGCCCAATGCAATGAGGTGCGCTATGTCATTCAATATCCGGGTCTGGGCGGTAGTCCTACACCATATGAGTTCTCGCGAACTTACTATCCTATAATAAAGTAATTCTTAAATACACATGCGGTTCATGACATATTGCCTTCATGTTCATGTTCATGTTTCAGCCATTTTCTTATTTCATATCATCATGTCATCTACTCAGAAGATCTTATATCTTGTTAACTTATATCTTCATATGTACTTTATCGCACTATCATATCTTTTTGCTATGACAGTATATACTTACATTTATACTTGTATGTTTTACTAGACTTATCGACCGTTTATCTCCCGTAGGAGCATGCACGTAGACTCTTCCTTTCGACACCAGAGGTACTTTTTCTTTATCTATTCTCCTTACATATCAAATCTACATATATTGCTATTTCTCGTCTTGCTATCTACATCCTTCTTACCATATATTCCAATTAACTTTAACCAAGCGATTAGGGTACACTTAGTACAACAATTCAATTTTAAGACAGCATGGGCACCAAATGCCATTAAATGGCATATGGTTAGATTCTTAGACTCAATGATCTTTCCATGTGAGTCAAAGAATACCCATAATGGAGTCCTAACGGGAGGAGTTATGTTGCAAGTCGTGAAGAAAATCGCCTACTTGCGCACTCACTAGAAACCACTGTCTTTGTCATTTTCGGGGTCTTAACTTCATTTGAAACCGGTTCTTTCAGACTTTGAAGCCAAGGCAGCGCGTCTTCCTCCAACCGAATCACCCAAATCGAGCACCGAACTCGCGGCGTCCTAAACAACCGAGACTACTCTATGTTCAAAACTGAACCAGAAATTGGCTTGAACATAACCCCACTTTGAGTGAATTTCTGGGCCACATAGAGTCCGAATTGGAAGGTATCTATTTTAGGGTGTTTTGTTCTCCCTGAAGTTTAATTTATCCAGCAACTTGAATCACTCAAATCGGATAAGAAATGGCCAAGTTATGGCCAAAATACTAACACTGGTCCAAAATAGAGCATTGGGTACCCAGATCGACTTTGGGTACGGCATTCGCTTGACCATAACCAATATGGTACCTGCATCAAGCCGCACCTAGCATCAACCCGAAAACGCCTTAAACTGCAGCTTTTCTCCCATTTGTCCATATATTTCCACCCAAACCAGCTCAATACTCAACACACACCTCAAAGCCACTCCATATTCATCTTATAATGTGGTTTAGAACTTCACATACCCAAACCCTAGGTGTTTCCAAGAACCCATACCAAAGTCCACCATCTTTATTAGTAAAACATAGAATTAAGGGGGATTCCATGCTTATTTTAACCAAATCCAGCTTTTTCAAATCAATTTCATTCAAACCTAGTTAGGATCAATCTCTAACTAACCCTAGGTTTGGAACCCATAAAAACCCTACCAAAGTCCAAAATACACATGATTCCATATCTAATGCCAAATAATAGAAATCCTTACCTTTCTTCTTCTTGGCTTCTCCCTCTTCTTCCTTCACTGAGACCCTTTTTCCCCAAAATGAGATCAAATTTGGTCTTAAATCAAAGCCCTCTCAAATATGTTTAATTAAAAACCCATTTTTCAAGTTAAGTTTCATTTTATTTCACTTTAGTCCTTAAGTTCTTTCTCTTTTCGCAAATCAACTTATGCTATTCTAATTTAGCTCCATACTATTCTTATCTTATGACTTCCCTATCCTTTTTGCCAAATTACAAATTTGTCTCTTTGTATCTTATAAATCTCGAAGTTTTCGAATTTTCATGTTTGTGATTTAAATTACGAAAATTCAACAGGCCTTACAAAATACCCTAAACATGTCGAAAACGACTAGGGTATATTTCGGGGTGTTACATACATTCCTAAGGTATGGCATCACTTCATCACATCGTGTCTTATTCCGACGACTAATGTGTGTGAAGTAACGGCCAAGAGAGCCCTGCTCAACTATGCCATTATCTAGGACATTCCCTTGATGTTGGGCAGGTTATAGAGGATGCAATCCCTTATGCTGGGTGATAAAGAGCGTAATCCTGCAGCACCCCTTCCTTATTTACGACCTACAAGCAAGACTCAAGCTTTTCCCTTAGAGGATAATGAGAGGCCGATACACCCATCAAGGCGATCATGGTTAAGAAAGATAAACCGGGTGTACCAAGGCCGGAGGAGGTGTACGACGGAAATGAGCCCCCTCGATGAGGATGAGCTTAGAGTATACTCGCCTAGGCTTTTTAGATCCCCACAGTACCTAGGAGAAGCTTCCTGGTAGTCTCTTCTTACCCAGTCCCACCACCACAGCCTATCCCTGAGAGGAGGACCTGCTAGTCCTTCCACTACACTGTAGGACAGCGTAGATCTCACTGTCCGATTTGACAGACACCGATTTGTTCCAGAGCCACAGTCCTCGATCGCCCGTGATATGGATGCCCTCTGAGTTGACATGCGCACCGTCATGCACAACCAAGCGACCATCCTCTGCAATCAGTAGTCCCTCTAGGATTAGCTTGCCTAACTCCTCGCCTTTCACATGCCACTTCCATTGCCACCATAGTGATCCGAGTGATCACTAGGGAAGTTCACTACACCCTCTCTTGTTCTTCCATAGACATTAAGGACACTGTCCGCACTTGTTTGGGGGTGGGGGGTAGGGGTGATCGGGTTGCTTTTGTGTTTATTTATGTGTTTTCTGCTTTAGTGTGTCTATTTCTATGCTTATTTATGTGTTTCCTGTTTAGGGTTTCTTGGGTGTTTATGTCGGCGTCTTCTCTGTGTTTGTTTGTAGGTTATTTATGTGTTTCTGTCTACTAGGGGTTCCCTATTTTAGTTTGTCTCGGGTTTTAGGTAGTTTTGTGAGTGATGCCATGATTGCTAATCAAGGATCCCTTTTGACCTCTTCAAATATTTTTGGAAAAATGTAGTACAAATCAAGAAAGGATTTATGGGTTGTTAGATGCTCGGGAATTACTTGTTGGATATGTCATACCCCTAACCCTCGCCTAGGCGGATAAAGGGGGCGCGAAACTATACTGGGACTCTTTACTTGCTTTTTCGCATATCAGGGCCTAAGTCTTCGAATCAATCAAAATATCATATACAAAGATACAAAATGAAACTACCACCGTAGCGTTTATATCAATACATACAAATTCCGATTCCCATTTACATATACATATACAAAATTTGCATTTACATTTACATAATCAGAAAGTGCAAAACCCACTGCGGATGGACTCCTCACTAGTTTGTCAAGCCTTGAAGTATGCTAAGATCGTGGACGCCCTCCTCCAGACCTACATGGATAAACCCGCATAAGCTTAACGCTTAGTGGGAAACATATGACTGATACTTATACACATGCACTAATACTCATTTATAGTAAGCATATAATAGTAATAGATATGCAGCAGTAGAAATCAGAATTTTTCATGAATTCATATAACAAACTTATACACATACTGAGATTTCTAGCAAACTTTATACTGCTCGCATCTCCCGTAGGCTGCAGCTTATATCAGATGCAGGTACTCGTAGGTACCATGTAGCTATACTTGAAACGTAGGTACTTAGTAGGTAATACGTGCTTATACTTGTACCTGAGGGAACCCGTAAGTATATTCAGAGTAGAACGATGTGCATTACTTTACTCTTATTCGTTATTCAGACTCTTATCATATAACCGTTTCGACTACTGGGGGACCAAGAATAAGAAATGAGTAGACACAACAATAACAAGTACTGCTGTACGGTATAGTATCGAGGTGTCAGAAAGACAAAAGCAGAGTAGTCAAGCACGACAGAGAGCCGTCGCATTAATTAGAAAGTACCGAAGTATTAAATGTGCCAAAGCACGGACAGAGAGTACCGTCACACTAATCAGAGAGTACCGAAGTACTTTACGTGCTTGCCCTAGTAATAGAGGTTCCGTGTCATTCAATATCTGATCTTAGGTAGTCCTATAATTACATGATAAGAATCTGAATAACGAATAAGAGTAAAGTAATGTACATCGTTTCGCTTCCGAATGTACCCACAGTACCTCCTCGTATTAAGTATAAGCTCCGTGGTACCTAATTTCAAGACTGCACAAGATAAGCTCTTAGTACCTAAGGTACTTCCATACAAGTATAAGCTCTATAACTCTTACTGAGATCTAAACAAGTATAAGTCTCGCTTATAAGCACAAGTATGTATAAGTTTGTTATATGAATTCATGAAAATTCCGATATCCGCATCAGATATCTCATCGTTATATGCTTACTATAAATGAGTATTAGTTCATGCGTATACGTATAAGTCATATGTTTCCCACTGCTGCAAGCTTAAGCACGGGCTTTATCCTGTAGGTACGTAGGAGGACGTCTCATGATCTTCTTCCGCATACCGGGCCGGGCCAAATAAACTAGTAGAGTCCATCATAAAAGAGGTTTTACGCCCGATTATGTAAAATGTAAATGTATAGTTTTGTATATGTATATGTAAATGGGACTCGGACTGTATAAATGACACTATAAACACCACTCACAAAGGGTAGTTTTATTTTGTGGCCTTGTATATGATATTTTGATTCGCTACAAGACTCGGGGGCCTACCGAATGTCTCGAAAAGAAAGTAAAGAGTCCTAATATAGTTTCGCGCCCCTTCATCCGCCTCTTAAAGCGGGGTTAAAGCGTGACAAGTTTGCACGTAGCTTCATGCTTAGCGTTTCAAGAGTCTTATATTAAGGATGTACCTACATAGTAATATGTTGGCCTAATGCGGATGTCCTTGTTTTGTGTATTGTCTAGAATGGATCCACCTTAGGAAGTTGTAGATGAAACAACTAAAAACGTCAATCCTTTGGATCAATCTGCTTCTGGTCCGTCTGATTCAACGACAAATGAATATGCTTCAACCGGCGATTGGTAAAAATCTTCGTGATATGGCAAGTGGTCTTAGACACTCACGCCCCTCGAGCCCGGAAGTTATTCAAGAAGAAATCGTGGAGTGGAAGAATCGCTACGTGTATAAAGAGCTCATAAAGTCGAAGCCTTTGGCTTCTTGAAAACCGGAAAGGGCTCTAGATGAATGTAGATGTCCTACGGACCAAAAAGGCCACATGTGCGCTTCATTGCCGCAAGGTGTAGCTTGCGATCGTGGAAGCCGGTTTTAAGAAATCCACCGGCCTGCATCCAGCTATACGGATTACTTCACACGCAGTTTAACACGGCGATGTCACCGATGATTACAAGGAGTAAAATGGAAGCAATTCTTGACTCTAAGACAAGGAACCGATATGGCTAAATATGAGAAAGAATTCTACCTGCCTTAGTAACATGCACCTAATCCGTCTCTACGAAAAAAATCTCGATGTGACAAATATGGTGGCTTACATGAGTCCATAAAAAGGTACCTCACGGCTGTTACTTCGCTATAAATTGTCAATTTTTATTAGCTAGTACAAGCGATTATAAAAATTGAGAGTCTGAAATGAAGAGTCAAGAAAGAAAGAAAGAGAAAAAGCTCTCAAGAGGGGTACCTCTTTGGGAAAAAGACCTAGAGAGTCACAAGTTAATTCAGTACAGGGTTCAGCTATAAGGGGTAGGAGACAAGGACCTACCATGACACAAGGTTCTGGTCAAGGCACCTCAACCGGACAAGAGGAAAGACCTACATGCCCGCATTGCTATGGAAATCATTATGGTTTGTGTAGACGAGTAACTGGGGGTGTTTCCGGTGAGGGAGCACTGATCATGTGATACAGCCAACCCGTCATGAGGACGGAAGTTCTAGAAATCCTCAAGGAAGTGGTAGAGGAGGGAGTCAAATGTACCTACGTACTTAGTGTGGGTAGAGGACAAAGTAATTCCACAAAGAAGAGGTAGTGCTTCAGAGACAATGAATCGTCCGTTACTAAAGTTCTGTACTCAGCTTATGCATGAGAGTCGTGGAAGATCCGAACATACCAGTGGTTATTGCCAGTATTTTCACTCTCTTCGATATTAACTCTGTATGCTTTAATTGATCCGTGCCTCACGTGATTCATATATATGCATGGAACAAATGAGTGATAAATCGCTTCTTCAATGAAATGCAATTTATGACCTACTTGTTACAAGTCTTCAAAGTACGTTGTTGTAGTCAATCGCATGTATAAGAATCGGCCCCCTATTGGTACATGATAGGGAATTTCGTTGATCTAATTGCTTCGCTTTTATGAGTTTGATTTGATATTGAATGGATTGGTTGTCCAAACATCGCTATAGCTTGTTTGGTGATAAGAAAATAATCCCGCTTTAAACGCTCCGACCCATCGAAGTAATGCAGATGTAGCATCCGATCCTCGAATCAATACCGAAAGTTATTTCAACTATGGAAGCCCGACGTTTTCTGAGAAAAGGTTGTGAAGCCTGTTTGGCTTTGATTCTTGACTTCAAAAGAGAGCAAGTGAATTTAGATAATATTCATGTGATTAGGGAGTTCCCTGATGTGTTTCCCGAGGAATTACCGGAAGTACCACCTGAAAGAGAAGTGGATCTCCCTATTGAAGTTGTATAGGGAATGACTCTTATTTCGAGGGCACCCTACCGTATGGCTCCAACTGAACTGAGAGAGTTGAAGACTCAACTACAGGAGCTATTGGATAAGGGTTTCATCTGACCTAGTGTCTCACCTTGGGGTGCGCCGGTTTTATTTGTTAAGAAGAAAGATGGCACTCTTCGGATGTTCATTGACTATCGACAAATAAACAAAGTGATAGTTAAGAATAAGTATCCGTTAGGATTTATTTGATCAGTTGAAAGGAGCAAAGTGTCTTTCCGAAGATAGACTTGCGATCGGGATATTATCAACTCCGGGTAAAAGAGGTCGATGTCTCGAAATGTACTCTTTCAGAACCAAGTACGGCCACTATGAGTTTTTAGTAAACATCAATGACTCAATGCTCGCTACATTTATGGACTTGATGAATAGGGTTTTCCACCCCTATTTGGATCAATTTGTTGTGGTATTTATTGATGACATCCTGGTGTATTCTAAGGATGCACAGGAACATGAACACCATTTGAGGATAATATTACAAATTATGAGAGAGGATAAGTTATTTGCAAAGTTAAGTAAATGTGATTTTTGGCTGAAAGAAGTATCATTCCTAGGCAATATTGTGTCAGCAGATGGTATAAGAGTTGATCTTGCTAAGATTGAAGCAGTTGTGAGTTGGAAGCCACCTCGAAATGTGTAACTCGAGGCGAAAGTTTTCAGACTTACAGTTATTATCGAGGTTTGTACAAGGATTTTCGCTATAGCATCCTCACTTACAAGATTATTCGGAAAGGGTTAAGTTTGAGGATGATAAGTGCCAATCCACTTGAAAGGTTAAAAGAAATACTACTGGCTAATAAGTGTTGATTCAAATTACGGTAGGGATTATACTATGTACAATGATGCTTCGAGGATAGGTTTGGGATGTGTATTGATGCAGATAACGGTGCTTATGCTTCCGCATAAATGAAACCGCATGAAAAACCATCCCACCTCGTGAATCGGAGTTAGCGCCTGTAGTGTTCGCTTGAAAATTCGCGACACTATTTATGCGGAGAAAATGGAATTTTACCGATCATAAGAGTCCGAAATATTTGTTGAACTCAAAAGGACTTGAAACTTGAGACAAATCTATTCATGGTTAGAATTGCTTAAAGACTATGATTGTATAATCATTATCAAATCGAAAGAAAATGTAGTGGCTGACATCAAGTGAATTATGCATGCATTTTAGTAAAATTTCTATGTGTTTTTATAAATTTAAATCCATGATTCACATTCATATTCACTAATATCAAGGCTAATCCCATACTAGAATGTTTTACAGACACGACGATACAGAGTAAAAGGAAGCTTCACTAATGTGGAAAAGCATCCCCAAGCAAAGAAGACACAGAAGTGTACAGGAGCCTTTCCCTGCACGGGCAGGCCGAGGACCTGCTGTCGCGGGCCGCAAATACTCGTAGTGAGCTGGAGGCCTTACGCCGCAGCCGAATTCAGCGAGGCGCGCATTCTAGTAGCCTCGGGTACGCCGCGACATAGCTCCTCTGGCCGTGGCGTATGGAGGTCTTCTTCCAAGACTCGAGAGTTGGCAACTCGATTCTCAATATCATGGGCCCGAATCCCGGGATATAAAAGGGAAGCAATTTCGAGGCAAGAGGGGAGATTCGGAAGTAGACTGAACACAAGGAGAGATGGTGACTGCACACAGAAAGTTCCTAATCAACAAAATTTATATCTACCTTTCCCATCACGTAGCAAAAGCTACTCAAGAATATACGGCCTAGGGT
The DNA here is from genome assembly GCA_016808115.1 of Tetrastigma voinierianum. Classification (NCBI taxonomy): domain Eukaryota; kingdom Viridiplantae; phylum Streptophyta; class Magnoliopsida; order Vitales; family Vitaceae; genus Tetrastigma; species Tetrastigma voinierianum. Next base: position 160,179 of record JAEQBH010001920.1, on the reverse strand, counting down.
CAATGTGGATGGGTTTTCTTCGCACAAATGATTTACAAAGTGAGGTTAGTGCCAGAATTTCATTGATTTCATGGATTGTAAAACAGGGAGCTGGATGGTTGGAAACTGAAAATAAACTTAAGAAAAATAAGAAAAATAATAAAATAGAACCTCATATCGTGATACCGGGCTTAGGATCCTAGGGCACCTAGGGTTTCCAAGGTTATTTTTCATATCGGGGAGGATGACCTATAGTCATCTCCCAAACCGGATCTTCATTTAGCTATAAAACCTAACCCAAAATAATTATCCTTTTGAAAAATGGTATTCACTAAGCACCAGTGGTCACCGACAGTGAAAAATAAGTCTCCTTGACTCACCTTCCAATGGGTCATAGAGGGTAACTAATGAATCTCAATGGATCTAGCAATAAGCATCCACTGAACCCTAAAAGCTTACCAAATAATAGCCATTCAAGGAGACTCGAAGGGATAAAACCAAAGTTAGGTGCGGAACACAAACTCGCATGAGTACCGCGCGTGGAAGAACATGGAACCCCTCCTCGTAGCCTTAAGATCCTGCGACACGTGAGTCTCCACTCTAGGAGGAGTGCGGGTTTTAGCTGCTCATCCTCCCAGCTGTCATCCTTGGTGTGCCGGGTCGCCCTGTAAAATGGAAAGAAAATGAGAGAAAGTGAAGGTATATAAAGACGCTGAAACAATAAAGCTTCCCAAAAATTTATCAGATTATGGATCGGGATTTGTACAGCAGAGCTTGACTAAGGCTTATATACCCGTCGTAACAAAAGTGGAAATTACAAAAACCAAAAAACCAAAAGCTATTACAAGGATAAAATGGGAAGAAACAAAAAATCAGAACAAAAAGGTCACGGGCCACAAAAAAGGTGAAAGGTAATGGTGGGTACTCTGAACAATGTCACAGGATGAAAATTTCGCGTAGATGAACAATGCAACTTGGAGAAAATTCTCGTCACCTTATAAATTTTTCCCACAACCCAATTACTTTTCCGGCCTTCTTTCTTTCCTTCTAGTCTCCTCGATCCGCAATGCCGAGTTTGACCTCGAATTCTTCATGCTTGATTTGACCTCAACAATTTTGGCATAAATAGCTTGTAAAACGGAGTATATAAATGGGATCAAAGAGATAGCCTGGACTCCATTGTTAATCGGAAAGTTAATTATGCTAATTAGTACACAAAAGTACTCAAACCTCGCTATAAACAGGTTCAAAATAGCACTTTTTGAGCACCACCAGATGGATAGAGATCGCTGAGACTGATTCGATAGATTCGCAAGATTGTTTTCCTGGATGTATTTTTCTCGATTCGCTTGATGCTGAAAATCTTTCACTCCCGTAAATGAATCACTTATGAACTAACTTCTCCCTGTGGTTTTCATAACCCTAATCGCAGACCATGGATTAATACATTAATCGTCGCTTATTTAATATTGGTATGAATCGATGGTTACTTTACTCCTGAATTTAATGACATTATTATTTGGCCAATCAGGTCATGTTAATGCTTGTGAGTTTTGATATCGAGAGAAGAGGACTCATGGGGACATGGGTAAAGCAACACTGGGTCAATCAGGGAATGTAGATATCCCGTTGCTCCAAGTATAGCACCAAGGCTTGCACATTTACATCTGGGAGCTGAGGCCAGCCAGATGCACATACCCCACAAAGCAGATAGGCTATATCTCGAGGGGATAATATCTTTGTAGGTACCCACTCAAACTCGGCCAACATACAAATCATATGAAATATTAATAAATACACTATCTAGGTCAAAATCCATCAGGTGTGATAGGCGAAGGCAAAACCCTAGTTTTCTCATCATTATCTTAAATCAAAATTTTAATATTAGACTTTCTTTAAATAAGCTAATTTAGTCATTATTCGCTATAAGAAAGGATCAAAATATTGTCTAGGTCACTAAGCTAGTATTCAGCACGCTTCTCTTTATGGGAACGAAACTCTTGACCAAGATAATTGCAAGGCACGGTCCGAGATTTTTACTCAACTTTTAAACACTCACTTTCACCACAAGTTTCGCGCCGCCGGCTGTGAGATGAAGTTTAGTGTTGATACTTCGATACAAGCAGATCGTACTTTGGATCAATTTTATTTTATTTAGTTCTTTTTACTATTAATCATTTTTATTATCTCTTGTTTTAGGTATTTTTGCCTTTTATTTCATCTCAGGTCGTGACTTGGTCTAGACTTCATACTTCAGGATTTCAAGAAAGCAATTAGGGTGCATGTAATGACAAGATCAAGTAGGAATTACTTCCCCATTCGATCCCGAACTGAATCCCGACATTACATCGATTACTGAGAAGCACAATACAACCCAATTTAAAATCATGCAAAATCAAGAGGATGAAGGGTAGTTCCAAGAAAATGAACCACCTGGTGGATCGTAATGATATAATCATGTAGATCAAAGCACCGATCATTCAGATGTACCGATAATTCGGGGATATGCCACTTGAGGAGTTCGCCTTACCACATACAGTTGTTCAGTCAGCTATACAACGACCACCCATCCAAGCAAACAACTTTGAGCTGAAAGGAGTAACTCTGCAAATGCTCCACAATATACAGCTTCTGCTGGTCAGCCGCTGAGGAACCAATGCACATCCGACAAGTTTTATCAAGTCCATGGCTACTACCAATTATAATGGAGTAAATGTACAGCTCTTCGACACGCGCCATTCACTCATCACTTCGAATTTAGCTAAGCATCGGCTGGACTAGCCAAACTATCTGATTCCATTATCTCATGGAATGACTTATCGTAGAAATTTCTCGTGAAAATCTTCCCACCGCAAAGATCGCACAATTTTGTGTAAGAGATTAACACATTCGTGACACCCGAGAGGGAGAACTGCCGAGGCCTCGAGATTTGTTACCGAGAGATCCCACATCATAGGTTAACTAGGAGGATGCAAGCAAGTGCACATTTTCTATAACGATGCATAATTCAGCCAGGTCAACTATCGATGTCATACAGAGTCCGATGAAAAAGACTACGATCAAGCTTATGAGATATCGACATACAACCACCAATACTAATCGCCTCGAGGATAGTCAAGACTCTGTGGAAGTCCTTAGTGGGAGCGCATGATAGTAGTTTTCGCACTCGTAAACCAGTCGCCAGCTTAACTAAACAACTATGTAAGGTAGCAAGGTATAGTGAACGCGATTCGTAATAACCCCGAGACTGGGGCGAGTCTTCGCGGAGGGTAACACGGCATTTCATGGATTGTCAATCTAGGCGTATGACGCAGAGCAAGCATAGTATGAATCAGCAAATCAACAACAAGTAGTGGACAATATGGAGGTAATGATCGAATAGTACTAGAATCAAAATCGAATCAAGGTTGTGGTCGAGAGGTAAACTTAATAATCGAATCATGGCCTGAGTGAAACAAGAATAGTATGCCACCACTTCAAGCGAGCAAGTCGCCACTTGAGAAGAAAGTGGATTTGGAAGAATCCTTAGCTCATATGATGACTTCCCATAGCACATTTATGAATGAGATGAAGGCCACATTCCTACCCACAGTAATCAAGGGCCCAACTTTAAACCCGGGTGCAACAGCCAAATGTATTACATTTGGTTGGATCGAAGATATACGTATCATTACCTAGCAACTCATAGGTGAACCTGAGATGAGTAGGTAATGAACATGTCAAAGTTGTCACATTGAGAAGTGGTAGAGAATACAGCATCAGGCACCACCAAGCGATGGGAGAGAAGGAAACCGAGAAGCAAATCAAACTTCGGGCCAGAATGACAAGATAGAAAGAGAACAACCCCAAGAGAAAATTAAGGTGGAAGGCGAAATGAGGCTAAAGATCTAATTAACCACAACTAAACCTAATCGGGTCTCCAATCTTTAATTCTCAACGTTCAAGAAGAATAAATCGGGACAAGCAATTCACAAAGCTTCATGGAATGTCTGGTTGAACCGCATATAAACATTCCACGGTCGACTGCTAGGAACAGAACAACTATGTTAAATCTCACGGCTGATTAGCAATGTCAAAGAAAAGAAGATCATTTCAACCGAGATGTTGAATCTCACCATGGAATGCGCCAATCCTTCGCAGGAAAATGCCACAAAAAGCTCTGAAAAGATCCAGCGCTTACCTATTCCTGAGACTCATCAAGAAATCCATCTCGAGAGGGCCTCAGACCTAGGAGATAGTATAAACCTCATACCGTTATCCATATTCAGACGTCTGGGATTAAGTGAAGCTCGCCTAACTACAGTCACACTCTAGTTAGTAGGCAGGTCACTAAAACATCCCAGAGGGGGGGGTGATAGAAGACGTTCTAGTAAAGGTAGACAAGTTTATCTTCCCGACATATTTCATCATTCTAGACATGCATAAGATGTTAAGTACTCCATAATATCAGACCATTTCAAGACCGGTAGGGCAATGATTGATGTACAGAGGGGAGAGTTGAAATTGAGAGTGCATGATGACGAGGTCAAGTTCAATGTGTTTAAGGCTGTGAGACACCTAGCAGAGAGTGATACATGCTTAATGGTAGAGACCGGTAGAGGTTATGTCTAGCAGCCAAAGCGGTTCACCGAATTTTCGGGAGACTAGCATGGTATAGAGTGAATAAGAAGAATTAGGAGAAGAGGTCAAAGAGTATGTGAAATGGATGGACTCCTTCCACTAACTGCCCAAGATGGAGCAAAAGCCACTACCCATCCATTTGAGGTATGCTTATCTTGGGGATGCCTCCACCTTACCAAAGGATTATTTCAAAGATCCCCGACAAAGCAAAGAAGAAGATAAGTTATCGTGAGTACTCGTGGATCACAAGGATGTGCTCAATGTCTCGTTTATTTAAAAGTGGATTCTCCCTCTTCTATGTGTATGCACCCAATCAGACTAAGATGGTCATATAAGCCTTCGTGGAAGCATGGTGAGACTGAATCCAAGCATGAAAGAAGTAGTCTGCAAGGAAGTACTGAAGTGGCTAGATGTCAGGGTAAATCCTATTTCTAATAGTGCATGGGTGAGTCCAAAAGATAGGTCAGGCCTAAAGGAGGAAGAAATGTTGATAAAGACAGAGAATAATATATCAAGGTTCTCAGAATAGTCACAGGTTGAAGAATTTGCATTGACTACCGGAAATTGAATAAGGCTACTCGAAAAGACCATTTTCCACTGTCATTTATGGATCAGATGTTAGATAGGTTGGCAGGGCATGAATATTACTGTTTCTTAGATGGGTATTCCAGCTACAACTAGATTGCTATAGCCCTAAAGGATCAAGAGAAGACAACATTCACTTTCCCTTATGGCAAGAGCCTGCATTTAAAGTGATACCCTTGGCCAATGCACCAGCACATTTCTCAAGGCAGATGATGGCCATATTCTCATATATGGTAGAAAAGACAATTGAGGTGTTCATGGACAACTTTTCTGTATTGGGGAACTCCTTTGACACTTATCTGGAAAACCTGAGGTCGATGCTAGTTAGATGTGAAGAAACCAATTCAGGTCGACGGGAGAAGTGCCACTTTATGGTATAGGAAGGCATGGCTTCAAAATCGGATTTCAAGAGGAATAGAGGTCGACAAAGCAAAGATTGAGGCAATAGAGAAACTACTTCCACCATCATCATTAAAGGGCATAAGAAGCTTTATAGACACACAAAGTGGTGCTATAAAAAGCTCATAAAAGATTTTTCGTATCGTTAAAAGCCCTTATCCGCTTTGCTAGTTCAAGGGACACCATTTGATTTTGATGCGACAAAGGTATGCAAGCTTTTTTCAATCCTAAAGATAGATCGTATCGACCCCATAATGAAAGGCACCGTCGGACTCCCATTCGAGCTTACGTGCGACGCCGACTATGCGATCGGGTACAGTTGTCAGCATAAAAGAGATAGGATATCGTGCTATCCAATTATGCTAGCCTGACTTTTGAACGATGCCTACCTAAACTATGCCACCTCAATCGAAAAAGAGCTATCACAATGTTTTCACGATAAATTTAAGCCCTACTGATTGGCAACAAGGTAATAGTGCACATCACCCACTCCTGGCCATTAAGTACCTTTAATGACTAAAAAAGGATGCAAAACCAAGACTAATATGGTGGGTGCTCCTATCGCAGTTATTCTGACCAAGAAATCAAGGATGTTAAGGAATAGAGAACCTAGTCATGCACTACTCATCACCACGGGCGGCCTGTAGACAGGTACATGTTAATGATGATTTCCCGCATATTGTACTTCTCTAAGAATTGAATACACAAAGACGTTCCATGGTTTGCCGACTATGTGAATTACTTAGTGGCCAAGGTTATACCTCCTGATTTTAGCTACCAACGGAAGAAGAGGTTCTTTTGCACATTCAAGCACTACTACCGGGTTAACCTATTTTATACAAACATCAGGCGATCAAGTGATAAGGCAATGTGTACTGTAAGATGAAATGGGTAGTATTCTAAATCACGGCCACACCTTATCATGTGGGTGACACTGGGAGGCCAAATGATAATGCAAGAAAGGTACTCTTAATCAAAGCTCTACCGCCTAGCTTGTTTGATGCAGGAGCTTCTATAAACACACACTTAACATTGGGAATTCGGTCCTAATTATTGAAGAATTGATTGGCGGCTGTCAAGACGCATTGAATACATGTGAAAACTCCTTTTTGGACCTCATTTTGGCCTTGAAGGCAAAAAACGTGGTCGACTTGGACAAACCCCTACGGGAGCCGCCATATTGATTTTAGAAAGATTTGCCAATGTGATCTTCTCGAGGATTTGTTTTATGATTCGTTTGTATTTCTTTAGAACGATTTGCTCCAATATTTTATTCTATCCCTTTAGAAAGATTTTCCTCAATATTTTATTCTCTCTATCCCTTTAGGAAGATTTGCTTTATTTATTTTAGAAAGTTTTCTTTAGGAGTTGCTTTTTGTACTTAGAAAGTTTCTCTTTTCCTAGCTAAAGTAGAAGTCATTTATTTGATTTAGAAAGTATGAGACTATATATACCCCTTAATGTAGTCTTTTTAGAGGAGTTCAAGTTATTAATATTTTCGTATTTCTCTTTTAAGAGTTCTCTCTTGCTCTCTTATCTTCATGGATTCCTTGGGACTAGTTCGTGGCTTATCATACTCAGTGGATTCCTTGGTGGCGAGTGCCTTGTCTCGCTTATCAATCAACCCGTCTATACATTGTGGCGCCTTTCAATTGGCCATCTATCTTGTGTGATTCTGCTTTCATTAACCCTAAGTAACCACACTGGCAAACTCTACTCTCCTCACCATCTCATCTTCTTTAAACTTTCCATAACCAAATTTTCAACCTCTACCCAAAACTTCCATATCTTGTTCCATACTACTAAAACATTCCTAAATACCATTTTTCCCTTATATACCACAAATACACATCTCCCTAACTTTAAAATTTCATAAACTCGCCCATAACTCCTAAGCTAGCTCCTGTAAAACTACCCCAAACCCATATTTTGACTTACCAAAACTTCTAGATCATCCATCACGATCCCAACCTTGCATCATTGTTCAAAGATGCTCACCAGTTTGTATCTACCTGTGATAAGTGTCAGAGAATGGGGGACATTTCAAATAGGATGAACCACCCATGCACACAAATTTAGAGGTTGAGTTATTTGACTTGTGGGGGATGGATTTCATGGGGCCATTTCCCTCTTCATTTAGTAACTTGTATATTCTCCTTGCCGTGGACTACGTCTCCAAATGGGTAGAAGCAATATCGACACGCACTAATGATGCCAGTGTGGTAGTCAAGTTCTTCGCAGCCACATATTTACATGGTTCGGCACTCCATGAGCATTAATCATGGATGGTGGTACTCATTTCTACAACGAACTGGTTGGTAAGGTCTTGCAAAAATATGGTGTGCGACATCGCACTTCACTCACTTACCACCCGCAGGCAAATGGACAGGCTGAGGTGTCAAATCGGGAGATAAAGTCCATTCTAGAGAGAACTGTCAATAGTTTAAGGAAATACTGGTCAAAGAGATTGAAGATGCACTTTGAGCATACAGGACAACATTTAAAACCCCATTGGGTATGTCGACATTCTGACTAGTCTATGGGAAATCATGCCATTTTCCAGTGGAATTAGAACATAAAGCATAATGGGCAACTAGGCTTCTAAACATGGATAGTAAAGTAGCCGGAGAAAAGCAGATGCTACAACTTAGTGAGTTAGATGAATTCCGCAATGAGGCTTATGAGAATGCTTGAATTTATAAGGAAAAGAAAGATTGGCATGACAAACATATTGTAAGGAAAGAGTTTGAGCTGGGTCAACAAGTGTTGGCTGCTCAATTTAGCCGGAACTCCCGGCAAGTCAAGTCAAAATGGCCGTCCGTTCATGGTCAAGGCTTCATGGAGGTGTTGAGATAAAGCATCCAGAGAAGGGACAGTTCAAAGTCTATGCCCAAAGATTGAAACTGTATTTTGGAGGAGAATTTCTTATAAGAAGGTAGGACACCATTCTAAGCACACCCTGGTAGACAATAAGGGGCGTGAAATAGTCACCCACAAGCCGCTTATTTTTCCTGGGCCTAAGTGTTGTAAGTTGCCGAATGAAGCTAACGACATTAAACATAGCTCTTCTTGGGAGGCAACGCAAGTATTGCGAGATCCCCTTCTTCTTTGAACTTGCATTATTTTCTGCCTTTTAATTGCTTTTCTGCATACTTTTCAATTCGACTTCCTACTTTAGTTTTTTAATGTGTTTCATGAGTTTTTCTCAGTGGCTACCATGGGTGCTACGCTACTAAGGATTGCATGTTCATTGGGCAAAGCAGGAGCTAAATTTGTGTTTAAAAAGAAAAGAAAAAAATGGTTCTCTCTACTTTCCGGTACGTCAAGGTCAGATATGCCGTCGCTGCAGGGAAAATTTTCGTCTTTAACCTTCCGGGCACGTATAACGTGAACCCCACGCTGTAGCCCTTCTCACACTTCTGCATGCAACAGTCAGTAGAAATTTCACGTAGTCGCTGCAGAGCGATGTTTCTGGGCCAAGAGCGCAGAGAGTCCCATGCCGCACAGAAGGCGCACTCTTTCAGTCCTTATAAATTTGACCAACTGCTCATTCCCCCACATGAATTTGGCCGCCCTTTCCTCTCCTTTTCTCATTTTTTGAGTGCTCAGGAGATCTCACCCAGACGACCACTATAGTGATTACTACCAAAATAAGCAGGCTATTTTACACCCTTATTAATACAAAGCTTGAAAGCACTTTTGCGTAGAAATAAGCCTAATTAACCCAAGCTTAAGTATGTTAAGGACCTTGCAATGCGACTAATCAAATGTTATGGCAAGTTTTGTTGTTTTTGCAGGTTATTTATACCATAGAAATGGATTCAACTCAAGCATAAAGAAATCATTTAGAATCAGAGTAGAAAAAGCAAGAACTAGAAGCACAACAAAGAGATGCAATCGTTCTCTTCAATTTTTGTGTTGTCATGGGAATTTTCGCGTACCCGCGAAATTTCATGGTCGCAAAATTGCCCTCAGCCTCGCGAAATCGCTTCTCTCCTTCCACCCGCTCTTCGCTTCTTTCGACTTTGACTCTTTTGTCAATATTTGTCTCTTCCTAATTTGTCCCCATTGTAATAATGTTGGTTTTGTTATTTTGCACTAGATTGATCGCTATAAAGCCCCCGTACAAGACAATCGTAATGGAGACTTTCACTTTTGTACGTATTTTTGCAGGGGAAGCTACCTTTTCTCGCCCTTTCTACTCTCACTTTCTCTCATTTTTCTCACTAGCCAAACACCCCTCCGAGATGAAGCAACTGAGGATGAGTGGCTGAAACCCTTCCTCCTCAAGTAGCTACCAGAGGGATCCCGAGGCAGCCGAGGGGTTCCATGTTTTTCACATCAAAATCCACCCGCCATTAATGCTTCTCCCTTTTGATGCTTAGGGGCTTTTGATCCCTGTATCACCTTGAATGATCACATTGCAAGCTCGGGGTTCATCGATGCTTATCGCTGACCCAAGCATGTTCGTTAGTTATCACTTACGCAGCCATCGAGCGTGAGCAAAGGAGATTTCATGCTTCAATGATTAAGAGCGAATGCACGTTGAATGCCATTTTCAAAGAGATTTAATAAGGGTCGCTTATAGCTAAATGAAGATTTGGTTCTAGAGACTATAGGTCATCCTCCCCAACGCGCGAGGAAATGACCCTAAGAAACCCCGCTACTCCTTAGAACCTAAGCCTAGTCACCTAACACTTCAAGGAATTCTATTTTACATTTTAACTTATTTTATTTTTAGTTTCCAAACATTTCACCTCACGTTTTTATCAAACCTTAAAATCCAAAACAAATTCACTATTTTGAACTTCATTGCAAGCCATTTGTGCGAAGAAAACCCATCTCTGTGTTCGACCCTAGAGCCATTATACTCACAGCAGCAATGTGCTGCCAAATAGCAGGTGAGGAAATAGGTATAAATATTGTTTCGATTCTAGATATCCCATCGTCAGCGGGAATCACACGGTTCCCACTAAGTCGACCCCGCCTAAAGACAAAGAACCCGGCTTCACCCGCAGCGCACCACCCTCCCAAGATCCACACTGTGTTCATATCTCCTGAGGCCGAGCGATCTATCACAAGGCCCCTGCGAACCGCTTCTAAGCCAGCTCTTAACGAGGTTTCCCCACCTCCAATGCGTTCTTACAATTTACTATCCAAAATAGCAGCTGGCAGACGCTCTATGCATCCTTAGTCCCTGCGTAGCTCCCATTTGTGTGGAGTTTACTCCAATATGTTTTCAAGGTCACACGCACCTGCTGGCCCGAGGCAAAGTAAATGGAAGCTCATGCCTGGATGAGCTAAAACTCATTTCATTTTTAATCAATTTTTCTAATTTAAATGACAATATGAATGCTGATTAATATGTAGAAATATGGATATTTTACTCAAATATAATTTTGCAAGAGAATTTAGAGTTAACCAAAAGCCCAAAGAAGGAACCGTAAGAAACCAAACTCTAATAAATAGGAGGAAAAGTCGCAACTAAGAATCACAGAAGCTCAGAACAAGGATTTCTTCGCTTCGCTTAATTCCGTGTCAATACACCACCAAGACTAGTCTTAAGGGAGAAATGGAAGGCTACATCAAGCTAAGTCGCGACAGGAAAGTGAGGTTAATGTAATTTTAAATGCATTCAAGGCACCCAGAACAGACGCGCGACCAAGGAAGACGTCGCAAGACGTGCTGAAATATTCAAGGAAGAATATGAGGTCGCGACACCAATCTGAAGTCGCGACGCCAAATGAAGACGACACAAGTCGCAACATAAACTTGAGGTCGCGACATGAAACAAAGACAAGGGGTCTCTACATGGAGGGTTTTTAGGTTGCGACTAATTATTCAGGTCGCAACTACATTTAAGCAACTGGGATAAAAACCTACCAGAAAGAAAGAACAACCATAAGGTTGCAACACCATTTTGTGGTCGCGACCTGAAATAGAGGCTGAAGCAAGGAAAATGATTGCAACTAAAAAAATAGGGGTTGCGACCAGAAGGAAGGCAAGGAATATCACCGAGGGTCCGCGACCTAGCTTTCCAATACACAAAATTCAGACGATGGAGGCAAGGTCGCCATGTAGGACATTGTGCGCGACTAAAGTGTATGTAATCGAGAAAAGACAAAGGGTCGGGGAAGAAGGCAATGCAAAGAGGTCATGATTGCGTTTCTAAGGTTGCAACCAAGAACATCTATAGAACTAAGAAGGACCTATTATGACAAAACGTTGAGGTTGAGACTAAATGTAAAAGAATCAAGGCGACGCGTTTCTTTGAGGTCGCTAATCGAAAAGCCGTGATAAGAGAATTACTTGGTCGCGAACTCCGTTATCAAACGCCGTGCGGACGAGCAACATTGATGAGGACAGAAGCTCAAACAAAGAAGTCGCAGCCAGAAAAAGAAGTCATGACCAAGAACTGAAGACATGGCCACAGAAATATGGTCGCAACCTGAAATAGAGGTCACAACGCAAAATGCAGCAGAAGGCAAAAAGAGCCAGGTCGCGACTCCATTTTGAGGTCGCGACCACTAATCAAGGCAGTTGGAAGGAATCTAGTCACAATTGAAGATGTCAGGTCGCAATTGAACAAGTACAAATGAGAGAATTCAGGTCGCGACTCCATCTTGAGGTCGTGACTTGAAAACAACAAATCGCCATTCTTTAGAAATCCACCCGAGCTCGAAGCACCCAATTTTGGACAAGCTTATAAATAGCCTTATCTGCTTTAGTAAAGCAGCCCCATCTTCGATACCTTAATCGGAAAAGAAGCAAGGACTCAATCGTGATATCTTTTTTTTTTTTTAAATTTTCTTTTATTTTCTTTTTCTCTGATCCAACCAGTTGACCTATGTAGAAACGATGAAGCATTTAAATTTATGATTTTCTTCTTACAATTATCGCCCTCGAAATTAATGGAGTCTTGACAAATTTATGGAATTCATTCTTTCGCTTTATTGCCAACATAAAGGTGTACTTGATTAATGATCCATCACATTGTAATGCGTGATTTAGAACAGCTTCACTAGATCTCGACTCATCAAGAAGCGCGCCTTTCTCAAGATCAGCTTGTGAGAGATACTTGATTGGAATTTATTTGATTGATGTTGTTCTTGAATAGATTTGTTCCTAATGGTAGCATACGATACCATTTCAAGGATTGTTTCCGCTCCGATTTCAGAGGCCCTCGCTGGGATACGTATGGAGATTCCCCGAGAGTCAGGAACATTCCACTTCAGGTATGATATTCTACCATTGCTGAACTACTAAGCTTCAAAGTTCACCTCAATAAATTCCCTATTCACTCATAATCGATGTCGAGGGGGAAAATTTATCAATGTAAATAATCGAGACTTTACCTAATATGAGGGAAGTTCTCGACCCCGTGTTACAGAAGCTAATCAAGGGAAGCGGAAGAACCATTAGATTTAAAGGATGATTATCACCTTGAGTTGTAGAAGTTTTGCAAGAATCTCGCAAAGGGAAGCAAGGAATTTGCGCCTTAAGAAATGTGTGCGGTGATAAGTTAAAAATACCCGCATTCGTAAGAAGGTCAAAATAGCAAGTAGTTGGTTAGATCCTTGTCTCAGAAAGCAGGGCCTCTAACCGCTGAATATGGAGAAATCCAATCGTATCAGAAGGGGCATCTGATAAATCCACATCCAAAGATCAAAATAGAGTAATGAATACACGCGTGAATCATCGCTTTCACAATACCTCCTCGATAGTGTTAATTTCTCCCAGAGAACCGATTTGGTCCCAGAATTGATTTTGATTTTCTAGCTTGGTAACATTTGGATTTCCTTTTACATTCCCATGTATCTTCTAGACTATTATCTTTTGTGATTAAACCATCACTATCCATCGGGAGTTCAAATAGTGTGGACCTTAAGTAGTCAAGTAGTTGGATTCCAAATTCTATCAATCTTTGTGGGAATGATATCCGATCTCTTACATCCATTTTGCATTACTTGTATGATTTGTGCACTTCAGAGTGTCTGTGACAAAACCATTTTCAAATTAAGTAATATAAAGTAATTTTATCAGTTATATTCAAGTAATTCCAAGTAGACAACGATGCAAGAGAATTGTAAGGCTCTTGTAACTATGTAATTTGAAGGTTTAAGTCTATATAATCACAGGAAAACAATGCCCAAGCCATCAACCGGATTTACCGCCCGCTGGATGACGACAAGGCGGGCATAGAGCACTATTCACGATTACCGCATTATGAGCGCTTGATGTAGGAGCTCACTCAGGGCCAGGGCGTGTGGAAACGCCAACCATTGATGGGTGATTTCACCAATTTTTAGATGCACTTCCTCATGCTCGTGGCTAAGGTTTGTATAATTTTTTATGTGTAAAAATTAAGCCTACCCTTCATCTTAGCACAGTTACGAAGGACAAGATGATCCTCCTATACGCTATGACCAAGGGTTTCCAGTTTGACATCGAGTTCATCATCGAGTGGTGGTTGATTGAGTCGACCTAAGGGAGAGGCATCGGGGCCCTGATCCACCCCTCACTCATTACTCAGTTATGCCGACTGGCCGAGGTCCCGATGTTGGACTATGAGGAGCAGGTGCAGCAACGCTTACCCATACCATTGCCCAAGGCGAAGTTCGGGAGCCCGGGAGATTCATATGAGGAGACTGATGATGATGCTGCAATAACCAAACCTAAAGTGGTTTACCCTCGCAGGACTCGCGGACTCAGGTCCTCCAGCTCGACTAATCCTGGCGGTCAGACCATGGCGCCACCACGCCGGCTGACAGATATTGTGATGAGTCTCGTGGAGCACCGAAGCTGCCACGAGTTAGGATCGGACACCATCGGGTCGACGGCCATCATCGCTTCCATCCAGACCATATCACGCACCGCTTGGCTCAGCTCTATTTTGGCCAAACCGCCACCGCCACACCACCGCAAAGATTCTCTGCGGACGTATCTTTATGCCTTTATTTTCTTTCTATCATTGAGGACACTATTAGTTTTATGTTTGGGGGTGTATGTGTGGGTGTATGGGTTGGGGTGTACGAGTTGGCTTAGTGTTAATTTTTTTTAGTTTTTTTGTCTTTGCATGTTTTAAGCGTGTTTTAGGTCTAATTTTCGCCAGTTTTAGTTTGTTTTGTTTTGTTTTTAGCATGTTTAAAGACCGAGTCTTGTTCACTATGTACCAAAGATGTTTCAGATTTGGCAAATATTATGATACTCAAGAGTTTCTGTAGTCGGGTGTTAATTGTTCTCACCTTAGTTTCTCAATTGCCATGATTGCAAAAGATGAGTCATGTACCATGCAAAGCCTGTGTTTCGATGAAATAAGGAACCCCAAGGTTGTTTGACGATCGAGACAACATTGTATAAAGTTGGGAATAACCATGTTTGGCCACCCCTTTCAGATCTAAAGAAATCATTTCTCGAAGTAAGCTATCACGCACACACACACGTGATCTTCAGGGTATGCCTTGACTTCGGACTCACCATGCAAGAGTTCTACGAACCTTGGAAAGTTTAAACACCTAAGTGATGGGACACCTTAGAAGAAGAGGATCACCTTTGAGCCCAAATTTATTTAAAAAAATAAAAAAATAAAAAAATAAAAAAAAAGAGAAGATTATGGTTTGGAGTAAGTGGATCATCCAATCGGAATCCCGAGCACAGTCCAAGGGGCTTTTCAAAGCCTAATGCCCTGAGCCAATCAAGCTCCGGAGTCATTGACTTCACCGCCCCGCTTACATGGGACGAGGATGGATGATTTCCTGGCGCCAGTGGCCCCGAGGTTCGGGCCGAAGTGTTCGTGGTGAAGCTCAGGGGAATCAATGCCCCGCCCTTAACCAACCAGCGGGAGTCACCAACGGATCCCCTCGCTATAGCGTGGACACCCCAAATCTCGGGTCCCGCTTGTTAACCCTCGCCAACATGCTTAAAACCTGTGGATATCAAGTGTTCAAATATCACACTCATTTGTCTCAATATATTGAGACCTATTCCTACATATTTAATTCACAAATATACAAAAATATATGATAGACTATTAATCAACAGTCCATTTAAATTCCTTTTATACAACAAAAAGGTATACATGAACTATATTCGGCTCTCATCCCATATGCGATCACGACCGCACTGGACTCAGACCCGGTGTTGTCCCACGACTCCGGTGAGCAAAGCCCGCAGTGGATAATCTCCTACAAGGGTTACTCCCCACCTAAAATGCACATGCAATGGCATATGTAAACATCAATCACACTTCATACAATTTAAGCAACACTATATGAAATGTTCCGTGTCATGCATGAGATGTGACCCCTCATGCTCAAAACCTGAGTCTCAACCGACTCCCCCACACCTGAAATGCCAAGTGTGGAAACCAACCTATCGGGTATTTCCAATGACTTAAACCATTGGACAACCCTCCAATTTTAATTTCTCAAATCATGATTTTCTTTTCTTTTGTGGGCCACGGATTTTCGGGTTTTCACCGTAGGACGCCTCACGCCTTTCCAACATTTTCACGAACTTACATCGTCGGGAATCATGTCTAACCGTGAATAACATTTGGGTCTTTCACCCTGGGGGGGGGAGAGATCTACCCCAACTTGCTCAGCCCAAAACATGTAATTTATCATTTTGATCAATTTACACATTCGTGAGTCTCAACCTTGGACTTTGTCCCATTTGCCGAGCTCACGACCCATTCATCAACACCGGTGAATAAACAAGACCACGCACCCACACCTGACTTGATGCGATGTGATCGTGCATATGAAATGCATGATGCTAATGCATTTTCCTTCATGTTACACACAAAATGACCCAAATCTTGGGCCCATATAAAACAGGGCACCTCTTGTTCCCTTCCCGGTTCATCACCGAATTATTACGATACCAAAATACACCATAAAACCCGAAGACATTAGTCCTGGATCAAACCAACCCAACTTAGTCCGAACCGCCCAAAATAGTCTTGGATTTCGCCTTGGACTGTCTCGAACACAAATTCCGGTGGTTCAGCTAGGACTGTCTAAAAACAGTCCTGAAATTCAACCCGAACTATCCGTAAATAGTCCCGAAATTCCTAAAAATTCTTACACTAAGTCCAAAAATTTGAGGACTAAAATTTACGGCCTTTCAAGGCCTCTAAGCCAATCCTAAGCAATTAAATGACCTTTAGTCTAAAAAAAAAACAAGTAGGAAAATTCCCTACCTCGTGGAGTTTGACGAAACTCTAAGATTTTGGTGCCCACGCGTAGCTCTCGATGTGTGGATCAACTTTGCCTTCACCCGATGAAACCTACTATCCGATTCGGGATCCGAGAAAGAAGCAAAGAGAAGAAAAAATAAAAATAAAAATCCCTCTCCACGCTCTCTCACCCGATCCTTTCTTTTGACTTTTCTTTTCTTTTTTTCGTTTTTATCTTTTTACACATATTATTATTGTTATTATTGTTATTGTTATTATTATTATTATTATTATTATTATTATTATTATTATTATTATTATTATTATTATTATTATTATTATGATGGATACATGATTCATATTGCTTTATTCGAATTGCTTTCATTCGAAACAATTTATTTCTTTTCGCTCAATTCTATTTTAAATGAACTTATCCCAAGCTATTTCTAACTTCCGAGATTTCGTGAAAATTCGCCATTGAAGTCACCGGGCGACTTATCACCTAGAAAATCGTAGGACATTCCGATTGTCTTAATTCGACAAAACTTTTCTCGGGGTCACTAGATTTCACAGACGAATTCTTAACCCGCCAAGCAAATCGCTTTATCATCCGAGATCTAGAGAATTTTCGGTTTTCAATCAAAATTACCATTTTACCATTTTTCAAAAAATTTGAATTTTCCAGGGTTTCACATTCTTCCCCCCTTAAAAGAATTTGGTCCCGAAATTCCTCACACATACACATGCAATCTCTTGCACATGTGACCCAACCATGAGCAGAACCCCTGAGATCACTGACTCACGGTCTCTACATGTCTGGTCAATTCTCACCCTAGATCCTAGGGGAGAATTTCCAACCGTTGGCTCTTCTAGAGGCCTCTACCTCCGAGCCCAAATCTATCACACAAGATGTAATGATAATGAATATAATGCATCTAACAATACATGTAGAGGTAGAAACATACCTCGTGATATCCAATGGTTCGCACGCCACCGTACCATGGCATAGACACACCTTGGGTCCTCAATCCTAGCTCAGGAGCCCCAAAGACTTGGACTCTCAACCCATAACCCGGCCCTCTGCCCATCCATACCCCGAGGTGTCGAGATAGCACTTTCATGATCGAATTTGGTTCCTCTGACCCCTACTAGGGCGAGAAGGAACAAATTGAGTTCGCGCCTATCCCATTGATGAATGGGACTGTGTTTGCCAAAAACCCTGGAATCCCTGCCTCCGTAGGCAATTCCCTCTTCATGTGTCAGGCTGATGGCAATAGTGCACGTCATCGGCTTTGGTCAGGCCCTCAGAATCGGGGGGGAACTCTGGATAGAAGTCCTCTGCCTCTTCCCCAAACTCGAAGAAGGTTGATCCTCCTTCCTCTTACCACTAGCCTCTGCATCACGGATGCTCTGTGCCTCATCTACCTCCCTCTCTGTGGTCATGGCCACCTCAACCATAGAGTCCAGGTCCTGTAGGCGGAGCCCTATAATCTTCCCCCGAATGGATAACTTCAGCCCATTCTCAAACCTCCCGACCTTGGCTTAGTCTATGGCCCCATAGTCATCCCCAAAACGTGGCAACTCAGTGAATCTAGCCACCAACTGCATCACTGTCATAGTTCCTTGCCTCAGCTCTAGGAACTCCTGGGCCATTGCATGTCTAGCAATGGCTGGAAAATACTTGCCCATGAAGAGCTCACGGAACTCTGCCCAAGTCATTGCCTCTATGTCCCGAGAGGTCTTAGCTCAGTCCAACCACACTTGGGACTCACCTCTAGCTGCAATGCAGCTAGCCTGGATCTACTCAGAACGGAGGTATTATCCATAGTCAATACCTTCTTAATCCGCCTTCTAACCAATGGTTTGCCACCATCGGATCCTCCCGTGAACGCCTGAGGATGATGTGACGAAACCCTGGAGGTTGGTCTCGCACTCCCGGCTACCAACCCGCACTAGCCCGTGCAGCGGCAGTTGCAACCCCAACGACCTCAACAAAGGTCTGCTGGTAAAAAATAGGTGGTGCCTAACTTGCACCTCGTGGACGACCTCTACATCCCTGTCCTCGACTTGCTATCTACACATGTTAAATGGCAACAGTTTTTTTGAATTTCATTTCCAGTCTAACTAGTAACACACATGCCAATTACTAATAGACTTGACATCCATGAACTGACCCGTTCATCACCTAAGTGGTGCTAATTGCCAACCACTCCTTTTATTTATTTCCACAAAATTCAAAACTTTCGTCATTTCGTTTTCCAAACCCCTAAGGTTATAGTTCCTAACCTTAGCATTCCACTTTTTTTTTTTCCTATATACATTATGCCATGCATATAACTTCTCGCGCAATAACCATGTAATCACATTTCCCATATACATTATACCGTGTATATGTTTTCCACACAATCACGCAATCACAAACATGGAACACATATCTGGGCACAACACATCATGCATGCAGTGGTTTAAACCCCTCCCATGAACTCCTAGGTATTAGTGTACCTAAACTCCGATACCAAGCTATGAAGTTGGTATCAATTTCACCACAATGGCCATGGCCCATGTCCCTCAAGCCCTAGGTAATCGTATACCTATGCTCTGATACCATGCTGTGAAGCTGGTATCACCCTGCTTCGCCGGGTAATCCCAACTGCATTACATAGCCCACGCCTGAAGACGCTGGGCGTAATCATATACCTTAACTCTGATACCAAGCTGTGACACCCCAAATCCCAGGGGTCTCGTTGACAACCCTTCAACCTGTGAAAACCTGTGGATATCGGGTGTCCCAATATCACACTTATTTTTCTCAATATATTGAGACCTATTCCTGCATATTTAATTCACAAATATACAAAAATATATAAGAGACTATTTAATTAACAGTCCATTTATAGTCCTTTTATATAACAAATAGGTATACATGAACTATATTTGACTCTCATCCTATATGCGGATCAGCCACCTGCACTGGATCTGTACCTAAAAGGGGGTCCCACGACTGGGTGAGCAAAGCCCAGTAGTGATAATCTCCTACAAGGGTCACTCCCCACCTAAAATGCACATGCAATGGCATATGTAAATATCATCTACAACTGCGGAACAGAAATGTTCTGTATTACAACAGAGCATCCATTATGCTCTCACATCCAATCCAGAACCCACTCTCACACCTTAATGCATGGAAACCAGCCATTGGTATTTAACCTAATGACTTAAACCATTGGACAACCCTCAAATTTTAATTTCTCAAATCATGATTTGCTTTTCTTTTGTGGGCCACGAATTTTCGGGTTTTCACCATAGGACGCCGCACGTCTTTCCAACATTTTCGCGAACTTACATCACCGGGAATCATGTCTAACCGTGAATAACATTTGGGTCTTTCACCATGGGGGGAGGGGATCTACCCTAACTTGCTCCGCCCAAAACATGTAATTTATCATTTTGATCAATTTACACATCCGCAAGTCTCAACCTTGGACTTTGTCCCATTTTCCGAGCTCACGACCCATTAACCAACACCGGTGAATAAACAAGACCATGCACCCACACCCAACTCGACGCGATGTGACTGTGCATATGAAATGCATGATTGATTAGTGCCCAAAAAGTGCAATTTTGAACCCTATATTAGATAGGTTTTGAGTGCTTTTTGCGCATTAATCATGTCATTTATACCAATTGAAGTGTGCAAGTTACCTTAAAGAACACTTATGCCATTTCAGGGTGTTTTCGGGTTGTTTTGTAGGATTCAGACACTCTATGGAGTTCAATCAATACAAATGATCAATCATGAAGTTGGAATTCAAGTCTCAGCCATCAAACAACCCAAGAATCAATGAGAAAACCAAGGCAAAGTGAAGAAAATGAGATGCAGTTGAAGACAGGATGAGAAGCAGCAGGAACAGTGACCAATGGAACAGTAGCCGCAGGAGAAACCTGTTGATTTCGCTAAAGCTAGCGAAATGCACCGCCTAGCGAAATTTTCATGCCTCGTCATGCTTTGTAATTAATGCTGAACCGCCTTCAAACTTGGTTTATTACCCAATTGTCCTATAACTTAGCCTAGTTATTAGGGTTTTTGGTAATTTCATACCTTGAGGAGGCTTATAAATACCCCTCATGTTTTGTAATAAAAGAGAGGAGGATAGAAGGTGAATACAAGTTTTTGGTGATTTGTAAGTTATTTTCTTTTACTGCTTTTGTAAATAAATTGTTTTATTTTCTCTCTTCTCTCTTTCTTTTCTTCTCCTTTCCTGCCAAGCTAAACACACCTCTTGAGATGACAACTCAAGAGATGCGCCGCTAAGCCTCCTTTCTTTGAAGAGGAAGGAAGCTAGCTTGGTGGTGGGCATATGCATGTTGTCCTCTGTATTAAAAGCCACGGGTAGTGTATTTATGGCCCTTATTCTCAAAAATTCGCTTGCATAACATGGGATGTTATCAGTTTTTGGCTAATACTTCATGTTTTAGATCCAAGGTTTGGGTGACAAAAACGGGCTCTTTAGATGGTCCTTACTTGCCTCCTAGATAATATTTACATGTTAGGTTCTTCAAATTAAGGTTAAATAACATTTACTGTTATTTTGGCCAATACTCCATGCTTTAGGATGCAAGAATGGTGAGATGGATCAAGTTCTCTTGATGGTCTTTACAAGCCTCTCGAAATGATAATTTAATGTTGGGGGGTTTTAAACTGTGCTGTGGCCATAATCGCATGCTATCTCGTTTTTTAACCTGGGCCAGAGATGTTTCATGGGTGAGGTTTGCTAGTTAAATATAGATCCGGTTATGCCATGGACTATATGTCGCATGTCATAACGCGAGGATAAAACCCGAGGACACTTGTTTGCCCTAATCCTGCCAAGTTAGTAACCTAAATCTTCAAAGTTAACTTTTTCACACTTTAATCCTCAGTTTTTAAAATTTTCAAGCCAAACCATTCCCACTGCTTTTGAAACACAATCTAAAGAGTCCAAGTAGAAAGCCTTACCTTCGTGCACTTATGCAAAACCATTTCTAGGATGAAAACCCATCCCCGTGTTCGACTCCTAGACCACTCATATCGCAGCAGTCACTCACAAAGAAGAGTAGGAACCCTAGGTGTATATAAATTTTGTTGATTTTAGCTCAGCCTACTGTGGCACGAATCAAATGGCGCCGTTGCCGGGGATGGTGCCTTAGTGCAAGTGAAGAGCTGTGGAACACTTGTGATCCTCATCACAAGTTTTGGTGAATTTCTTTTAATTCATTGTCATTTTTATTTCTATTTCATATAAAAAAAAAAAGTGTTGCAGGACAGTTTTAGTGTGGCCCTATTTCAAATGCAGAATCCATTCAAAGTGATTGAAAATTTAAGGCGCGCTCAGTTCAGTGGGAAAATTGATCGAGAAAAATGGAACACCCATATGGAGAGCAATACGGGTCGGAGGGTAACCCTAGAGCTTATATGACAATGAGAGACTATACGAACCTTCCGGCTACCAAAGGGGCAACAACCTCGTAGGAACCCAAGTGAATATAGATCCATGAGGGATTACAGAGACCATTGGATGAGTGCACCTGTCTATGGTGTTCCCTCAACTTATCCACCTCCTCCACAATATGATTATCCTGAACCTCCATTTTATGCCTCAACCCCAATACCTCAAATACCTCACCACTCAAGGCCAATCCATCCATTAGAACAAGCCATTTTGACCTTACCCGATAGCGGATGACTTTGTGGAAGAGAATAAGAAGATTAATGCCCATTCAATTGTCACCGTGGAAGACACTGAACAAGAAAATAGATGGGCTGAAAGATGACTTTGAGCAAAATCGACATCCAAAGAATCCATCTTAAAGCTAACCAATCGCTTTGTTCATCAAGAGGAGGAAAATTTGAGGAAGAGAGTCAAGAGGAAGAGTGCTTGACTGAAATAGCTTTTGGTTGAGCAGCTCAATCGCAGCCTCAGGGAATTGGAAAGCGGAATCACAAAGCTCCTGAGGAACTGCAGGATGCCCCAGTTAATTTTTTGCCTTGGACAAACGAAGAACAAAACACTGCCTTGTTAACTGAGGAGAGTAGTGGACATGAAACAGGGGAAGAGCCCCAAGAACCTATCCTTCAACCAATCCCTCATGAAGCAACCCATGCCACCGCCAAGATACCAAATACCCACTGCTAGTAGCCCCTTCAGTTGATCAAGTATATATTCTACCTCCACCTGCACCACAGCCCACACCTCGCAAATGTAAATCAAAACCGCAAAGCATTCAGCCCCAAAGCTGTCCAACTCCATTGCCGCAGCACTCCCGACTCGCCATCACGCCCATGTCAAGTAAAGACAACCAAACCCTCAAGCATCCACCACCAAGGCCACCCCATCACTGCTTGTGTTGCAAAACATTAGAAGATTAGTGGCTTTCAGAGATGCCTTCGTCACTACATCAAAGAAGATGGGCAAATGCTACATTGCATGGCATAGTGGTCGGGTTCGTGCGGGTTCGCTCGGAGCACCCGGACCTAGGCATTTCTAAGCTCCTCCTACTTTTTGTTTAATTTTTCTTGTTTGTTTTATCTTATTTTTAGTTAGTTTATGTTTGTAAATTAATTTTTCTTTCTCATAGCCTTTTCTAATTTTTCTCAGGTTAAATTTTTGTTAGATTATGTGCCAATTTTGAAGCAAAAATGCAAATTTTGAAACCTGAATGAAGAACTCAACAAGCGCACTCGCAAATGTTTCACCAGCGAAATCAAGAAAATTCGCCAATACGAAAATTGGCCGTACCGCTTAGTTAGCGAAATTTCGCTAAGCTACGAAATTTCCATGAGTAATGAAAATGCCAAATTCGCTTAAAAACAATTCCTAGCGGTGGCCTCCTGGCTATAAATTGCAAATTTCGCTAAGATTGCGAAGTGATTGCGAAGTGTTTGCGAAATTTTCAATTTTCGCAATCCTAGCGAAAATCCCACAGTTTTGACCTCCAATTTTGTTTTTCCCATAACTTTTACATCCGAACTCCGTTTTAGGCGTTCTTGGTACCGTTGGAAAGCTTAGAGAGTGTAGAATCTAAATATGTCCAGAAAGAACATTTTTTGGATTATTATGAGTGTAATTTTAAAAATGGTCCAACTGGTCACCTTTTTCCTCTCTTTTCATTCTAATTTGTTTATTTGAAGCCCGAACGGAGTGCATAAGGCCGGCGGAAAGCTATGAGGTCTCCTATCCAGAAATTATCACATCTTATCATAGAGGTAACACTTCCTTATCTAATTTTCCATTCCGAACCCCATTTCGGACACCGAGATGCTTGGGTTGGGGGAGAGCTAGTAAAGGAAATGGATTTTGTATTTATGCTTTGTTGGGTGATTTCGCGTGCTTCTCCATTTTGTGATGTCTGGTCATTTCGTCCCCTTCTATAAAGTCATGATACATTACAGCTTACTTTTTCAAAATTTGGGCCCGTTTTTGCAACCAAACTTTTTGTGGTTTTGCCTAACCTATGGTTTGAAAAATTGAAGCTTGTCCAATTCCTATTGATGTTAGATTGATTCCATGCTTAACAGTGAATGATTAGTTGAATTCTTATTGATTTCGACCTTTTTCTTCCACCTTTAGCTAACCACACACAAAGCACATTAGATTTCAATGATAGGCTGAAAAACTGTGCAACCTCCTTTAATTTGCATAACCTACCCTAGTTTCATTGACCGCCTTTAATAGGTTAAGGACCCATGTGGAAAAAGAAAAAGAAGAAAAAGAAAAAAAGAAAAAGAAAAAAGAAAAGAAAAAGAAAAGAAAAAGAATAAAAATTGCAATGCTTTGCCTTGAAACCCGAGCACGGTCCGAGGGGTATATGGCGAAAGCCTTTAAAGCCCTGTGCCCTAAACCTTCACTGGTTAGGAGTCACCGACTTAGTGTTCGTTACATGGGTGGATAGGTGAGTTTAGCAAGTTGTAGGTACTTAATTCTCGGCCATCAAGTCCGGGGGGCAGAAGCCTCGTAGAGTTTGTGGTCGGGCTGATCCTTTTGGCTTGATGCCCTAAACCTTAATTGGTTGGGAGTCATCAGGACTCGTTACACGGACTTTGATGAAGTCGAGTTTTTAGCATTGCACCCTACAATTTGAAAAAGAATTGTGAATAAGAGGCGGGTCCTGATCTATTTAGGTCAAGTTAGCGTGCTAGGTCGTGGGTAGTAACCAAAGTTGGGGGAGAGAGCCGCAGCTTTAGCGCTTTATTGTTGAGAGCTAATCAAATAAACACTTAGATTTTGGTGGAAGTTTCGGTTGATTCATTGAGAGGGAGACTCCCTTTGATACCACCTTGTATGGCATTCATTCTCTCATGACAGTCACTGAACACCCATTTCGATACCTTACTTAGGTTGTATAATACCTTTACAAATCTTTGAAATTATTACTATGTATTTTAGTTTGTATTGTTATGGATTAGCAATGCTGTTGGTATTAGTGCCTGTGGTGTACTTGAACCCCTGCATAGATGTTTTTAGTGTTTTCATATACGTGTTGCTATAATGGCTTAGTGTTACTTTAGTAAATACTTGTTGCTTAGGGTGTTTTGCTGTTTTGTAGGATTTGTACATTGCAGTGAGTTTTGGTTTCAATAGTTGATTAATTGAGAATTTGTTCTGTGATGGTTGTACAAATTCCAGAAATAAAGGAGGGAAATTAGTAGGTAGAAATGAGATGCAAATAATATGTGATGAGAAGGCAGAACAAAGGACTAATGGAACAAAGAGTCAGCAGGAGAAACTCGTTGATTTCGCTAAAGCTAGCGAAATGCACCGCCTAGCGAAATTTTCTATGCCTCGCCATGCTTTGTAATTACGTCGAACCGCCTTCAAACTTGGTTTATTACTCCAATTGTCCTATAACTTAGCCTAGTTATTAGGCTTTTGCAATTT
The DNA here is from genome assembly GCA_016808115.1 of Tetrastigma voinierianum. Lineage (NCBI taxonomy): Eukaryota > Viridiplantae > Streptophyta > Magnoliopsida > Vitales > Vitaceae > Tetrastigma > Tetrastigma voinierianum. The sequence goes on along the minus strand of JAEQBH010001920.1, from coordinate 134,502 downwards.
CATACCTTGAGGAGGCTATAAATACCCTCATGTTTTGTAATAAAAGAGAGGAGGATAGAAGGTGAATACAAGTTTTTGGTGATTTGTGTTATTTTCTTTATCGCCAGGAATAAATTGTTTTATTTTCTCTCTTCTCTCTCTTCTTTCTCTCCCTTTCCCTGCTGCCAAACACACCTCTTGAGGATGACAACTCAAGAGATGTACTGCAAGCCCCTTTCTTTGAAGAGGAAGGAAGCTAGCTCGGGTGGTGGGGCATATGCATGTTGTCCCTTTGTATTAAAAGCTACTGTAGTGTATTTATGGCCCTTATTCTCAAAATTACTGCATAACACGGATGTTGACTGCCTTGGCCAATACTCATGTTTTAGATCCAAAGCTTAGTGACAGCATCATGGCTCTTTAGATGGTCCTTATCATTTCGAGATAATATTTACATGTTGGGGTTCTTCAAATTAGGTTAAATAACATTTATCATATTATTTTGGCCAATACTCTCCATGTTTTAGATGCAAAGGCTCGGTGAGAGATGCACTGTTGTTCTTTAGATGGTCTTTACGAGCCTCTGAAATGATAATTTAATGTTAGGGTTTTAAACTAAAAGGGGCCATAACTGCATGCTATCTGTTTTAACTCAAATAGGAGATGTTTCATGGGTGAGGTTTGCTAGTTAAATATAGATCCGGTTATGCCAGGGACTATAGGTTGCTTGTCATAACGCGAGGATAAAACCCGAGGACACTTGTTTGCCCTAATCCTGCCAAGTTAGTAACCTAAATCTTCTAAAGCTAACTTTTCACACTTAACTTTCAGTTTTTAAAATTTTCGCCAAACCATTCCCACTGCTTTTTGAAACACAATTCCAAAGAGTCCAAGTAGAGAAAGCCTTACCTTCGTGCAATGAACCATTTCTGTGGATGAAAACCCATCCCCGTGTTCCACCTTAGATTTTCATATCGCAGCAGAGTCGGGACTACCGCAAAGAGAGGGAACTTAGGGTGTATATAAATTTTGTTGATTTTAATGCTCTACCGCGGGCACCTAATCAATGATGCCAATGCATTTTCCTTCATGTTACATGTATATATGAGTGCTACATGAAACATTAATACACCATGGATAATACATCAACAAGCAAATATTAACATGATATTTTCACACACAACATGTTATTTGTTTATTTTCAACAATAACACACAAAATGGCTCAAATCTCGGACCCATATAAAACAGGGCACCTCTTGGTCCCTTCCCGGTTCATCACTGAATTATTATGATACCAAAATACACCACAAAACCCGAAAACATTAGTCTCGGGATCAAAACCAAACCCAAACTTAGTGAGAATACGCACCGAATAGTCTTGAAATTTAAGCTTTGGATTGTGCGAACACGGTCCCAAAATTCAGCCGAGGATTGTCAACCAGTCGAAATTCAGCACGGCTGTCAGTAAGCAGGTCGAAATTCCTTAAAATTCCTACAATCAGTCCAAATAATTGAGGGTGAAATTTCACGACCTTGAGCCTCTAAGCCAATCTAAGCCATTAAATGACCTTTAGAAATTTAAAACTAACATAAATAGGAAAATTCCTGCCTCGTGGAGTTTGTGAAACTCTGGGCCACTGGTACTTACACGTAGCTCTCTCAATCACGTGGATCAACTTTCCTTCGGCTCGTGAAAACCTACGGTCGATTTCGAGTAGATCGAGAAGAAAGCGAAAGAGAAGAAAAAATAAAAAATAAAATTCTCTCTTCACACGCTCTCTCACCCAATCCTTTCTTTTGACTTTTCTTTTGTTTTTTTTTCGTTTTTATCTTATTATTATTATTATTATTATTATTATAATTATGGATACATGATTCTAATTGCTTTATTCGATTCCGTTTCTGCCCCGAAAAAAATTAATTTATTTTCAATTCAATTTATTTTAAATGAACTTAGCCCAAGCCATTTCCTGACTTCCGAGATTTTCGTAAAAATCTCGTTCTTGAAGTCACTGGCGACTTATCACCCAGAAAATCATAAAATATTCCGATTGTCTCAGAATTCGATGAAACTTTTCTGGGTCACTAGATTCATGAGGCGAATTTAACGTCGCGATCCAGTTTAGATCATCCCGAGATCTCTTGAGAATTTTCGGTTTTCAAGCGAAATTACCACCTACCTTTTAAAAAATTTGAATTTCGGGGTTTCCACGGCGGGAACCCTACTTTAAGAGCTTCTTGGTACTAGTGCTCTTCCAAGTTTGTCTTAGAGTTAATCCCCTTAGGATTAGTTGAAGTGAATAAATTGGTGTGTTCTCGTCCTTCTTTGTTAAGCCATTCCATATAGGCAAGTTAAATTCAAGTTTTGGGGTATTGAAGTCAAGCTATACATTGGAGATCACACTCCAATCACACTTAGACTCCTTGGGAAAGGTTATTGAAGCGATAAAAGGGGTTGACCTACTTGGTCCAAGCACGAGGAGGCCGAGGCCCGATCGCGCGGATTCTTGAAAGTTAAACAAACCTAGGTAGTCCTTGGATCTATTGAATTGGTTCATGTTGGCCCCTTCTTGCTGGTATCATGTGTACTAGACTCATATCGTCGGTGTTAGTTACGCTTTATTCTTGCATGCCCTGGTTAGATTATGTTCTTGCTTGGGGACAAGCAAGAAGCTAAGTTTGTGGGTGTTGATTGGAGTGAATATGCATGCATTTCAGTAAAATTTCTTTGTGTTTTTATAGCTCAATAGCATGATTCACATTCATATTCACTAATATCGCGTTAATCCCCCACATCTTATAATGTTTCTGAGGACACGGCGATATAGGAGTAAAAAGGCGAATAATAGAAGAAAAAGACACGGCGAGAGAGATACGATGAAGTGCGTGGGAGCCTCGGGTGCGCAGCTGCGGGGACTCCCTTGCTTGTGGCGTGGTGCTTCACGACAGCGTGGGTGATGCTTGGTTGCAACGGGTTCCCGGTGGTGGGTTCCGATGGCACATGGTATGCCGTGGCATAGCCTCCTTCTCCATTGTGTAGCGAGGTCCTCTTTTCCAAGACGGGAGCGTTAAAAAACTCTGATTTCTAGGCCATTGATGGTCCCAGATCCCGGGATATAAAAGGGAAGCAATTTCGAGGTAAGAGGAAAATCGACGGGCGAACACGAGGAGACGGATAGAAGAGATTAGGCGAAGGCAGTTCAGATCGTGAAGGCGACTTCTTACGTATTTCTTTTTCCTAATTTGTTTGATGCTTAAAATCTTTCGATACATAATGAAAATCACTATGAACTAACTTCTCTCTAGGGTTTTGCCAGCCACAACGCACCTTTATGGATTAATACATTAATTGTGGTTTATTTAATATTGGTATGAATCTGTATGGTTGCTTTATTCTTGAATTTAATTACATGTTATTATTTGGCAAATTATGGCATGCTAATGCTAGGAATTTGATATCGAGATAGATGACTCGTAGGGACATGGGTCAAGCAACACTTGGTCAACCAGGGAATAGAGATATCCCGCGTTCCAAGTGTAGCATTAGGGTTTGCACATTTATGCATCGGTCGACGGTCGACGAGATCTGATACACCCGGTGGCGAGATAGGCAACTATATCTCGAGAGAATATCTTGTAGGCATGATCAACCCACTAACATAAATCATATGAAATATTAAATAAATACGCTATCTAGGTTAAAATCCATCAGGTGTGGTAGGCGAAGAAAAAACCCCTAATTTTCTCATCATTACCTTAAATCGAATATTTAATATTAGACTTTTCCTTAAATTAGGCCCAATTTAGTCATAATTACATTCTGGCTGGATCAAATATTTGTCTGGAGTCACTAAGGCCCAGTGTCCGATGCGCTTCTTTTCGGTAGGAGCGACTGCCCGACTAACCCTTTACGCTCACATTAATTTCAGCTTATACTTGCGCGTCTGGTGCATTTTTACGACTTTAAGCACTCACTTTCGGCCAGGTTAGATGCCTCGGTAGGAAAATGATTTATGCTTTGTCTTTGAAAGATTATATTTGGAGATTTGATTCGATGGAGCCTTGGCTCGATTGGGAGATTATACCATATTTGAAGCAAATGATAGTAAATGCTCGAAAGATGATGCGAGATTCTGAGATAGTGCGAGATAATTAAATGCTGGAGACGAAGCGATTATGCCATAGATAAAAGTGGAGGTTTGTTGTCTGAGAACAAATTATGTGTCTGGAATGTTATGGATTTGAGAAAGAAGATATTATATGAAACATAATCTTATTTTCACCTTACCACTGGAGGTAATAAGATGTACTAGGATATGAAGCAGTACCAGTGGCGAGGATGAAAAAGGACATTTTTAGTAATTAATAAGTGTCTAGCGTGTCATCAGTAAGGGCTGAACACCAAGTACCATCGGGTTTTACGTTTGAATCCTTCGATTCCCGATGGAAGTGGGATGAGAGAAAGCATTATGGATTTCGTATTCGATTTTCCCCTTCGATTCCAATTCGATTCGGCTGATTCCTCGCTAAAGGAAACATAGTCTTGATTTGAGTAATTGTGGATAGATCTGACCAAGTTTGCTTCATGCGTACCACTCGGAGCTCCACATTTACTCCATGGATCGTCTAGTGGAACTTTATGTGAGTGGTGTCAGTTATGGGATTCCCTTATCGATGAGTGTCAGGCCAGCGATCCACGGGTTTACGTCGGGTTACGCTGGAAGAATTACGATCCGGCTTTTGGTATGAGACTGAATTTTAGCACAACTTTCCATCCACAAGCAGATGGACGATCACGAAGAAAGAGTGATTCGGTGTTGGAAGATATGTGAGGTTGTGTGTAGATTTTTCACGGGAAGTTGGGATAGGTATATCCCTCTCATGGAATTTGCCTATAACAACAGTTATCAGTCTAGTATTGGTATGGCCATGTATGAAGCTTTGTATGGAAGAAGATGTAGAACTTTTATGTATTGGACAGAATTGAACAAGCATAAGATTATTGGTCTTGATTTAGTAAAAGACACAGAAGAAAAAGTTCAGATTATTCACCAGAGGTTAAAACAGTGATGAGCAAAGGTCTTATCTTCAATTTGAAGAAAAGAATATAGAGTATGAAGTCGGAGACAAAGTGTTTTTAAAAGTATCTCTAGGTGAAAAGATGCTCAGAGCTTTGGAAGAAAATGGCGAGTCAGATTCATTTGGCCCTTACGAGATATTAGAAAGAGTTGGACTAGTAGCGTATCGTTTGGCACTCCCTCTAAAGTTAGCCAAATTACATGATGTATTCCATGTGTCTATGCTTTGGAGATATCGTTCTGACATATCAATCATATTACCAGTTCAAGATATACAAGTACAAGAAGATTTCACTTTGGTTGAAGAGCCGAAAACTATTCTAGATTGTGAAATAAGACAATTACGGAACAAGAAAGTCCCTCGGGTAAAGGTGCTATGGCAACATCACGGTATGGAAGAAGCGACATGGGAACCAGAATCGGTAATGAGGGTACAGTACCCTCAGCTCTTTAGTTCATGTAATTTCGAGGATGAAATTATTTTAAGGGGGGGAGAGTTGTAACACCTCGAAATACATCCTAGTCATTTTTAAACATAATTAGGGTATATTATAAGTGAATTTTGCAATTTTTCGTAATTATTATTTTGCTAAGTGAGAAATTTTCGAAACTCGGAATTTGTACAAGATACAAGGGTAAAAATGGAATTTGTCAAAACAGATTATAAAAGTCATAAGATAAGAAGATGAGATGCTATTATAGAAATGACATAAGTTGTGGTGCAAATAGAAGGGAGTTTGAGGACCAAAGTGTAATAAAAGGAAAATTAGACCAAATTGGGATAAGACCAATTAGGGTCTCTCATTTTGGGAATTTTGGAGGGCATTTCGTGAAGAGAGAAAGGAAGAGAAAAAGAAGAAGAAGAAGAAGAAGAAGAAGAGGAAAGGTATGGATTACTATGGATTAGTATGGATTTTTGGACTTTTGTATGGATATTAGTTTGTTCCATTTCTATGGTTTAGTTAGGAAGTCATCCTAACCTTAGATTTGTTGAAAGTTGGGTTGGTAAAACCCTAGTTTGTATAAGATGAGTATGGAATCCTCCCTCTGAGTATGGATTATTGGTTTATGATGCATGAATACCTGTTTAGGTGTTAGGAAGTTAACCTAACTTACAAGTATTTGAGTTTGGGTTTGGAAAAAGCCCTAATTAATCTATATGTTTGGTTTTGGTTGGGTTAGAACACACTTGGGAGATGTTTTTCTAGAGAGTATACGAGTTTTCTTTTGATTTTGGTTGGATTTATGGAAAAAGGGACGAAATCAACAAATCTGGGCAAGTTCGGGGTCCTACACTACGATGTAGGGATCCCACGCAGCAGCATAAGTCCACGCTAAGGCGTGGCGTATCCACAGCGCCAGCCAGCGGCCAAAAGGAGGCAGGCGAGGCCTCGGTGCCTGCGCCGGCGAAGGCGTGCGCAGCCGGCGTAGTAGTCTTATCTTGGGTGGCGTAGCCTTGTTCTCAGACAATGTTTTTGTCATGTTTTTCTATTCCATTATTAGATGACTTGTCGATGGACTAATGAGGACTACATAAGTGTATGAAGGGTCATTCATGTTTGCGAGGTAAAGGAAAAATTAGGCCCAGGTACCTCACTTGGCCAGAGCGAAAACTTAATGCCCTGTGATAAGATAGTAAGTTTCGAGACACACATATAATTGTAGGACCCCCAAATTGGATTGAATGACCTTTGCACCTGTTGTAGGCGAGGCACGTATAGTCCGCCGATACTCTCGATTGGTGCGATGGCACTCTCGGCCGTCTTTGGCACATTTAGTACTTTGAGTACTCTTTAGTTAGTCTAGCGACACTCTCCGTCAGTCTTGGCACTCTGCTTTGTCTTCTGACACACACCGATCTTGTACCATACCTTTGGTACTTATTGTCTTGTGTCTATTCATTCTTATTCTTGAAGATGCAGGTAGTGAGCAATTATATGATAAGGTACGAATAACGAATAAGAGTAAAGTAATGTACATCGTTATGCTCTAAATGTACCTGGTACCTGCATGCAGTATAAGCTCTATAGTACCTCACAGTACCTCTGTACAAGTATAAGCTCACGTAGTACCTATGGGTACCTTCACGTCTGAGTATAAGCTGCGTAACTCCTACGAGAGATCCGAACAAGTATAAGTCTGCTATAAGTACAAGTATGTGTATAAGTTTATTATATGAATTCATGAAAAATTCTGATATCTGCTACTATATATATGTTACTGTTATATGCTTACTATAAATGAGTATTAGTGCATGTGTATACGTATAAGTCATATGTTTCCCACTAAGCGTTAAGCTTAGCACAGGTTTTTATCCATGTAGGTACAGAGGAGGGCCGTTGCGATCTTGGCGTGTGCTGGGCCCTTAGTAGTGAGTCCATCATGGTAGGTTTTGCGCTACGATTATGTAAATGTAAATATCTGATTTTGTATATGTATATGTAAATGGGACTCGGGACCTATGTATTGACATTGTAAATGCCACTTCTGATTAGTGATTTATTTTGTATCTTTATATATGATGTTTTGATTAAGTTATAAGACTTGGGCCCACGATGTACGGCAGTAAAGGGTCGGTATAGTTTCGGCGCCTTCATCCACCTAGGCGGGGGTTGGGGGTGTGATAGGATAGGTAGAGGGGACATAGTGAGTCACCTCTTGGGTATTCAAGAAACCAATTCTCAATTAGTCTACCACACCCACACGTGGCCAGTCTCTTCAGGGAGCCTGCCACTTTGGCTCCCGAGCACGGCTTATAAGGTTAAACCAAACAGCAGGGTTTCTAAACACAGTGGGACACCTTAGAAAAGGATTTCCGTCGACCTCGGTTGATGAGAAAAAAAAAAAGAAAAGAAAAGAAAAGAAAAAAAAAAAAGAAAAAAGAAAAAAAATGAAAAAAAAATTAAGCATAAAGAGAAAGTATGAATAGAATAAGTGGGAGCTTCTGAAATTAAATCCCGGGCATAGTTAGAGGGGCTTCAAACTGTGCCACTGAGCGACTAATAGGAAGCCATTGACATCATTGTCCGTTACATGGGACAGAGGATGAGAGTTTTCCCATAGCCTAGGGCCCTTAGGTTTGGTTGAGTGTTCAGGGTGAAGTTCGAGGGGAATTGAATGCACGGTGCCACTTAACGACTAGTGAGAGTCACGACAAATCCCAGCTATAGGAACACATTGACATAAACTTCTGAGAACCTTTGTGTTTCTTTCACAGTAGGTAGGTGGTTGAATAAAAGGGTGTGTTCTTATCCTTGTAGTTGGACTCTCAAATAGGTAAGTTAGTGTGAATTCAGAATGCAGGGTGCTAGGCAGAACCTTATGCTAGAGATTGTGTATCAAATGCACATAGACTCCTTGGGAAAGGCTATTGAAAAATTAGGAGGAATTCAGTCACTTGTAAATGGCTTAAGTGTTCAACTAAATTCGCCGAAAGTCAAGACAACCTTATGGATCTTACGAAATTTTGAATAAAAGGCGAAGATTTGTGAAATTAGATCCATTTTGATCCTTTCTTTTGGAAACATATGAATCACAATCCGTAATAGTTGAGTTTTAGTATGTTGGTTTCTTGTGGTAATGCAGTTTAGGGAGTCTATTTCTTTGTAGGGACAAGCAAGAAATGAGGACTGAGGTGATGAGTGTAAAACGCTCATGTCGTATATGCCCCAAAAATACCTAAATTTTTACAATAATTTTATTATATGTTTAGGGTATAAATTGAGGCCAAATGGGGATTTTCTAGGAATTGATAAATGATTAAATAAGAAAATGTTAAATGATTATATGATCGAAAATGGAGTATATGATTGGACGATATATGCTAAGTGATTAAATGATTGAACAGGAAATTAACCCAAGTGAAAATGAATTTGGAATTTGTGAAATAAGGACCTAAAGGTCTAATACAGAAAATGAGACTTAAATGCTAAAATGAGAAAAATGAGAAAGCAGAAATAATGAGAAAGAAAGCGGAAACAAAGCTTAAGGAGGAAAATGAGGACTTAAGGGTCATTTGAGACTAAGTTATATGTCTAAGTGTGATTATTGAGATTTGAAGTGCAAATAAAATGAAATGTGGGCTATATAGTAAATTGAGGCAGCAAAAAATGGGTTTTGGTAGACCAAGCAAGGCCTTGAGGAAATAGGGTTTAAAAAAGCGAATTTTGTTGCTTAGGAAACTCATTAAAATGAAAACGTTTTTTTGCTTGGAGAGAAAAGAGGGGAGAAAAGGGAGAAAATTTAGGGCGAGAGATCAAGTTTTTGGTGGCAATCTTCCCATTTCTTGCTTCTAAGAGATCAAGCAACCCACGAGAGAAGATTTGAGAAGAGATTGAGTAAGAAATCAAACCTAGCTTTATCTTTTTGTGTGATTACTGATTTTGGGAAAAGCACAACTTAGAAATAAAAGGGTTTGTATTGGTGCTAAACCACTTTTAGGGTTGTTTTGGGTTGAGTTTTGAAGATTATTGTTGGTTGGATTGGTTTTGTGTAATGTTTGTAAAAGAGAAATGTTGGGTTTTCGAAGGAAATGCTTTCAAAAATTTGTCAAAACCCCTGTTCTTGTTTTGGATATATGTTATAATCATTCAAATGAAATAATTCTTATTGGTAAAGAACCATAATATATAGGGAGACAAATGTATAGAAGGTACCAGGAGCATATTATAGATCTAAGGCTCTCGAATATGGGCTTAAAGTTGAGTTCGGGTAGCTCACGAGTATGCTCTGTTTTGGGTGTTGTTATGGTGTTTTGGCCATAAGTTGAGTTTCACTCATCCAAATTGAGTGATTAAAAATTATGGGTAAAATATAATTCTAGGGGAATAATTTAATTTAAGGAAGTGTATACAAATTGTTGCAGTTCTGAAATCTTTCAAAGTGTAGGTATGTGTAAGAACAATGCGATTAACACAAGTGAGAGTGAATGCGGATGTAAAATTCAATAACTTGAGTTTTGATGATCCAAATTGGATGATTCAAATTGGAGAAGAAACATTTCAACCATAGATTCAAATGAGTAGAAGAAACCATTAGCAATTTATGGAGTTAAGACCCCAAAAATCGAAAAAAATTAGTGGGTGATCCATTGAGATGGGCATATTGACTAGTTTGGCATTAAAATGTCGTAACTTGAGTTTGGGTGATCCAAATTGGATGATTCCAATTGGAGAAGAAACCTTAGAACCATAGCTTCAAATTAGTGAATGAACCATTACCAATTTATGGAGTTAAGACCCCAAAAATAAAATTAAAAGTGGGTGATCTAGTGAGCTGGGCATATTGACTAGTTTGACATTGAAATGCCGTAACTTGAGTTTTGGTTATCTAAATAAGATGATTCAAATTCCTATTGAAAATAGAACTCCTAGAATAACTGACTAATATATGATTGTCATTGTATTTGAATAGGGGCTGACGAGGAGGAAAGCCCGCATTGAAGTCGAGATTCCGAAGATTGGAATCAAAGCGACAATTTTTGGTTTGTTCTCAAACTCTCTCTATTTCTAAAATATTTGAATAATTACGAAATGATTTGAATTTTGGAAATGATTGAAAAGAAAGTTTCTATTTATTTGTGTTTGAAATGATTTGTCTTAAGTGATTTGAGACAATTGCTTGTGAAATGAATTTGCATAAGAAAATTGCATGGAAGTGAAAATGTTTTATTTGCATACAAATGTATATATATACTATTGTAAATTGTATTGAATGATTTTAACGCCCTTAAAATAATGTTAACCGTAAGAATTTGAGTTAAGGATAAATTGGTATACCAATAAGAGTCGAACAAACGTACTATTGTGGCATCACCGTCAAGTAGCCAGCGGGGCAAGGTATCGGTAGTGTACACTGACAAAGTACATATATATATATATATATATATATATATATCTTAGGCTGTAGCAACGGGATCGTGCCAGTGATTTGTTATCCTGTGCATCGAAAGCATAGGTTAAATTCGTTAAGGGTAAAATGATAATGAGATTGAAAAGTGCATGATGTGTGATTTGAATGAATTAGTGCATATGAAATTTCATAACTTGAAATGACCAATGAATTATAATTGAATGTAAATGAAATGAATATATATATATATATATATATATATTCTGCATTAATGCACGTGGTCATTGAAAAATGTACAAAAGCTTTGTTTTATAAACATTGCATGATTTGATTTAAATTGAAATGAAGAAAGAATTGTATAGAACCACTAAGCATGAAAATGTTTAGCGCGTTGTTTTTGTCAACGCGCAGGTACCAAGTAGAAAGTAGCAGGACCAAAGATCGTCAGGTGCAGAGTCATCGTCAAACAAAGTGGAGTATAAGTAAATGCTCCATCCCATGCATATCATTCCATTCATGATATTTTGTAACTATTTTGCATTGAATTCAATGATGTAAAAGTCTTCATGAGAAGAATATAGTTTTGACTCATTTTGTTTTGGATATTTATGGAATGTGTTTTAAAGGGGTGAACTCCCCAGAATGTCATTTTGTAAATGTTTGAAAAAGGCATGGAAAGCGATTTGTATAAATACGTTATTCAAGAACGAGTTATAGGCCTATTTGAATTAAGGAGTATATATTCTTTTATGTCGAAAGAATGTGTTTTGGAATCATGATATCATATACCCATAAATAATTATGTTTTAAGTGCATATTAATTATTCATATTAGAAATGGGTATATGAAATGTGTTTAAATGAACAGGTCTTTAAAAAGTAAAAGAGCGCTACATGTCATATTCGCGTCCTTACTACGTTTTAGTTCTATTTTATATATTAATAAGTGAATTATTGCCAAATATTTAATTTTTGGATCTTGTGTGCATTGTAGGTGAATATGGTGGTTTTCAGAAGTTTTTTTGAAATGCGAAGAAGAAGAAGTGAAAACCTAACAGCAACGTTGCTACGTGCCAACGTTGCAACATTCCAGCATCGTGAAGTTGCAACGTCGTGACGTTGAGACGTTTTCGTGATTCCTGCATCAAAATTATAAAAAGCATCAGAATTAAGTCCTTAGGGGTGTTCAACATCTAGTACCCTAATGCCAATTGATATGGGAGTTACTGACCCAAAGTTTGTTATAAGTGGTAGAAAGCTTAAAAAGATAAAACATTGCATTATTCCTAAAACTTGGATGGAAAATGAAAAGTGAAAAAGCTTCAAAGATAGGAATGAAAGCTTGCAGTCTGAATGTGACCAAGAAAAGCACAAACACAGAAAGTATGTAGAAGAATGCACCGAACCAAATGGGAGGATAGATATATGACATGAATGAAAAAGGTCAAGAATGCATATGAAGGCAAATATGTCAAGTGGATAGTGAGAATGCGGGTAGGTGAGCCTAGAATTATCTTATTATCTACTTGATTACCTAAGCCTCACATTATAAGCCTAAAAGACCTAATTGATTATGATGGTGGTATATTCTTACATTAGTGGAGATTAATATGACAAAAAGCTTATGAGACTTTAAAGAATAAAGGAGAAAATTGCTATTTGAGTAACATCCCAGAAGATGAACTAATCTGCTAAGGAAAAAAAAAGAAGACCATCACACACTCACAAATCAGGGTTGAATGATTGAATTGTTTACACCATATGAATTATTTGGTTGTTTAGTGAACTTAATTAAAAATCTTCCTAATTCTAGATTGGAAACATATTTAGAGATAATTTTACAACTAACTTGTGTTTCTTGCCAAATTGAGGATTCAACATAAAAATGTCCTTAAAAATTAAAGCTAAATTGTTTGAGGACAAACAAAGTTTTATTTTCTTTGCTTGGGGACAAGCAAAACTTTAAGTTTAGGGGAATTTGATGAGTCCTAAACTCATCTATGTTTAATCCATATTTCTGGCATAATTCTAGAAGTTTATGATTCATTTTAATGCTGAATTATGGAATATTCACCAATTATTTGTTTTGCAGGTTTTATATGAAAAATAAACGATTCAGGGAAAAGATTAGGTAGGGCGTGAAACTATGTCACGAGCATAGTATCGGAATGTCACGACAGGAATTCGATATAGCAGAGCGAAGTATGTGTGACATAGATCAAGGCGAGCCTGACGAAAATGAGGCGTCGTGACCTGATTTGAGATAGACTAACTAATTTCTATCGCGACATAGCTAGACAAGTTCATGAAGAAGAATGTCGCGATATTCCAAACTATGTCGTGACATTGATCAAGCAAATGGCAGTGGAATTATGTCACGACATAAAGAAATAAAGATATCAGACCGAGACTTGTCGCGACAAAGACTGCATTTGCAATGGAACATAAGCGAACAATGAGACGAGTTAAAGCCGAAGTTTTCCACTGACGGAGAATTTCTAGCGTATGTCGAGACCCGAAAGAAAATTTTTTTGGATAATTAAAATTTGTATTACCAAAAGGGCGAAGCCGAACAAACAACGGAGAACATTACATGAAGCCAGGCCACGAAAACTAAAATCGGGCCAGCACCTCAGACGAGAGCAAAATTTTATGTTGTGATAGAAGAAAACTATGTCGTGACATAACATTCAGAGCCAGGAATAGGAGACAAGAAGACTTTGTTGCGACAAAGAAGTTTTATGTCACGACAAACACAACATGAGGCTGATGTGAATTTTGTCACGACAAAGAAGACTATTGTCGTGACAGAAGTTTAGAAGAACAACAAGAAGATTGTTGCGATACAGAAATGGATGTTGCGACATAATAATGAATTGAAGGTAGATATCTTTGTCACGATAAAGGAAAATTATTTCATGACAATAAAAGTTGTAGAGTCAGAGATCTCTATCATTATAGAGAAGTTTTATGTCTCAATAGAAAATGTAAGAGAAGTGAGATGAGCCAAGGGAAGTTTGTCGCGACAAGGGAATAAATGTTGCAACAAAAGTTGGCCCGGCGATAAGGATCAAAGAAGATTATTTTGCGACATGAAAAGAGTTTGTCGACACGAGTTCGATCTCGACAATATAAGGTAACCGCGGCTGCATCCGCGATAAAGAAAAAGTTTGTCGCGACAAACAAATCCGTCTTCTTGGGAGAACTGCATCGCGTGAACCAAGCGTAATCGCGCGACATAAGCGAATAACATCCAGCGAGTATGTCGCGACAAAGCCAAATTATGTCGCGACAGAATCAAAGAAGATAGAATGAAGATATGTCGCGATAGGAAAATACATGCCACCCGCAGAGTGGCGGCAAGATAAGAACACGTGTTCGCGACAAAATTTCTTTGTCGTGACAAAGCTAGCATTTTGGGCCATAAATTTTTGGGATCCTCGATTTTTCCTTGAAGTGTGGCGGTATTGAAAATCTATAAATAGACGCACATATAGGGCCTTTGTGCATAGCTTTGCAATTCGAGGACTTTTTAGTGGCCCGAATACTCTTTGTATATTATATTTTTTCACTTTTTTATTAGATTTTGTTTTAGAGTAGTTCGTTTTAGTTAGTTCTCTGATTTTTGGAGTTGAGTAATGAGCGATGTCGACTTCGAGTGGGATCTTTTGTAAAATTACCTCTCTTTTCACTCTTGTTCTGTTTTAAATGGATCTTGGAAAATTATGGAATTCATTTTATTTTAGCTAAACTACAATTTCAATGAATTTTCCTTATCAGTTAGTCACTGATATGTGTGAACCAGTTTTGGAAGATTGAGCTCCCTTTGGGAATGGGTCGATGGTGATTGTTATTTTTCTGCACAAATTGGAAGAACGCCATAGTTAGAAATCTTGAATTTATTTGATTGGTATTATTCTTGAACTTAATTGTTCCAAGTACTAGTATCGTGTACCCAGCAATTGTATCTTGCTGCGATTTTTAGAGGCCGCCTGCGTGACGAGAGATGGAATCCTGAGGGTATGGAGCAGTTCCTTGTGGGTATGGTAGACTAATACTTCGAAACTAATGAACTCTGAAAAATTACTTAGATAGATCACTAACTTACTCATTGTGTGAGGTTAGTTGGAGGAAATATCAGTTTAATTGGCCAGAGGTTTCTCCTATTTCTGATGAAATGATTTTGATCTCGTGTTAGCATAGATCTGATAAAGGATATGGAGAATTTCATTAGCATTGAAGGATAAGGTGTCATTTAAATTAGAGAAGGCTTACAATATCCTTTCTATAGGGTCAAAAATTCTTCAGTCCTAAATTTGGGTATGAAGTACGGAAAAGGAAATATATCCAGATCTTAGAAAGGGATTATATTCTACAAATGCTTGTTCGTCATGAGTCATAAATGAACATGAATCTCTAATTAGTGAAAGGTATGGTTAAGGACAAAATCCAAACTATATCACAATGCATCTTTGACAAATTAAGCTTTCCAACTAATGGTTTAGCTATGACCTAAAATGATGCAGAAATTGACAATCATTAATCAGTCTATTTCGTAGTATGATCTCACTTAGTGAATTCTCAAATCCACTTTTATTAAATTCTTTATGTATACTAGTGAAATTAATTTAGAATTATTTTATTAGTACTCTCATCATTTTGACATTGGAGTTCAAATAGTAAGGATCTTGAGTAGTTTGGGTAGTTAGTCTTTTGATTTATCATCGATCCTCGTGGGAACGATATATTCACTTAAAAATCCACTTTTATTACTTATATGACCTGTGCACTTGTAGTGATTTAGACCAAACTCAAATTTTAATGAATTAATTTTACAAAAAGAACAAGCACATATTCTACACAAAAATCAGTCAGACAAGTTTTCGACGTCGTTGCCGGGGACTTTAGTTAGTCTTTAGTATCAGTGCTAATTACTTGGTAAATTTGGTCTCTACATATATCAGTTAACAAATTTTTGGCACCGTTGCCAGGGACTTTAGTTAGTCTTTGGTAGCAGTGCTAATTGCACTATTAAATTTACGTCTATCTGAAATATTACATGATGCGAGTTGCTTTTCCCTCCATCAAATATTACATTCTTCCCGGAGTAATCTTGTCATCAAGGCCACAGTCATCGAAAACCCTTTAACGAACCTTCTGTAGTAACTTGCGAAGCCTAGGAAACTACGTACTTCGATGACATTTCTTGGTGGTTTCCATTTAAGAATCACTTCTTTCTTACTTGGATCCACCACTAATTCCTTGATACGATACAATGTGTCGAAGGACAATTCCCTCGGCAAAGTGCTTACTTGCCATTTTGCATACAATTGTTCCTTGCTTAAGGTTTCTAGCACTAGCCAAAGGTGAGTATCATGATCTTCTCGATCCTTTGAATACAGGAGGATGTCGTCTATAAACACCACAACAAACCGATCTACATACGGTAGAAAAACACGATTCGTTAAGTCCATGAAAGCCGTTGGTTCATTTGTTAACCCAAACGGCATTACAAGGAACTCATAATGTCCATACCACGTTCTAAATTCCTTCTTATGCACAGTCGCATCCTTAATCCTTAATTGATGATACCCAAATTGTAGGTTGATATTCGAAAAGAAACTTGCACTTTTGATTGGTCGAAATGAGTCATCAATTCTAGGTAGCAGTACTTAGTCTTCATTGTCATCTTATTCGGTTGCACATAATCAACACCACAAACCAAAGTGTCTTATCTTTCTTCTAAATAAAAAAGCATTAGGGCTCCCATGGTGATACACTCGGATGAATAAATCCACTCTCTAATAATTCTTGCAACTGGAGCTTCAACTTTTTTAACTCCATCAGAGCCATTCTATACGGTGTAATGGATGCCGGAGTGGCACCCGGAACAATGTCGATTGCAAACTAAATCTCTCTTTATGGAGGCAATCCTGGAAACTCCTCCGGAAACACGTCTGGATAATCACAAACTTGTAGGGATGTTTGATAAACTAAGCTCCGCCTTTTTTGTATCAATCACATATTCCAAGTAGGCTTCAAACCCCTTTCCAAACCATCGTTCTAGCAGTGGTGACGGATATCACAATAGAGAGGTGGTTCAGCCTCTCACTGATGAAAGTAACTTCCTCGCCACTCGGTGTCCTTAAGGTCACTCGTTTCATTCTACAATCAACTGTCACTCGGTATCGGGACAACCAATCCATCCTAATATCACATTGAACTCTCTGAATGATAACTCGATTAAGTCTCCCAGAAACTTATACTGTGACATCCCAAAACACGAGGGTCCGGTTGACCACCGTCAACCTGCGGAAACCTGTGTGTCTCATATCATGAAACCCATACATGAGTAAAACGACCCAATAGGGCCCATCATCCCATACTCGTCCATATGGTTACAAGACCATACATTTCTATAGATCTAAGAGTTATTACATCACTCCTAATATAAAACATATATTAAAACTAGGTTGTTCTTTTTGATAGTCCTGCAAACAGATCAATGTGTGAGAGATGGTCCTTCCCTATTAATATTTTATCTCATGGTAGGTTGGTTGCTTGATTTGTGATTGTTGAGGCCTTGTTGCCTTGCCCGGGTTGTGTTTGCGTTGTTTCTTTTTGCCCGGATTGTGGGCTTGTTTTATGTTGGTGGCTTTGTGTTGTTCGGGCTGTTGCCTGTTCCTATATTTATAGGGGAGTCTTTGTCAGTTTTCTTCCTTTTACGGCCTCGGGCCTCATTGCTTTGTATTCTTTAGTACGGGCATTGCCCTTTGGTAATAAATTCTTAGTATCGAAAAAAAAAAAAAAAAAAAAAAAAACTAGATGGATTACAGTATATCGTAAAACAAAGAATCGAGCGCAGTCAGGCCTTCATAATCGGCCTCTGGGAGCGTCGTGCACTGTGCTACTGTCATGTACACGAGGGGGGTCCCACGACGGGGTAAGCTAACGCCCAGTAGAGATAAATCCTACAAGGGCTACTCCCCACCTAGGTGCACATGCAAATGATCATTTCATAGTCAATGGCAAACCTTGTCCCAGTATGCGTACATGTTGTATTATCGCTGGGGAAAAAAAAACTACGTGCATGTATGAGGCGGAGCACTCTACATGCCCATGTAGGGTTAACCTCAGGCCCACCACCCAATGCAAGTGCCGATGGGGAAATCAATGCAGAAGTCGGTCAGACTCCCATCCTAACAGTAGTCTGTATGATGTTTGTTTGTCGTTTCATGTCTTTTGGGGCGGTATAACTTTTCGAGGTCTCACGCGGGTCTCTTACACCTCTTGTTTTTTGGGCTTTCTGGAATTGGATCTGTTGTCTAACAGGGTTTCGAACTCACACGAGGGGGTATCTATCCTACTTGCTACGCGGGCACATTTTCATTTTCCATTTTCGTTTTAACAACTTGTGGAACTCGATTGGACTTCGTCCCATTCCCGAAGCACGATTGACACGAAGCGTAGTGCCGTCGATACCATGTACACACTCATGTAATGTGGTGTTCTGGCACACGATGCAATGCAATTTGTGCCTTTGCCTCAAACCCATGACCCGATGTATGAAGACCTCTACCGCAGTAACCTATGTGTGTGCTAGCGAACACTTCCGTGTCTAATACCTGACATTTTCATATATTTAACATACATGCAGTCATGTTAATATTCCACATATTCAAATCAGTACATCACATAAGAATGCACTACATCTTTTCTATCATTAAGTTCATTCATGTTAACACATCATTCAAGCATGTATTAAAATAATTCCAACCATTACTTAGGCAAGTAATGCCATAATTCATATTCTGGGCGAGACATGGTATGTCGGTCATACGACCCGATGCATATAATTATTTCCATCTATATCACACATAATTTCACATTTTCAGTGTGTCATTGAATTTATGGCAATAACACATTACTGCGTTTCAGACCATAAATCCGGCCATGCTTGGCCTCGGAAATAATATGGACTTAGTCGAGAAAGTCCCAGATTTTTGCAATATCACACAAAACATCCAACACATGATTCACACTCGAGGCCATATGCGGTCCCGAGCATTTCGGTTACAAACGCGATCCGCGAAGTGCGAAGCGAGCGGAACATTCCTTAACTGTCGGTGACCTAGCCCAATGTTCAGCCTACATTTTGGAAGAGAACTTTATTTTATTAAATTCTAGACTCAACGAGCTTTCCTTAGAGTCCAAGAACGAGCGAATCGGAGTTCGAACGAGAAAGTTATGGTGGAGTCAGAAGTTGGCGCGGCTGATTCCTGAGGGTGCGGAAATTTTACTGGCACACCCGTTTTCCGATACGCTCGGGATTTTGTTGTCGAAACCTGATGTTCGGTTTCGGACGATCCCAAAAACCCGTGAAATCGGAGTCTTTGACCCACCCGCAGCGATCTGTGACCTGAGGTCGCACGGAAGCGGGACGAAGCTTAGTAGAGCCATTACCGGCCCACAGGCGTAAAATAACGAAGTAGGAGGGAACCTACCTTATGTAGCGCAGTTCGGGTTCTTTGCTTAGTCGAATGCGCCGGCTGCATAACACTCCTTCCTTTTCTCTTTCTTTTTTATACTGCTTCCTCCTTTCTTCTTCTATTTTCTTCTTTCCTTTTCTTTACTTTTCCTCCCTTTCTCCTTTCCTTTCCTCCCTTTCTCTTTTTCCTTCCTCCTCCTTTCCTTTGTTGCTCCCTCCTGGCTTGAATTTTGCTGCTCCCCCGAACTGAATTTCTTGCCCCGATCTCATATTTATAGGTCTTAGGCGTACATGATGACACATGGCATGCCATGTGCCACCACCACATGGCTTGCCATGTGTCCCACATGCGTAGGCCTTTCTTGAGTGCGATGTGACATGGCTTGCCTGTGTCACTCACATAGTTTACATGTGTCACCCACATGGCTGCGCCACGTGTCGCCCCGAGCCTTGCAGGATTGTCTCGAAATGCGTGAAGTGCCGAGTTGTCTCGAAATTGACAAAATTCTCTGAGCGGCTAGATTTCGCGAGGCAGTTCGACGGTGCGTCCAGTTTACTGTCATCCGGATCTGAAAATTAAACTTTTCTCGTTTATTCAGGTAAGTGCCATTTTTGCCCTTTTTTTTTTTTGAAAAATTTAAATTTAAAATTTTCACGGGTTTCACACTCTCCCCCCCTTAAAAGAATTTCGTCCCGAAATTCACACACACATACACACAATCAAACATATGCATATGCGACAGTCATTTAAAACATTAATGACTAAAAAGCGCACCTTCCCCGTCAAATAAGAAGGGATAGTTGGCACACACGATTTGTCGCGCTCCCGGTAATGGCCTCCTCGGCTCACTGGAGTGCTTGCACCGCCACCCCTGACACCTTTACCAAGCGACGGGCTTGCCCGCATAAAACTGCTCTTGGCTATCCATGATGCGCTGCTTGGTCACACCTCGAGTTCTCATACGCATCAGCAAAAGCTGCCGATCAACTATATGGGTTGGATCTAGAGTGTACTTAGGGCATAGAGGCGTGAAATACCTCATGAGCGCTCAAACTCGATTACTTAAGCGCTAAGCGATACGCGCACCTTATCTCGAGTACCTCGGAAGGATCGATCGCTACCTCGACGGCGGCTTCCTGCGTTTGCCAAATCGATCACTCCTCTGCGGCATCCCCTTGAAGGAGACGCCGATCACGCCTCGAGCTCTAGAGGTGGTAGTTGTATATCAGCCGTAACTTTTGCGGGCTACGGCGATGGGAGGCGCTTAGGATCATACCTCGTTCTCCCAGGGAGTCTGTCAAATTTGGACCGGTGATGGAGCTCTCTCCCCACCTCGTCGGCGTATCGATGATCGAGGAAATGGCCTCAGTAGAGAGCCTCATACGGCGCCATGCGGGTCTTGTCGATAAGCTATTATTGTAGGCGAACTCTACCAAGGGAAAGTGCTCCTCAGTACCCTTGAGATCCAGGACGCAAGCTCTCAGCATGTCCTCTAAATACGAATAGTCCTACGATTGACCCGTCGTCTGAGGATGAAAAAAGTACTCATCGCAGTTATTGTCCCCTTAGCCTTGGAAACTCTTCGAGGAACTTAAAGTAAATGTAGAGAATCCCAATCTAGATACTATAGGGGCGGCACTCCATTCAGTGTACTATCTCGAGTATACTCCTGACACAATTCCTCCGGTGTGAAGATTAATGCGCGACCCGGGTGTCTTGGGCGATGGTCGGTCACTTATAACCCACATCGCATCATGCTTTCGCGATATCCGTGGCAAGTGAGTCACAAATTCCATCGTGATGTGCCCCCACTTCCACTCCGTTATCTCCAATGGTTAGAGTAGCCACACTTTGGCCCTGCGGTGCTTTCGACCTTTGCCCCCTGGCGGCCGTGAGACAGGTCGAGATGAAATCTGAGCATGCCTCTTACGTCTGCTCCCGATGTGCGGCGGCGAAGGTTATGATACATCTTCGTGCCACCTAAATGCATAGCGAATCGGAAACAATGGAACTTCTTGAGGATCTCCTCTCTCAAATCCGTCATTGGGGATCCACTGACCCTTCCTATGCACCGAGACTACGGAAATGCATTGTGGATGGCCAGAGCTTTTCGTTCGTTGTACACATTGCCTTTCGGTCACGATGGACACTAGTTACCGTCTGCCCTTGGGACTCTATCACTTTGCTTAGTAGAGACAGTGTAGCCATTAGACTTCCCAGTACCACGAGCTTTGCACATCGATGCTGCCGGTCTGGCCTTATTTGTCTCGAGCATCGCGGCTCTGGGAAGCTATGCAGCCATTACTCCCTGTGACTTTCGTCTAAAGCGCATCGATACACCACATTTGCCTTCAGGGATAGTATGCAAAGTGAAGTCGTAATCCTCCAAAAACTCAATTCACCTACGCTGCCTTATGTTGAGGTCTCGTTGCGTGAAGATGTATTTCAGACTTTTGTGATGCAGAAAACACCTCAGCGCTCACCATATATAAGTAGTGGGCGCAAAATCTTCGGGCGAACTACGGCGGCCCGACTCCATGTCGGCGTAGGGTAGTGCAGCTCGTGATTCTTCAACTCTACAGGAACCATAAATATAACCTTCTAGAACTTCATCGGAACACACCCAGTCGGGTCGACGAGCATCCATGACACCTTGTGTACCTCATCCCCCTTTCAGGGACTATTAGGATAAGGCTGAAGCCTCCTCTTCAATTCTGCAGGCAGCTAGCTCACATATTTCATCCCATCTGAAACTTGACACTCCTTAGGGTAATCTTGTCGTGGCGCTGGCGGAGAAATCTATAAAACTGCGCAGCCACCACTGTCCCGATCAAGAGAAACTACGTGGTATCTCGGCGTCTTCGGTCTCTCCCGATTCATCACGTACAAACCTTCCCGGGTCAGCGACACGCTGAAGTTGACAACACGTGTCCCAAGAAACCCACCTCAGCAAGCCAAAACCCGCACTTACTGAACTTGGCGCCTGGTGATGATCCGCCAAGGCGTAGTACGATTCTCGAAGTGATCCTCGTGCTCCTGACTCCAGGCGGGAATGCATCGGGATGTCATTAGCAAGACCACTACAAGTGATCGATAAATTTGGAACACGTATTCATGAGATCCATGAATGTTATCGGTGCATTCGTCAATCCAAAGGGCATCACGTAAACTCCGAATGCCCGTACCACGTCTGAAACGGCACTCTTAAGGGATATGCGCCTCCCTAACTCAGCTAATTAACGATGCGAAGATACATCTTGGAGTAGACTCACGCTCCCCTCGTACGATCAAGCAGTCATCAATCACCATTATTGAATGTTCTTGATTGTAACCCCTATTAGCTATCATGTCGATGCATGTAGTTGAAGGGTCTTGTCCTTCTTTCTTCGCACGGCGCCACAGTGAGTGAAGTTCTCGGTGCAATGAAACCCTTGCCCGGTAACTCATGTATACGGACATTGAATACAACGACTCAAATAGGTGCCATCCTATGCGGAGTCATAGAAATGGGCGACGTACCAGGATACAACTCAATGTGGAAGTATACATCCCTTGG
Organism: Tetrastigma voinierianum; assembly: GCA_016808115.1. Classification (NCBI taxonomy): domain Eukaryota; kingdom Viridiplantae; phylum Streptophyta; class Magnoliopsida; order Vitales; family Vitaceae; genus Tetrastigma; species Tetrastigma voinierianum. The sequence goes on along the minus strand of JAEQBH010001920.1, from coordinate 111,549 downwards.
TGGAGGTAATCCCGGTAACTTGTTCGGAAAAATCCTCGTACTCGCAAACCACCCGAGGTAAACTCATATCTTGTCTCACCTCGTCCTCGAGGTAAAATTGCTTCTTGGCTTAGTCATTGCCGCGTGCCATTGTGAATCATACACAGTATGGGGTGATGCATCGTGCCTATTCCCCTAAACCTGGCTCACAGTAAATACGTGGTGTGTGGCGGTATCTCATACGAGCACACAGCTATAATGACCGTGTGTCGTCCAAACCGATCCCGTCTTAGGAGATGACCTTGAACTTCCCAACATGTCCATGACGAGGTCCAGGTGAGTAGAATCCCAGAGATCTCTAACTCACATCCTCGACATATCGTCCCGATTCGCCTTAATCCCTAGGGGAGGGAATTCACGCGTACCCAATCTAAGGTCTCGACCTTTGAGCCCCTTCCTGCCTTTCCATGCATAAGTCGAAGCGTAGTTTAGGAATCATTTTCATGTCCTACTATTAGCGTACATGCCAACCAATAATAGACCTAATATCCCAAACCATCCGTTCGTTTCTCAAACTCCTAAGGTTATGTTTCTCAACCCTAGTGTTTGCATTTCCTATATACATCCTATACATCCTACTACGTATATAATTCACGTAATTTGTAACACACAATCATGCATGCAATCAAAGCATACGTAGAAAAACACACGATGCATGCGTGATCTAATCTATCGAGTGGGCTCTAGGTAACCTCAGGCCCTAGACCTTGATAACAAACTATGATGCGGATATCAAGCACTAGGTAATTCTAACTTGACTTCGACACGACATGTAGTGTGATGCTCTTCATACCTTAATGACCATGGCTAAGCTAGTCCCTCGAAGCCACTGGGTACTCGTGAACCTATGCTCTACGTGCAATTTGTGACATCCTGGCTTCGGGGTCAGGTTGACCACCCGAATCGACACAACGAGAAACTTTGTGTGTCTCATATCGCTGAGACCCGTACATGTTAAAGCGACCCGATGGGGCCAAATCATCCATACTGCAAAGCGTCCATACGGTTACAAGACCGTACATTTTACATAAATCTAGAGTTATTACATCACTCCTAATGTCTAAAACATATATTAAAACTAGGTCGTTCTAATATATACATAAAGAAAGCAAATAATCAAGGCCATAGTCGACGGCTTCATAATCCGGCCTCACAGGAGCGTCGATGCAGCATACTGTCTTGTACTGAAGGGGTCCCACGACGGGGTGAGCTAACGCCGGTAGAGATAAATCCCTCTGAGGCTACTCCCAGCGTAGGTGCACAAGCAAATGATCATTTCATAGTCAAACCAACAACCAATCCATGCATACATGTTGTATTATCATGGGAAAAAAACTACATGCATGTATGAGACGACACTACATACCGTATCGCTAGGATTAAACCTCAGGCCCACCACCCGTCTGAGTGCGATGGGAATCGATCACCAGAAGTCGATCCGACTCCGTCCACAACAGTAGTCTATGTGATATTTATTTAATCGTTTCGTGTCTTTTTTGGGCCATGAGAGGAACTTTCGGGGTCTCATAGCGGAGTCTCTTTACACCCTCAGGCATTTTTGGGCTTTCGGTTGATCTGTCTAACCGGGTTTTCGGGCTTTTCACCGAGGGGGTATCTATCCCTACTTGCGGCCTTGGAACACATTTCATTTCCATTTCGTTGCTGCTTGTGGAACTGGTGGACTTGGTCATTCCCAGCCCACACGATTCGACACACAACCAGTGCCATCGAATACATTGTACACACTCTCATGTAATGTGTGTTCACAGCACACCAATCTGTCTGATTTGTGCCTTGCACTCAAACCATGACCCGATGTATGAAGACCTCTGCAGGTACACTATGTGTGTGCTATGAACACTCATGTCTAATGCACCATGACATTTTCATATATTTAACATACATGCGGAGTCATGTTAATATTCCACATATTCAAATCAGTACATCACGCTAAGCATGCACTACATCTTTTCTATCATTCAGTTCATTCATGTCAACACATCCATTCTGACATGTATTAAAATAATTCCAACCATTACTTAGGCAAGTAATGCCATAATTCATATTCTGGTAGAGACATAGTATGTCGAGTCATCTGACCCGATTCATATAATTATTTCCATCTTTATCACACATAATTTCACATTTTCAGTATGTCATTGAATTTATGGCAATAACACACATTAGTCATTCCCGGCCATGCTTGGCCTCGGAAATAATCTGGATTTATTTCAGAAAGTCCATTTTTTGTAAATATCACACAAAACATCCAACACGCAATTCCCTACTTAGGCCATATGCAGTCCCAAGCATTTCGGTTTCAAACCAGTCTCGAAAACATAAGTTCTGGAAACTAGAACATACCATTCCTCAATTGTCGGTGACCTAGCCCAATGTTCAGCCTACATTTTGGAAGAGCACTTTATTTTATTAAATTCTAGACTCAACGAGTTTTAAGTAGGAGATCGAAACGGCGAATCGGGTTCGGGCGAAAGTTATGGTAGATCCCGAAGTTGGCGGCGATTCACAGGGGTGCGAAATTTGGGCACACCGTTTGCCGTTAGCCAACCGGGATTTTGCTGTCGAGAAACACAATGTTGGTTTGGGCGATCCCAAAACACCATGAAGCCGGTCTTTGAGCATCACCTGATCACAAACTAACACAAATTCGCCCGAAGTGAGCGAAGCAGAGTAAGCCATACCACGGCCTGAGGCGTAAAATAACCCGGAGTAGGAGAAACTACCTCTTGTAGTGCGATTCAGGTTCTTTTGCTTTCGTCGCTCCCGCTGTAACCTCTTCCTTTTCCTCTTTCTTTTTCCTCTCTTCCTCTCCTTTCTTCTTCTCAATTCTTCTTTCTTTTTCTTTTTTTCCCCTCCCTTTCTCCTTTCCTTTCCTCCCTTTCTCTTCTCCTTTCCTCCCTTTCTCTTTTCCCTTCCTCCTCCTTCCCTTTGCTGCTCTCCCATGAACTGAATTTTCTGCCCCCAATCTCATATTTATAGGTCTTAACATGGCCATGCATAATGGCACATGGCATGCCATGTGTCACACACATGGCTTGACATGTGCCACACACATGGCTTTCCATGTGCCACACACATGGCTTGCCATGTGTCGTACATGCATAGGCCTTTGCCATGCAATGTGACACATGGCTTGCCATGTGTCACTCACATGGTTTTCCATGTGTCACTCACATGGCTCGCCACTTGTCGCCTGACACCCGTTGTCTCGAAATACGTGAAATTCTGATTGTCTCGGAATTGAGAGATGCAAGTGTAGGCTAGATTTCGCGAGGCGATTCAATGACGTCAGTTTTGTCGTAGGATCTAGAAAAATCTCAACTTTTCTCAGAACTATTCGATGAAATTACCGTTTTACCCCCTTTTTTTTTTTGAAAAGTTTTTAATTTAAAATTTTCCGCGGGTTTCACACATACTCTCGTATTATTTTTGATGGAGGCCTTTATAAACTCACATTCACAGCTTGACACTATACGTGATCGGGTTTACATTACGAATATCATCTTTCGGTGTCACTCTTCGGGAAAACTACCCGAATTAGGAATGGAAGTACCATGAATCCGCGTTAGAGTCCGTCATCCTTTTAGCATATGCAAATCTGATAAACAATTTCAAAAAATCATTTCATAGAGCGCCTAAACTGAAGCTCACGATACTACACACTAAATATGTAAGCTTAGTACAGCAGGCCGGGATGCTAGAATGGGATCGGGGACATAGACCAGTTTTACCATATATACATTTTCGATTACTGTAGAAATAAATGTCGTATAATAATTTCAGTTAAAGAAGGCCCCCTGTTTTTTCAATTAACACTTTCATTCAATATGGCATGTGTGCCCTTTCAACATTATAATTTACAAAACATTATCAGAGTACATCTCCACAAATAAATAAAATATGTTCTTCCCATGAAAACTTATACATTTTTGGTTTCATTACAAAAAGGATCAAATAATGTCATAGGATGAAATATATGAGACAGGCATTTACTTATACTCATGATTCGATAGTGATTCGAACTCAGCGGTCTTTGCTATATCTTGTCCACTAGTCACTTGGTACCTACGATGATAAAAACAATACTTGGCCAAGCATTTTCATGCTTAGTGGTTCTATACGATTCTCTCTTCATTTCAATTAAACACAAATATGCAGCTTACGAAGCAATGTTTTGGCACAATTTCAATAGTCCATGCATTAAGCATTATCTCATATGTGCTTTTCACATACTTTCATTTGAAAATCATTTGATCACTTCAAAGTATACAATTTCATATGCAATATTTCATTCGAAACTCAAATCATGCATTTCACACATTTACTTATAATTTTTCCCTTAAACTAATTTAACCATTTCTTTCGATGCCTAGGATAATGGAATTAATGGCACGATCGGCGGGGCGCATATCGGTGAAAAAAACATTTAATAACCGCGGTATGGTCTAGTTGGGCTGTGTAGTCATTTAAAATTTTGTGTGTACGTCACAGATATTGTCATTGGAATACGGTCGATAAGCCATTGTATTTCATTCGTTCCGCAGTCGCGCTAGTTTGACCCTTATTGGTATACGATCTACTCTTAACTTCGAGATATGACCGGATAACATTCTATTAAGGGCAAAACTCAGCCATAATAACATATTGTATATACATTTTATACCCCGAATAATAAATTTTGATGCTCATGCAATTTTATGGCAATCGACTTTGAAATCAATTTTCCCAAATTGCTTAAAACAAATTACATATGCGAGTTTTCTTGAAAATCATTTCAACTAATGATCACGAAACTTGAAAAAGAAGAAATTATGGAAAACAAACCCGAAAGGTTGTCGCTCCTACAATTTTATCCTCTGGAATCCCGTTCTTAGGTCAGGCTTCCTCGTCACTAACCCTTAATCCATCACAATTAGAGAACAATATTAGTTGACTTATTTAGGTTTCTAGTTAGGGTTGTTTTCTACCTAACTTTCTTAGTAAAATTTTTGTAGGAACAAATGAGCCACATTTTTACCCAAACTTCCTTGAGTCCATTGTTCCCTTATAAATCTATTTTATTCGAAAATGGAATCATCCAGTCGAGACATAGAGCTTCACTTTGCAATTTACGGGTCAAATGGGGTCAAATTTGAATACACTTTATTTCAGAAATTTGTTCTCCTATAAGTCTGGTTATCCAAAAATTTTGAATCACTCGATTTGGATGAGAGAAGCTGACTTATGGCTAAACACAGCGTTCCAAAACACAGCGCAAAGCGAACGAATTTGCACAAAACAGACCCTCACTTTGACGAATTTCTGGGTCCAATGGAGTCCAAATTTGAATACACATATTTAAAGGATATTTGTTCTCCTAGAAATCTAGTTTACCCATAAATCTGAATAACTTAATTTGGATGAGTGAAACTCAACTTATGGCCTAAATACCAAGCTGTTCAAAACACCAAAAGCGTATAGGCGAACACGAATTTGCAGAAAACGAGAGCCTCACTTTGGCAGGCTGAATTTCTAGGTCAATAAGTTCAAGTGGAATACACTTATTTAAGAAGATTTTCTCATAGAAGTCTGGTTGCCAGAAATGCGAGATCACTTTCGATTTGGATGAGTGATGGCCAAGTTATGGCCAAAAGCAAAACATGGGTTTTGGAAAATTTTGACATCTTTCCTATATCCCCAACATTTCCTTTACACAAAAATTCCTCAAAACCAATCCTAACCCCAAGCATAAAAACTTAACCCCAAAACAACTGAAACTTATCTCTGACCATTTAAAACACATTAGGTTGGGGTTTCATCAAACTGAACCTGACATTAAAGGGGTTGGGGGTTAGTTTCATACCTTTAATCTCTTTCTTTCACTTCCTTCTTCTTCCTTCTTCTTTGTTTTGCTCAAATCCTTGGAGAGCACAAAGCCAGCAGTCTCCTCTCTCACTCTCAACTTGGGTGCCACACAGTTCTCGATGTGAAGATATGCACAAATGAAATGCTATTCGAACCAATTTTGGTCTTAACTCAAAACCTTTACTAGGCCTTGTTTGGCTAGCACATTATTTCCTCATTTCTCATTTTTTTCATTTTAATCATTCTTTTCTCTTTCATTTTCTATTCAACTTATTACCCTTATTCCATTTTGGCACATACACTTCTCATTTATGACCCTTGGGTCCTCATTTTTACATTTTACCAATTTAACCTTAATTCTTTTATAATTTTCAGGTTTTATCATTTTTTTGTTCTTTAACAATATAAATGCCAGAAAAATACAAGTCAATTTATTTTATAACCTAAACATGTTATAAAACTGTTTGGTTATTTTTAGGGTGTTACACTCAAACAACCCTTGGGAGAGCCCTGTTCATGTGGTTCCCAAGAAGGGTGGATTCATTGTTATTAGAAATGAGAAGAATGAATTGATTCCTACAAGAACTGTGCTAGGATGGAGTGTGTGTGTATACTATAGAAAACTAAACACTATTACTAGAAAGGATCATTATCCTTTACCTTTCATTGACCAAATGTTGGACAGGTTAGCAGGACAACCCCACTACTATTTTTTGATGGATATTCTGGTTATAACCAGATTACTATAGCCCCTGAGGATCAGGAAAAGACTACATTTACATGTCCTTATAACACTTTTGCTTTCAGAAGAATGCCATTAGGATTATTTAATGCTCTTGCCACCTTCTAAAGATGTATAATGTCTAAGTTTTCAGATTTGGTGGAAGAGGCTATGAAAATCTTCATGGATGACTTCTCATTGTTTGGATCCAGTTTTGAGAAATGTCTGGAAAATTTGGAAATAGTACTTCAGAGGTGTCAAGACAAGAATTTAGCCTCAAATTGGGAAAAATGCCATTTCATAGTAACAGAGGGTATTGTCTTGGGGTACAAAATTTCTGCAGGTGGGTTAGAAGTAGACCAAGCAAAGGTTTCTATCATAAAAAATCTCCTGCCACCTACAACAGTCAAAGGGATAAGAAGTTTCGTAGGACATGCTGGTTTTTATAATAGATTCATAAAGGACTTCTCAAAAATCTCTAGACCATTATGCAAATTGCTGAAAAGAGATGCAAAGTTTGATTTTGATAAATCATGTAAAGCTGCATTTTTTGAAATTAAATCCAAATTGGTTACAACCCCCATCATGGTAACACCTGATTGGAACAAGGAGTTTGAAATTATGTGTGATGCCAGTGACTATGCAATGGGAGTTGTATTGGGACAAAGATTTGAGAAGATGTTCAAGGCCATATACTATGCTAGAAAAGCCTTCAATGAGGCTAAAGAGAACTACTCTACAATTGAAAAGGAGATGTTGGCAATGGTGTTTGCTTGTGAAAAATTAAGGCCTTACATATTGGGGTCCCATGTTATAATACACACTGATCATGCTACAATTAGATATCTAATGGCTAAGAAAGATGCCAAGCGAAGAATGATCATATGGGTATTATTCTTTGCGAATTTGTCCCCAGAAATTAAAAGGCAGGGTAGTGACAATGTGATAGTTGATCCCTTGTCTATATTGGGAAAAACTGCGAAGAAGAAAAAAGGAAGTGAAATAGCGAGAAAACTTTCACCCGATGATCGAGTTTTGTTGCTCCCGATCCCGGAAACACCTGGTATCTTTAATATTATGAATTACTCAGCACATTGGAATTATGCCGTATAGATTCAGCGACGACGAGAAAGAAAGTTGAGAACTAATAGCACATTCTATATTTGGGATGATCCATTATTTTTCAAAAGAGGAGCAAATATGATTATTTGAAGATGTGTACTAGAAACAGAACAAGGTGAAATTATTGATAAATGCCATGCATCGCCATATGGAGGACATTTTGCAGAAGATAGAACAACCCATAAAATTCTCCAATCAGGTTTTTATTGGCCTACTCTATTCAAAGACTATTTTGAATGGGTAAAACACTATGATAAATGTTAGAGAATGGGCAACATAAGCAGAAGAAATAAGATGCCCTTTCAAGGAATCTTGGTGGTGCAGATTCTTGATGTGTGGGAGATAGACTTCATGGGACCTTTCCCATCATCATTTGGAATTCTATACATCCTCCTAGCTGTGGATTATGTATCCAAATGGATGGAAGCAATAGCTTGTCCATAAATGATGCCAACATAGTGGCTGGGTTTATACACATAAATATTTTGAGCAGATTTGGAGCATCCAAAACAATCCTTAGTGATGAGGGAAGCCATTTTGAAAATAAAGTTTTTGCAAAACTCATGAGTAGATATGGAATTAGACATGTAATGGGATTGGCTTATCACCCGTAGTCAAATGGGCAAGCAAAAATTTCCAATAGGGAGATAAAGAAAATTCTAGGGAAAACAATGAATACAAGCAGAAAATATTGGTCTATAAAACTAGATGATGCATTGTGGGCTTATAGAATTGCTTACAAAACTCCCATTGGAATGTCCCTATACAGAATTGTGTTTGGAAAACCTTGTCATCTCCCTCTAGAATTGGAATACAAAGCAATGTGGACCATCAAGAAACTGAATTACGACTTTCAAACCACCAAAAAGAAAGATTACTCAAAATGAATGAACTGGAAGAGTTGAGGAATGAATCTTATGATAATGCCATAATCTACAAAGATAAGACAAAGAAGTGGTATGATTAGAAGATTTTGAGGAAGGAATTGAAAGCAAGAGAACAAGTCTTATTATACAATTTCAAGCTCAAGTTGTTTCCAGGAACACTAAAATCAAGATGGAGTGGTCCCTATATAGTAATAGCAAGTACACCATTTGGAGCAATGGCACTAAAAACTGATTCTAGAAGTGAGTTTAAAGTGAATGGTCAGAGATTGAAGTATTACCTTGGAGGGAACATAAATTAATATTGATCCAGATTTGAAGAGAGGAGAATTTTGTTGAAATGACAACATTTTATAGCAATTGTCTAGCTAAAGACATTAAAATGGCTTGACTTCTTAGGGCTTATTGAGATTTTTATTTTATGGTAACTATTTTGTTAATATTGAAGGTGTTTTAGAGTTAGTTTTAATTTGTTTGAAATTTTATTTGTTGTTTTTCTTGATTTTCGGGGGTGATAGTGAATTAGAAATGGATTTATTAAATGAGCTCTCTCAAACTCATTATCTGAAAATCATCTACATGAGGAGTATTTCCATTTCCCTAACTTGTTCTTTAATGATAATGCATAGTTGAAGTTTAGGGGAATGTATTTTATAGAGCAAAAAATGAATAGTAGCTTTGTTGCTCTCATTATTTGAATACTCTGAATATAATCATGTTGAATTATATTAAGTGAATAAATGAAATGTGATTGTTCATACTTGAATTGAGGTTCTTTGATGATTAGATGTTTTCACAGAAGTATATATAATTTGAGTGGGGAAAATCTTATATCTTTATTATTTGGCCGTGTTCATTAAAAGCATTAAATTGTGAAATTTTGAGGAAAGCCATAAGATTGTCGCAACATTGTTTCAACTCTATTGCAACATTAGTTCTCTTTGTCGCGACAAAAAGTGAATTAGCCTATTTGAATTCACAAGAAAATATGTCGCGACATATTTCTTTATGTCGCGAAATTATACCAATTGAGATGAATGAACTAGGTCGCAACATTATTTCTCTATGTTGCTACCAAGTTGGCTCTAAATCCTGATCTGGCAAGAAAGTGTTTGTCACGACATATTTCTCTATGTCTCGACATAAGTCCTATGTCGCAACATTCTTGCTCTGTCACAACAAAGGACTAACCTAGCTTTTAAGTGATTATAAAAAAAAATATTTGTCGCGACATTATTTCTCTATGTCACGACATAAGATTAAAAGGGAATAAACCCTAGGTTAGTTTTTGTCGCGACGTTTAATGAAGGCACAACAAAACATTTGGCTTATAAATATATAATTTTTGAAACTTGAAAGGCCACCTGCCTCATAAACCATCAACCCACTCATCTTTCTTCTCCTTTTGAAAACCCTAGATTCCCAAAACCTTCTTCTAACCATGTCTGGGCCGTTGCACCTAGTTCTTAACCTAAATGAAATGATGGAAGAGTAAGCCGAGGGCGAGAAATAATCAACTCAAGAAACTTCCGGTGAGGAACGGGAGCGAAGGAGAAAAAGAGTGACGAAGCGAGAGGTGAGGCAACTGACTAAAGGAAGCTAGAAGAAAGAGAGAATTTTTGTAGAAATTTAGGCCCAGAATGCAGAGAGGGAAAAAGCAAGCAATTTGGTTTCAGAGTGTGCTTATTTCGCATGGAGGGACAAATTGCAGCATAGAGATTTCATTGGCGAAAGAGGCTTTAACAAGTTGATCTCACCATTCCAAGAAATTATTTAGAAGAGAGGATGGCATCTCTTCTGTGAGCACAAGGGTGTTGGATTTGTAGATGTTGTGAAGGAATTATACTCAAACATGGTGGGAAAGAGGGATAAGACGATGTATGTCAGGATTACATGGATATCGTTCAGCAGGGAGGAGATTGATAATACTTACAATCTGAACGAGAGGAAGAATGGTTCAAAGTTCAAGAGACTAGTAAAAGAGCAAGACTTCTAGAAAATTGTTGATTTTCTAATCGATGGTAAAGGGAAATGGAATGCCACAAGGAAGAACCCACATGAGTCCATTGTAAGAGGATCGTTGACTGAACAAGCCAAGGTCTAGTTTTATTTCCTTCGCTCAGTCATTTTATCTTCTAAGCATTTGAGTAAAGTCAGGGAAAAAGAGGCAGTACTGTTGTATGCCATTTTCAAGGGTTAGAAATTAAGTGTTGGAAAAATCATAGAGAACTCAATTTTGAGTTATTACTATATAGGCTACAAGGGACTAGTACCTCATCTGGCACTGATCACAAGGTTATGCATTTTAGGGGGTGTAGAAGGAGACTGGGAAAAAGATGAGACATGTCTGGGCCTCGCCCTTGATATTGGCGAAAGGGAATAATTAGGGGCTAAACGGCAGGAAAGAAGCGAAATTGAAAGAGAGGAAAGAGATAACATGGAAACAAATCAAATACTGTTTGATAGTGCAACTTAAGAGCATCTATAGAGGCAAGAAGGTTTGAGCCCCATTTTGACAGTCTCTCCAGATTCAAGACAAATCCATCACGAGCAAGCTAAAAGCTCGGACCATCATGGTAACAATACAAAATTGATGAATGTGCAGAAGAAATTTATCTGAACAGAATCACGAAAAGGGACAAGCATTTGAAAATCATTTCAATTGCGGGATGAATACATAGATCTTTGAGTTAAAAGAAAAGATCGAGAATGCGGAGCGCTCGGCGAGAGAGATGAAGAGTGGAAGAGTAGATGGGAAGCAGAAGAACTCGTGAAGGAGAACTCGAGGCCCGAGAGGGAAGATGCTTTCCTTCGGATCAGTGAGGGAGGAATGATGAGCTCACGAAAGACCATGAAGGAGAGAGAGGATGCTATGGAGTAGAACATGCAGCAAAAGGTAGATGCCTTTGGTTACTTGTATAAAGAACATTATAAAGAAATAAGGCTCCTCATAGAAAAAAAAGGACAAAGAAATGGAAGCAACCCTAAACTATAGGGAGAGATTGTGGACGAAAAGTTTGGATGTGATCAAAATGTACTCTGTCCAACGTGAGTTTGAGGGAACTCTAAACTCTATTGGGCATAGACAAAATGATCTTATTAAACAAATGGCACTTTGATGGAATGAGTACGCATTAAGCAATTTGAGGAAGGTAGCGAGGTCAACTGACCATAAGTTTAAGTCCTTGAATTCTCCTTACGTAGGCTGATTTACAAATATATATGAATAAGTGAATATGAACCATCACCATAGGCATTATAGAAGAAGGAAATAACTTGCCCTACTGTCTCTTCCCTTTTCCCTATTTGTAACCAAATCTCTTATACCTGAAATCTTAAATAAAAAAAAATTCCTTTGAAAAACTTGGTGTCCATTCTCATTTTGCACTTCTTTTAATCAACAAAAGTTATAACCTAATACCTCATACTAGCGTAGCATAGCTACTATAGTTTAGTGGTTCTAGGATTGTCCATCAAGATGGGTTTTCTTCATGGAAATGACTAACAGTTAAGCTTATATTGGTGATTTCATTTTGGATATTGGGGTTGTGATAAAAAGAGTGGGTTTTAGTGATTAAAACTAAAAAATAAAATGGATTAAAATATGGAAAGAAGTCCCTTGAAGTATCAGGTCACTAGGCTAGGCTTCCTTAGGCAAATGAGGGGTTTTCTAGGTATTTTCCTTGCATTAGGCAGGATAACATATAGTTATCTCCAAAATCGGTTCTTCATTTAGCTATAAAAACTGACCCTCATTAAATATCATTGAAAATGGCATTCACTTCCCATTAATGGTCTCAGTCAGTAAAAACATGTCTCCTTGTCTCACCTTTCAATGGCTCATAAGTGATAACTAATGAACATCATTGGATCTAGCATTAAGTATCCAATGAGCCTTGAAAGCTTACCAAATATCAACCATTCAAGGTGGCTCGAAGGGATCGAAACCTAGAGTTAAAGGAAAGAACATTAATGACAGTAAATACCTGCTTTAAAAACATGGAAACCCTCAGTTTGTCATAGGTTCCTTTGCCTAGTGCCCCTTTACTTCAAGGAGGGAGGAGATTTAGCCACTCATCCTCTGAGAAATCATCCTCAAAGGGTGTTTGGCTAGTCAGAAAAAGAGAAATAAAATGAGAGAAAATGAAAGAAACGGAGCTTCTCGAACAAGCTTCCCAAAAACTCTCCTTTTGGATAATAAACTGAATAATGAATACAAAGTCTTCTTTGGGGTGTTTCATACCACCAAACCTAATACAATTTACCAAAAGATACAAAATAAAACAACATTACATAGGGAGAAAGTGGGAAAAACACAAAAAAAAGCTCAAAAAATCAAATGTGGCAGACATTTTCGTAGGGGTTGCGAAATTTCGCACCCCTTGTGAATTTGCGCCGAGGTTGCTTCCTCTTGTTCTTATACGCATTCTTCTGGCTTCTGAAACTGCAGTTGCAGGCGTAGCTCTTCATGCTTTGAGCTCAATTCCACTTTGATATATACTAGCCTTTGAAAGCAAAGAAAACTTGGGCAAGTGATTAGTAGCCTTGCTGAGTCCTTAACATATCCATTTGGGTCAATTAAGTGATTACTACATAAAAGTGCTCAAAACATGGAGTGTTAAGGGTGTGAATCAACTTGTTGGGTAGCGTAATCCACTCCCCAGCGGAAACACATTGCTAGTCCTTACTTGTGAAGGAGCTCCTAAGCAATCAAAAGCGAGATGAAGCTATATATATCACAAAAAATGGTTTTCCAAAAGAAATGATGTGATAAAACCCAACCTTAAACAAAAGTCATCAAAATCCTTCCCAATGACTATCTCAAGAGGGGGTATGTGCTATGCAAATTCAAGTATCAAAAGAATTTCAACTCCTAGAGAACCAACCTCAAACCTTCCGCGAAAACCTAAGTGTTAACTTGATTAGTTTTCAAAAATAGTCGGCTAAATTGTCTTGTCCCCCAAACCTAGCTTTTTTCTAAACTTAGTAAACTAAACAACCTCGATAAGGCTAGGAGCTTCATTTTATTTCCTGACTCTTTTTTTTTATAGAGTGCGTGCAGGGGTATCGAATTCTCAATTGTCCATGTAACGAGGTTGATCGGGGTGAATCATGAATGCATTTCCATTGAATTCTCGATGTTCTTTATAGTACAATTGCATGATTCACAGTCATTTTCATTAATATTATGCTAATCCATCATATTATATTGTTCTATAGAATATGGCGATGTGCAAAAACAAGCGAGGGCGGCTAAAAGACGAGGAAAAAACAAACATAAAGCGAAATGACAAGTTAGACCAGCGAAGTGCTACTAGTAACCTTGTGTGAATCTACCTTAATAGAAGGCGTAACTCTTCTTTGCGGCGAACTGGGAGATAAAAAAGATTTGAGGGCTACATGCCAAAACAGAACTCGCAAAACCCTAATTTTTCTCGGGCCATCGATGGGCCCGCATTTCAGTATAAATGGAAGATTTTTCGGGTCGAAGCAGGGAGGGATCGACGGACAAGAAGAAGGAGATACAGGCAGAGGGAGATCAATAGAGACGGATTCGGGAAAGATCACGAAGACGGATTTTTCTGTAGTTCTTCCCTCAACCTACTTCATGATTCGAATTCTTCAATTTGTAATGAATAATATGATGAACTAATTCTTTTCTCTAGGGTTTTGTCAACCCTAACCATAGTTTGATTGATTTTGGCTTTGACTTCTATTTGAATTATTAATATGAGTTCATATTGATTCGTGCCACAATAGGTGATCCGGAATCAACAATATTCAGATTATCCTAAATTTCCTCCTACTACCGTAGTCAAGGTTACTACAAGATAGGCTGCCTAGGCCGAACTCAGTGACGGGTTTTCACACAAATGATTTGGCGTGAGGTTCAAAAAATGGTGAATTAAATTTGGATTTTCGTGTTTGGTTAAAAAACAAGGAGGTTTTCGGGGTTTAAAATGAAAAATAAAACAAGTTAAAATGTAAAATATAACCCTCAAGTGTTAGGGTCACCGGGGGGCTGAGTTCTACAGTCACCGAGAGGTCCTCGTATTTCTCTGGGAGGTGATGAGAGACAGTCATCTCCTCGAACCCGATCTTCATTTAGCTATAAACCTCAACCCAAATAATTATCCTTCTACATTGTGTTGATCAGCAAAGAAGTGGTCACTCGATAAAGGAATAAACAATTTTCCCCCACTCACTTTACAACAGATTAATGTGAGGGTAATCCATTTCAACCCTGGATCCAGCAACAAGCATCCACCGAACCCTAAAAATTACTTCAAATAAAGGTCATCTGCTGTGAATCTAGGGATTTAAACCTAGAGTTCAAAGGAAACACAAACCCGCCGTTGCATACCGCTGGGTGGAAAAATGTGGAACCTCCAAGAGTCTCCATCCTACCCTGCCAGTTCTTCCCCTTCAAGCGATAGAAGGGTTTGAATGCTCATCATCCGTTGCCATCCTCGAGGGTGCCTGGGCAACCAAGAAAATAGAAAAGAAGTGAAAGAAAGGAAATAGAAGAAAGCCGGAAACTGAGAGTCAAAGTCATTCAAAATTTATTGCCAACTTGATTGATGTCCATTTGTTACAGACTGAGGCTTATATATGCTCAGAAAAAGGGAAATTACAAAACAATATGAAACAACAAAATTACAGTGAGGGTGGAAAGGAGAAAAATCAAAACGGAGTCGTTTGGATAAAAAACAAGCATAATTCTCGCTATGTGCATTTGATTTTCGCTTATCATAGCTTAAATTGGCTATGATAGCTGGTAAAATTCACCATAGCTTAAAATTGAAATTTTTGCTATGCACGTGAGTTTTCGGGCTATGATAGCCAAAAATCTAACGCAAATGAAATTTCGCACCGTTCACATCGTTCCATCGCTCGCAGCTACATCATTCCCACCGGCCTATTCCATTTCTTCTAGCTGATATTCTTCATTCCCCGCTTGTCGAAATTGATGTAAACCATATGAAATCATAAATCAACCTCACTTTGTTACGATCAGATCGGACATTGCATCGCATTCGCTTCCAATTCCTGTGAAACTAAGGCAAAAACAAACTTTGGAATGCGATCGTAAGAATAAGAGTGGACCAACATGTCAATCAAGACATAATGATTAGTACACAAAAGCACTCAAAACCTATAATAAATGCGTTCAAAATAAAGACTGGGGTACTCAATCACATGCTCGCTTACCTCGATTTAATTACATGTTATTGTCCGGCCAACCGCGGACAAGCTAAAGTTTGGAGTTTGAGATCGAGAGAAGATGACCCTGTGTGGACATGGTTAAAGCAACACTCGGGTAGTCGAAGAATTGTGAGATATTTCAAACCTGCAGCCAGGCACTGTGTGGCTCGCACATTTAGCAAGCATTTTTTGTCGAGGCTGGTGTGCAGAGATGCAATACACCTCACTAGCAAGATAGGAAAATATATTGAGAGAGAGAATATATTTTTTTTTTGGATAATTAAGAATTTATTACCAAAAAGGGCAAAGCCCAAACAAACACTCAAGAGCATTACAAAGCCAAAAGGCTACCAGAGAAAACTAAAAACGGACAAAGACCTCCCTAAAATTATGGGGAAGAGGCATCACCCGATATTAACCACCAAATGGTCCACAACATACTAACCAAAGAACTCACACAACAACCAAACCCCACAAACAGCATTCAAGCATACCTACTCAGATAACACAAGCCCATAAACCTGCATGAAAACACATCGAGACCCGCCAACAACACTTGCAGAATGTGCAACCACACAAACCCAATGAGGAAACACACATGTACCAACCAATGGACCACCCAACGGAACAACACGCAATTAATGTACTCGCACTAGCAACTCCAAAGATTTACGTAGATATGATCTCAAATCACCTCATGTAAAACGACAATCGACTACGAAGTACAATAATCTCGCACGCCCAGATCTCGAACATGAACAACATACACTGGAATACCTTAGACCACCGTGAAGGTCCAAAATTCAAAATTACACCACCATTTGCCTCGAGCATGACACCCACCAATGAAGCCCAACACCGAACTCCCCTACCAATACAGACGGATTCGAGATCCGATCCATACCTTACGTGAGATGTAGACCCGCCGAAGTCTAAACCTTAAACGCGCCTGCCCAAGATCGACATGAACAAGGGATCCGGACCAACGAACCCGCCATCGCAACAGGAGGAGCAAGAAGGCCCATCGCGCCGACAGTGGAGAACCACCGCCTGCACCATCGCAAATGGGGATCCTTTGTGCAAACCATACCCGCCAAAAATCCATCGTGAACCGAAAAATTCTTACGCGGATTCAACACTTCACGAGCGTAAACCGCCTCTAAAACGAGAAACCGCTCGGCCAAGTTTGCCATGTATCGCCGGGTAGTTCGGGAGTTTTTGTGGATCGGCTCAACGCCACCTTTAGACTTTTTCGAAACTACCCCAATACGTATCATTTAGCCTCAGATATTTTTGTAATTTCCCTCGACTTCTGAGCAAAGATATAAGCCCCACTGCTTCAGACATATCAATCCACCGGATAATAACATACAAAAGCTTTCACTCATCGAGGTGATTTTCCTCATTTTCTTCCTTCTCTCACTTTTCTCAACAAACTAAACACCCTCGAGGAAGACAACTCAAGTGGGATGCTTCATTAACTCCCTCATCCAAGAGGAAGGCCTACTAGCCAAGGCTTCAGGTAAACTCGTTGTCCTCTCTGCTTCCAACGATGCACTTATTATCATTTATGTTCAGATCTCACCGTGCTTAAATCCTTTGATGTACCCTGATTGGCCAGTACTTAGAAAGCTTTAAGGGCTTAGTGGATGCTTACTACTAGATCCACTGAGGCTCACTTAGCTGCCATTTATTTGCCTTTGTAGGTTAGGTCAAAGAATTATTTTTTATTGCTTTGAGACATGAATGATCAATAAATGTCAGATCTCACGAGAAAACTTTTGTGTGGTTCGGGCCATAGCTAAACAAGATCCGCCGCAGAATGACTATAGGTTATCTCCCAACGCGAGGGAAAAAGACCTCGAGGACTTCCCAGCTTTTGCCCTAACCTCAAGCTTAAGCAAGGGGCTCGAGACTTCAAAGAGTTATTTTGATTCTATTTCATTTTTGCTTGTGAAGTAAACCAACAATCACACTGGTTATAAAAACCCCAAACTAAAGTGAATTCACCATTTTACACTAACTGTAAATCATTTTGTGCAAAGAAAATCCATTCCCGAATTTGACCCTAGAGTCGCTACATCGCGTGAGCTAGGTATGCTACAACAAAGGGAAGGATAGCTTGCAAATTTTTGTTAGCTTCAGCGCTAGCTACACGTTATGTGTAACCAAACGGCGCCATTGTCAGATTGTGCCTAGCAAGTAAGAACTGAAGTGAACTTGTGATCCTCAATACAAGTGTCGTGAATTCCTAATTCCTTTCGTTTTACTTTAATTTCCCTGGCCAGACACGGTCAGGGTGGAATTAATTTTTATACTGTCAATACATAGAATTTTTTTTTTTTTAATATTTTAGCTAACCTTAAACTTTGGGAGGCCCCGCTTCGTTGTTCACTTGTTTGCGGTTACTCGCCTAGCAGCCTTATGCACCATCGGGACAGAACACTACAGCAAGATTGGAAAGGGTCATCATTCTGATCAGGTCAGAAGTGAGCTCGAACACTCAACTGCATTTACCCCCACTGAGGAACAAATGAAGCCAACAGTTCAAAGGAACCCGAATGCACATGTGAATAATTAAATCTCATATACACCACCGCAGAAATACAACTCACGACGTGAGACTCCCCTACCGAGCATGTGAATGTCGCCTTATCCTGTGCCCTGCCTAACTTTCCATGGAAAAGGAAAATGAAAATCCATACACACAAGATCCGGAGTTTGAGGAGTCACATGACTTTCTGGGCTGAGGGCATAACCGATATGGAATTTATTAAATCAAAGCCTTCCCTTAACCCCAAGGCTAATATTTGCCTAAATTTCCTCGAGGCCAGAACTATAAGGAATTTGGGGGAGATATGCAAGAAGAATATTTAAAGAAATTCCTTCAAGACCAACAAAACCAATACCAAGAGGGAAATTTACACCTTCACAAAATTTCCAGAAATGAGAAATTCTACCGTTGGCCGGGAAAGGTACCGAGAGATCATCAATAGCTCACTCTCACCATGGCTTGATACTGATGCCGGTTAATCACTCTATAACGAAATGTCCTCGCATGAAGAAATTTTTGGAAACCATGCGGCGGAGTGTGGGACTTCATGAAAGGAAACATCCAGAGGAAGCCATGGATCTCTAAACTACGTGGTCGAGACATCCAAAGCATGGGATGAACTCAAACCCCAGAGAGACAGAGGATGAGACTCAGAAATAATTTAAGGGGGAGGCATACTCAATCGCGTAGTATACGGAGATGAAGGCAAAGTTATCCACCTGACTAGAATGTCGAGAGCTTTGAAATGAGAAATCACCACGAGGTGAGAGTGCTGGATCGAGGCATCTATGCCTAACAATCCTTGTTTCACTCGCTAACTAATGAGCACCAAGGAGAGAATCGCCAACCACTCCTTCGGGGCAGCGGGATATGACGGGCCGAGCATGCCAATACCGTGGGTCAAGACAAGCCACTAACCAACGCCCAGCATGAAACACCTATAACCCTAACTCGGAGGAACCATCCTAACCTCCCCCTGTAAGCCAAAGCCTCCACCATATTTCGCTCGGGCTGCGGCAAAGAACAAGGTGGCTCCCTCATCTCAACTCAGCCACGACTATCCTTATCCCCAAATTAAAAGCTATCATGAATTCGAGCAAAGTGGTCGTAATTTCATGGAGGAATAGAAGGCAAAGAATGCCCAAAGCAATTAGAGAACCCACACAATGGAAAGTACACTCAACAAAAAGATGGATAACCCACAGACCGAGATCTCCTAAAATATGATAATCATAGATTCAATCTCAAGGTCGACCAACCAAAGAAGAAAAAGTGTGAAAAGTGGGAAATTTCCATCTCGTACACTACCCAATCCCAGTGGAGTGTACGAAGTGAGCTCTTCTAGTGAGCCAAATCCCGTGACGGATGAAGTTAAAGCACCATCACATCGAGAAGTGGTAAAGAGCTTAAATGTACCAAGACTCCAAACCAACAGGTTAAAGTCAGAGGTTAAAGAGGGCCGTAAACTGTACGAGGTGGGCGACTAAAGAACCCATACGAAAACAAGACACCCCCCACCTTTCCGCAGCTAATCGAAAGCTAAGAAAAAGGTCACAACCAAAGTTAAAATACTAGAACTACTAAGGCAAGTGAAATTCATCATCCCCCGCTTAGATATGATTAAACAAGTCCCCACTTATGCTAAAATTCTCAAGGACTTCAAGCAAGACATCAAGAGAGGCTAAATGTCGACTATGCCTTCCCGACCGAACAAGTTAAGTAGCCATCCAAAGTGAAAAATCCAAAGGAAGTACACTACCATCCAAAGGAAAATCCAGTCATTCCACCATCTCTGCTAATATCAGGAGGCACTACAGAGAAAAACACTACCGGACTCGGGGGTGCCAAAGGTAAACCCGCGCTCACTTTATTCGACATGGCAAGGCACGGTCGGGAGAATTAAAGCCCACTTCCATCACAATGTCTCTCGCATAGATCCATAAAGATACCAAAGGGGAGCCAAAGGAAGATGTTCTAATATAAGTGGACAAATTCACCATCCTCCAAAGAGGGATTTTCATGGTACTTAATGCAAAACCAACCGGCAAGAAGGCTAACTATACCCATCATCCCGAGGAGACCATTCGCCAATTTAATACTATTAATAACCGAATGGGGTTATACCACATTCAAACACGACTGTAACTCAACATCTTCCCACTTAAGTAAAAGCACATGCAAAACGTGGAAGATGTCCAAGAAGAAGTTCGCATAATTGAAACACCTTCGAAGAACAGTCACCTAGCAAAGCAGAACGCAGTGGATGTTAACTGAGAAACTAGTCATCATTCTAAAGAGCAAAGAAGCCCAAGACATGAATACTGTGTAGGGCACCGGAGAAAAACAAGAAATTTCGCTTTTAATGACCGAGGAAGGAACCAAGGAACCACAAAATCCTGACCTTAAACCCTTTGCTCGCGAATCGGGGGCCATGTCTACTTAGAAGAACAGTATGCTGTCTAGTGTCATATCCTCCTCAAGCCAAAGGTTTATTAGAAGATACCTGGCATCCTCAGAAGAACAAGGTGCTATTAGGGTAAAAGCACCGATCTAAGGGTATTAAATTTCAAAGAAGCCAAGACCCATCATATCTACTTAGAGGAGGAGGCAAAACCGCAGCGCAAACTACGCAGGTACTAAACCTCATACGCAGAAGTATTCGAGCAGAAGTCCCAAAGTCGCTACAAAATGTATCATTTACCCATATCCGATAACACTTCTGGGTGAGTCCAACCCAAAGTTATGCCTAAGAAATCGTGGGTAACCACCGTGTACAATGAAAGGGAGAGGAGATGTCCACCCATCTTACCACGCCTGAGGGTGTAAAATGACTACGTAAGATTAAATGAGGCATAAGAAAGGATCACTCCCTCCTCGCCCTTCATCAACTAACTTCGAAAGAATTCCTGCTACTCCCTTCACGTCCCGGATGGTTATTCAGGCTATTTTCAAATTGAAATTGTTGTAGGAGACCAGAACAAAACCACCTTTACCTACCCATTTAACACATATGCCTACAGGAGAATGCCCTTTGGCCTGTGTAATGCCCTTGCCACATTCCAGCGATGCATGCTTAGTATCTTTAGTGATTCGTGGAGCGATATTGAGGTTTATACGGATGATATTCCGCCTATGGGGAGCTTTAAAGAATGCTCCGA
Source organism: Tetrastigma voinierianum (assembly GCA_016808115.1). Taxonomy (NCBI): domain Eukaryota; kingdom Viridiplantae; phylum Streptophyta; class Magnoliopsida; order Vitales; family Vitaceae; genus Tetrastigma; species Tetrastigma voinierianum. Next base: position 90,000 of record JAEQBH010001920.1, on the reverse strand, counting down.
TTAACTTAAACCTGCTCTACACGTGGGTGCATAGAGAAGAACTTTGAGATCGAACCGAAAAGTGCCATTTTTCGTCAACCAAGGGATAAGACTGGACATATTATTTCCAATAAAGGAATTGAAGTCGACAAGGCAAAAATCAGATGATTTAAACTGCCTCCCACAAATGTGAAGACTGCTAGGCAACTCTTAGGCATGTGCTTTCTTATAGAGGTTCATCAGCGGACTTCTCAAAATTGCCAAGCCTCTTTATAAGCTTATTGAGAAAGATACCAAATTTATAGGATCAAGATCGGCAGAGGAGCTTGAGAGCTCAAAGCTCGTTTCGACCACTACACTAATAAATGAGGGCCCCCAATCGGGAGTTACCTTCGAGGTAATGTGCGACGCTAGCTCGACCACCCATCGGAGCGCTTCTCGCGCAGGGAGCGAGGAAACCCTATGTGGTCTATTACACAGCGTAACATCGAATCCAGGCCCAAGAAATTACACTACCACGCAGGCGAGTCACTGGAAATGGTTTATGCTTGACAGTCTCGGAGCTTATTCGATTGGCTCACATAATCATACTACATCATTCAACTTTCAAGCACCGCAACCAAATGTAATGCTAAGGCCAGCTTTGCCGGTGGGATGGGTTCTCCATCGCTAAAGAGTTCAACTTGCAAATCAAGGACAAAAAGAGTGTTGAGAATGTTGTTGCAGATCATCTCTCGAGACTAACCATAGCACACAACACTCACAACCCCCCAATCAATGATGAGTTTCCTGAGGAATCCCCTCATCTCGCTGGAAAACACACCAGATGGCCACATCAAGCAATTACTCGCAACAAGTGAAGTACCACGATCGAAGGCACAGATACAGTTTTTCGCAAAAATTCACTCTATTATCGGGAAGAACCCTTCAGAAAAATACTATGCTGATCGATAATCAAAACGTAGCCCGAAGAATAATAATCGGGGATACCTCGCCCCACCGCCATGAGAAATTTACGTGGAGGCCATTTTGGCCTCCCAAACTCGCTAGGAAGGTACTACAGTCTGGATTTTATTAGCCTTCCCTTTTCAAGGATGCCCATACCATGTGTAGAGAATGCGATAAATGCCAAAGATTGGGGAAAATCTCTCGTCGTGACATGATGCCTCAACCCGATTCGTAGCTTCACCTATTCGATGCTCGGGCATCGATTTCGAGACCATTCCTTCCCTCCTTCTGGACATCTACATTTTGGTGGAGTCGACTGCTCGTAAAACTGTCAGCGAAGGCCTCGCAGAGCGCTGGTAATTCACGCAGTGGTATTGAAATTCCTAAAGAGAACATCTTCTCAGAGTCAGGGGTCCCCAAAGCCATAATCATGATGCAGGCTTGCATTTCTACAACAAGCCTGAGAACCCTCTTAACTAAGTATGGTGTCACAAAGCCAAGCACCAATACCATTCTCGCACTGGTCAAGTTTAAAGAATAACAGGAAATCAAGACCATATCGATGAAAGTGGTGAACCCTAATCGAAAGGATTGGTCTCTCAAGTTCCTAAACTCCTTTGGGGCATACAGAACAACATACAAAACCATCCTTGGCATGTCCCTTTATCGCCTAGTTTATGGCAAGGCATGTCATCTGCCTGTAGAAATTGAGTACAAGGCATGGTGGGCAGTGAAGAAGCTAAACCTGGATATGGGCATATCTGGCCTTAAAAGGTTCCTTGATATCAATGAGCTGGAAGAGCTAAGGAATGATGCCTATTTCAACTCTAGAATTGCGAAAGATAAGTTAAAGAAGTGGCAAGGATCAGCTAATAGCCTCAGAAGAATTTTAAACAAGGAGACCATGTGCCAAGCACACTCAAAAGTTTCACCTTTTCCGTGCAAGTTAAGTCAAGACGGATCGGGCTATCTACCATCTAGGAGGTCTATCCCAATGGATAAGTGATTCGTGCCATAGTAGGTATACTTAGAATCAACAATATTTATAACCTAGGTTCCTACCAGCAAAGCTACTCGCAAGATAAATGCTCTAGGGTCGAACACAGACGGGTTTTCATCAGACAAATGATTCATAAAGGAGTTAAAAATGGTGAATTTAATTTGGATTTAGGGTTTTTGTAAAAATAGTAGGGGTTTTGATGGTGAAAACTGGAAATAAACTGAAGTGAAATAAGAAAAATAATAATAAAAGAGATCTCCTCAAGTATCAATCGGGCTTAGGACTCTAGGCACCGAGGGTTCCAGTGTCCTTCTCACATTGGGAGGATGACATATAGTCATCTCCCGAACCGGATCTTCATTTAGCTATAAAACCTAACCCAAAATAATTATCCTTTTGAAAGATGGCATTTGATTAGGCATAAATGTCCCTAAAGAGCCAAAAAAAAAAAAAAAAAACACATCTAAAAAAACACTACCCTACAATAACTAATAGGAGATCTAATTAACCTGCATCGGGCGGATCTATGAAAGTATCCATTGAACCCAAGAAGCTTGCCAAATACACATTAGGGAGAGCATGCTTAAGAGATTTTAACCTAAGGTGAGATGCAGGAGCACAAATACCCATAACTGCATACATGAAAAACAGTAGAAAATGGCATTCACGGGCCATTTATGTTCTCACTGGCTCAATGAAGTCTCCTCGATTCACATTACAAACGGGTAATAAATGGTAACTAATGAACATCACAAGATCTAGTAATAAGCATCAAACGAGCACCAAAAAGATTACCAAGTAATCGACCATTCAACATGAACTCAAGGGATCTAAACCTAATGTTGGGGTACGGAGAACACAGACTACGCGACGTGAGTACCGCTGAAAAATGTGGACCTCCCAGAGCCTGTGATCCCGCACCCAACAACCTTCCACTTAAAGGAGGGAAGGGTTTTAGCCAACCATCCTCCGAGCCAATGATCCTGAGGGGTGTTTCAGTCAGCTTCAGAAAATGGAAAAGAAAGGAAAAGAAAATGAAGCAAATAGAGAAAAACTGGTAAAGTCGAAAGCTTCTCCCCAAAAATTTATCATGTATGGGATTTGACAACTATTTGTTACAAATCGAGGCTTATATATGCTCAAAAGAAAATTACAAACAATATGAAACAACAAAATTACAAAAGGAGGGTAAAGGAGAAAACCAAAACGGAAATGCTTAAACACAAAAAACAGAGCAAACAATTTTCAGATGCTATCAAAGATTTTCGCCATGATAGCGAAAAATTCCAACAGAGCTTTAACAATCTCGCACCGTTTCATCATCGCTCCATCAAGCTTCCACTGGGCCATCATTCCTACTACTCTATTCCATTTCTTTACTTTGATATTCTTCATTCCTCATTAATAAAATCGATAAAACCATACGAAATTGATGGAAATCAACCTAATTTTTATTATGATTGATCACACGACACTCGCTTCCACCCTCGCAAAACTACAAAACAAATTCTTAATGCGATCGTATGCACAGGGACCTCGAACATGTCAATTTGGGTCAATTTGGTTATAACACTAAGACAATAAAGCGCCAAAACCTATTAAAAATGTGTGGTTCAAACAAGACTTTTCGCACTAATCACACCCCAACCGACATCATAGTCCCTGGAAGAATGCAAGAAGAAATATATAAAAAAACATATAAAACTATAAATAAAATTATATTACAAGGTACCAAAAGGTTGTGAAGGCAATGCCTAACCCTAAGTAAGAATCATCAAAGCCTCATTCAATAACTATCTCAGAGAATGAATGCCATATAAAATCGAGTATCAAAAGAGCCTCCCTTCGATGAATCAAATCTTGTAAACTTCCAATTAAAATCTATGTTTGTTTGATCAGCTTCTCACAATAAACTCAAACCGCACTCTCCCCCCAAACTGCTACTCCGCCACCTAGTATGCTAACCAACTCCAAATAGATCAGATCCACCTATTCCACGATTCTTTGTCGTAGGTGCAATGTCAGGAACCCACCTCACCAAAGTCCGTGTAACGAGGATTCACCGATGACTCCTCTAACCAAATTAAGGCTTAAGGCACCGTCATAAGGATCTTTCGATCACAAACTTCATGTTTCACTCCCGACCGAATGATTAAACTTAAAGACTGATAGCTTAAAGTCATCTATTTTCACCATTTTTTGATCGATTTTTATATAAAAAGACTGGTCATGCAGAAGATGGAATAATCTCACCTAATCAGTCAGGTACAGAAATTGAAAAGAAAGCGTAAATGCGTAAAAGAGCGAACGGGTCAGGCAATACCGATATAACGGGTCGAATGGTCATAAAGAAGAGAAGTGCAAAAGGATTAAAGAATTTGATGTCGTGGCTTCATAACAATCAAAAATGCATCTTCGTTACAATTACAAAGGTCCAAATAAGTAATTGGAAGTACTAATCGTGCATGCGAGCCGCGTGAGCGGAGCTCAAGGTCAAACAAACTTAAATCGATGAAGAAGAAGAAATGATGTCAAGACATCATATTCCAAGAGGTCGCATGTAATTTAACTTAAGATGTTGATTATGATGTCGCGACAATTCAAAGTTAAGTCACACAGTGATGAATACACAATCGAAAGCAATAATTATAGTAGAATTTAGCACATACAAATCACAATTTACCCACATTCAAAAGATGAGGATAGGTACTTTTTAATCTCTTGTGTTTTGGGGACCAAAGTGTGCCCTTCCAAACCCAAAGCATAAGTACGAAGATTTACGTCCGGAAGCCAATATGAAGCACCGAGGATGTGGGCAACGATCGACGGTTCAACCCACTAAAGGCTAGAAAAGCACCATCATATGCCCTAAGACACCATTTATGTGTACTCTAAGACACCTACCTAAAAGGTAATGGGACTTATGTACCTAAGACACCCCAAATGTACCTGACACATGTGCAGTAAAATTGATAGTGTGGTGAAGTGTATTTCCAGATAACTATTTAATAAATTACACCTCGTATGGAATTGCGAGATTTGATCGTGAATTCGATTAACGCATTCGCACTTCACAACCAACCAAATGGGAAATCACACAAGTAGGGGGTATAAAAGCAAGAGGAAACAAGGAAAAAGGCGCTGGACTTCTAGGTTAGGGTTTTCATAGGAGAGGAGTTCCTCCGCTTGTTTGAGTCGATTTCTTTAGAGATCCAAATCAAGACTCTTTTTCTTCATGCTTTTACAATTCAAGCATTTGTAATCTTTCAAGAGAAATAATTATTTCGCTTTCAATCTTAGTATTTCATATTTTTCATTCTCGTGTTTTGAAAGTTGAGTTTTGATTTCTTAAAGTATTATGTTTTTACGACAACTCTCTTCAATTATAATTGTTCTTATAAGTTTTGATGGAGTTCTAAACCCTTACTCCTGGGAGTCTACGGGGGAAACTCACCGATCAAGGTATAGTCCCTCAATTCCTCTTTTGAACTTCAACGGATCAGATGTTAATCACTTCAGGAAACATTTTTGTGAACCTGGGTCAAGTATATTCTCGAAGAACAAACGAGATATCCTTTCGGTACATGTTGTGTTTACTACAAATGCAAGCTAAGGGTCTGTGTGATGAATTAAACAAGTGCTTAGTATTATCAATCATCTGCCTTCCAAAGCATTTAAAGATAAATTCTCCATCAAAGACCATTTATCAATGGTCTTGGGATGAGTTTGTAAAATAAGAGGTGGGATTTACATGATCAAGTGAGTGGAACCCTAAAAACCCAAGAATTTGCCTTCGCTTTAAAACATTCAAACCAATCTCAATCCATTCAATCAAACAACACAACCCTACAATTCTCTTTAAATCACACTTTTGGGAGAGGTCTGGGAACTAAATCGACTTCACTTCAGGAGATGACCTGTGGATTCCCGTATTACAATGCTGTATAACCCAGAATTCCTACGCTGGGAATAGAATTCCTAAGATACGAATAAGGACGAAGCATTTTTCAACCAGCGCCTACGGAGTGCATGAATAACCCAGCCACATTTGAAGAGAGTTGAGGTAATTGCAATTGCATTGCAAACCTAGATGCTCTCTACTTTTCTTTAAATTGCTTAGTGAAATTCTAAATGGGTGTTTCCTTTATACAGAGCTGATTCAGTGCATGCTCTGCTTTGGGGTCGCAACGAAACACCGACTAGTCGATCATTCCTAGAAACTCGAGAAATCCATAATAAGCCCAATGTTTCAAGATAACATTTTACCTCAAATGGATCATCCTGGGAATCAGCAACATGTATTTAATGAACATACTCAAGGAATTCTTGTTAACCCACAAGGATTCCATGAACCTCCACAACATGGAGGTGATAAGCTACACTCCCAAGAACCCCAAAGGTTAGAGGGTGGAAATGGTAACCTTCAAAGAGAATCAATATGGGAGTCCCCACCCGCCCTTTCGGGCTTCTAACGAAAGAACCCTTCGAGAAATTTTTACAACCTCAAAGAACCACAACCACTCTGTATTCGCCTTCCGAAGAGGCTAATCACTCACGGTCTGGAACATCCGCCTTCTACCCGTACCCAAGGGTTTGAATCGAGAAACCCCTTACTCATTTTATGCAGGGACTTGAGGATGTTCCATAGTACATTCCTCTCCACCGGTTCACCTCCACATAATCCGTTTGGCTCTTATTTTTGCTTTAAAGGAGAAGGCCAAAATCTGGTTTCATCTCACTCAACAATTCTTACATGGGGAAAACACGGAATAATTCCTTAACAAATTTTTTTTCCCTCCCCACGACTCAATGCTCTACGCGAGCAATTCAGAATTTTTCTCAAAAGCCAGTGAACCTCACGCAGCATGTGGAAAGATACAAGGACCTTCTCCATGCACCTCACCATGGATCGGATGTGACAAATACGTATGCACTTTCATCAAGGATTATCTCAATAAAATGTAAGACATCCGCATGATGTGTGCGTGCGAATTCTATGAAAAGAGTGCTGTAAATAATCCAACTTTTGACACTATAGCGTAGAATGCTCGAACTCGGGGAGACTAACACCCATGTATTAATCGCTAAAGTGCATAAATAAGACACGGGGGCTAATCCATCACTTAAGAGAAATGATGAGTCGCAAGAAATGGCCAATTTAACAAGGAAATCGAGGCCATAGAGATGAAAAAGGTACACGAGGTAACTGTGCCTCAAATACCTTCTTGCACTCCACCTGGACCTGGGAGCTGAGGAGCCATGCATTATATGTGATGATCCTACGTATCAACCATCATGCCCAAACCTTCCTCAAGTAAAAGGTGCACTAAATAAGAGCAAGCCAATGCCCTTAATTACCAAAGGAAACCTTCACTTCTCCATACCAAACATATAACTCGATGGGGTAAGCAATTTAATTTTGGCTTGAGAAATGAAGGAGGCAATAATCCTGCCAAAACAACCATGTCCTCATTACTAAAAACTACGTGCTTTACAAATTCCATTCCACCATTTCAAAGTCAAGGCCCCCAATGGTTTCCTCAGAACCCCAATCAAGGTTTCCAGCCACCCAACCAGCGGAACTCCATCACCATTAGAACTATATCATCCCTCCACATATGAGAAGTCCGGAGGATATCATATACGTCAGATAAACCCAAAGAATCCACAAACACGTAATTCGAACCGCTTCCGAATGATGTGAGATCCCGTGATAACCAAGAACCTCCTCGCCTATGTGTAACCTTCAACAAGAGAAAGGGAACTTCATCTCAACCCATCCAAAATCCACAAACAATGCGAAGTTTAGGTTCAAGTGAGGGTACTTCCTTTAACATCGTAAGGTCAAGCCACTACTCTTCAAGTGGCAGAAGGTCGACAAAACCATTTTAACCAAAAAGAATCCATTACAAGAATCTCAAAGTGAATGGGTCGTAGAGGATGAGGTATCGACAAGCCTCATGTCCCTGTAACAAATGTCGCTGGAGTGGTGAACCGTAGGAAAACAAGGCTACCTTAAATCCCTCCACCCATATCCCCATAGCCAGAGCACCAAAGAAAGTGAATAAAACATGCCGAGATTTATGAGTCGTTTCGCTAAACCTAACATTCCTTTATTAGGATGCCATTAAGAAAATTCATCATATGTTAAATTTCTAAAGGATTTGCACGGTAAAAAGGAAATTAGAGTCAACAAGGAGGCTCTCTACGACGAACAATCTACTTCCTATTCGTCAACTCGCTTCCAAAAATACAAAGACCCGTGAAGCCCTACTATTTCTAGCAGTAGTGTGGAATTCAAAGTCGGGACATGCTTTAAATGACTAGTGGCAAGTTAAATTACATCAGATCAAAGATATGGACCAAGTCAGAGGAATTGTGAGGCCAACCAATATCACTCCTCCCAATTAGCCGACCATGTAAAATCTAGGGGATAAGTAAGGATGTATCGTACAAGGACAATTTACTTCCCGATTTCATTGTTGGACACTCAACCTGGTGGCGAACTAAGGAACCTGGGCCTCGTGAATTGCACTATTCTCGCAAATCAAGCAATGCCATTATACATCAGGTAGGAGGCCCCGATGACGTGACGCTTGGTAATATGAGGATCAGTAATTTGAATATTTTCAATGTTATCAAGGGAACTGGGATGAAGAAGATACGTGTGAAGTCAATATGGTTGACTTATATGTACAAAATACTGATACTCTCTCATGATGATCCACTGTTGCCTGGTCACCCAAGCTCGGGATTTAGGAAGTGACCACACCGAGTCGAGTTTCTACACTCTATAATCGGAAGCAAAAACGGCGTATTGAAGTCAATGGCGGGCACCCCAAATTCAAACTATCACACCAAACGAGGACAAGGCAATCAGCCTTTCCGAGGTGAGCCCAAGCTCGAGCTAAAACCCTTACCATCACACTCAAATATGCCTTCTAGAGAAGAGGAAATCTTCCGAATCATATCTTCCTCCCTAGAATTGAATCAAGAAAATCAACTGAGATATCAAAACCCACATAAATCAGCTTCAGCTGACACCGGCAGATATTAAGGGAATCGCCCGATATGCACACATAGAATTCACTTAAGAGGATGTTAAACCTTCTAGGTAACCACGTAGACGCATCGAACCCAATGAAAGAAGTGGTAAAGAAGGAAGTTTTAAAACTCGATGTAGGGGTTATTTACCCTATTGTGTATAGTAAACGGGTTAGCCCAACACAAAATTCTAAGAAACTGGAGTCACGTATCGCCAATGAAAATACGAGCTCATTCCTACCGTGGTCACTCAGTCGGAGGGTGCATAGATTATGCAGAAGCTAAATGCCGGTATCTAGGAAAGACCACTTTCCCTTCTATTTGTCGATCAAATGTTGTAGAGCATGTAATTACCTTATCGCTTTCTCACGGGTACCGTTGTGGTACAATCAAATCAGATAGCTTTGGAAGATCAAGAAAAACTACATTCACGTGTCCCTTTCGTACTAGCTTTATAAAATGCCCTCGATTATGCAATGCACCTAGAACTTTTCAACTGCATGATGGGAATCTTAAGGACATGATAGAAATCATATTGGAAATTTTCACTGATGATTTCTCGGGCCAGACTCATTCGCGATCCGCTTCGAGAATTTACTTAAGGTTTTGAAAGGTGTGTCGAAAATCTTGTGTTAAATCGAAAATGTCATTTCATGGTAACAAGGGATCATTTTAGCCATATAGTATCAAAAGATGGAATCAGTTATAAGGCCAAAGTCAGTCGATTTTCAACCTACCCACTCCAAAGTGTGCTAGAGACATAAGGTCATTCCTTGGTCATGCTGGTTTTTATCGAAGGTTTATAAAAGATTTTAGTATATAAACATTCCATGCACTTCGTCAAGAAAAGATGTCCCTTTCTACATGGTCACAAGATCGCGGATATCGTTTACTAAACCCAAAACATGCCAAGCCACCCCACCACAAAGGCCTCCTAATCGACCTTCCATTCAGATCATGTGTGATGCTACTGACTATGCTATAAAAATGTGTTAGACAAAGCGAAGACAAAAAGGCTTTCGTGATTTATTACGCCAAGAAGACACTGGGACCGCCTGTGCCAACCACACGACCACGTAAAAGAGTTTCAGTCGGGCCGCCTTGCACTGAGTAGTTCAGTCATACATCAGAGGTTCCCTCCCGTGACCATTTTCACGCATCACGCAGCCCTCAAGTATTTCCGCTTCTCCAAGCAGATACAAAACCCCTAAGACCAGTGGATTTTACTATGCCAAGAATTCAACTAACATCAAAGATAAAAGGGGTTGAGAATGTGGTCGCCGACCATCTATCTCGGAGCTAGTTCCGTAATCCAACTCATGGCATACCCATGTGATAGTTTTCTCGATGAGCAACTCGCTTCCTTGCTCACGCCCATGCAGGCGTCGACATCAGAACTGCACTAGTCATCGCCGATTCCACCCCAATGGACTTCTCAACGTAAAAAAGAAATTTCCACGTATATTAAGAAATACTACTTGAATATCCGCACCTATTTTTAAATATCATTCGATCAAATAACGAAGACGTTACACCCAATGACGAAAGGTGATTGGGATTTTAATCTTTTGCCATTCAAGCCTCGTGGAGGATATCTCGCGTAAAAACTACAGACAAGATTTCGTAGTTTCGGGTTTTACCGGCCCACCTTATTTAAAGATTGTTTTGATTTCGCAAAACTGGTGTGGCTCAATGCCAAAAAACTGTGAGGGGTCATTAAAACGAAACATGACGCCTCTACCCCAATTCTAATTATCAAATTTTTAATCGCTGGGTATAGACTTCTACGGGCCTTTTCCCCTTCTCAGGTATCTTTACATATTATTATCTGTTGATTATGTTTCTAAGTGGGTTGAGGCGATTCCGACGAGGACCAATGATCACAAGGTTGTTTTGAAATTTATAAAGTGAACACATTTTTTCAATGCTGGGAACACCTGCGGTAATTATTACGATACGACTCCACTCAGAACCGGATCTTTGAAAATCGTTAAAAATATGGAGTCAACGATAAAGTGTCAATAAATTTGACACCCACAAAACCAATGGTCAAGCTTAAGCTACCTTATCAGAGATTAAACATATTTTGGAAACGGCTTGCCCCGAATCACAAGATTGGTCACCCGTCTTACCGATGCTTTGGGCCTACCGCATCGCTTTAAAATTGTTCTCGTATGTCTCCCATAGGCTAGTTTATGGGAAAGGCTTGCCATTTGCCGCTGGAAATGGAACACCCCAAGATCGGGCTATTAGAACATTTAATTCCTCGATTTAACTCGCTGGTGTTACGATCGGCTGCAAATGAATGAGCTCAAGAACTCGCTGAGAGTCGTATGAAAGCTCCAGACCCACAAAGAGCTTACTTCGTTATTCCATGATAAATCTATTATGAGGAAAATGTTCGAACTCCAACCAGAAGTAATCATTGCATACCCCCCGGAACAGATTTATTTCCCCGGTAGCAAACTCGCTTATCGTCGATTCAAATTCTATCTATCGTTAAGGTAGCTTTATCCATACTGAGCCGCTGAGATCAAAATCCTGACACCGGAAAACTTCTTCAAAGTGAACGGCCAACGCCTCAAACCATTCCTCGAGCATTTCAACCCTCAAGAGCATAGCGAGGGATTTGCAGACCCGCCTACCGTGACTCCTCCTTCCAAGCAACCTGGGCCAACTTGTTGTATATAGTTTTGATTTGGTTTTATTTTCGTTTTTTCTTTTCTATTTCCATTTGCTTTCAATAGTAATATGAAAAAAAATACTGGTAATTTTCGTCCTATGCATCAGGCAATGTGCTGTTTCATTGCTGGCAGTAATAATCGGGTCGAACGTAACTACGCTTGTTATATGTTCGGGCATGGTCAAACCCTTTCATCAAAATATGGCTCTTTCCGAGTATAATGCTCGACTCCACTTATGTACATATTCCGCATGATTTCATCCACACTCCATTATCATCTATTGCATGTACACCTTAATGTTAGATGCAATACATAACTTTCTAAATGAAAGCTTCGTGGATTGTTCCCTTTTGCATTCGCCTTTGCTCATACAAACCACGTATTACCACGCTATTTTTTTCTTCGATTCTAATTCGCTTGTCCCCACTTGTGTAAATTTATGTTGTCATGTTAATTTATGCATCATAGTCTTTACGGAACATCTCGCATAACCCGGAAAATGATTAGAAGCTATTATTTCCATATATACCAGAATGCATCGTTCTCACCTCTCGCCACCCATTTCGAGCTTTAAGTTGCCAAGTCGGGCCAACCCAGGGAACTCCAAGCCACTGAATGTAAAGAAGGTCCCATGTGGAAAGATTGAAAGTGGTTGGTTAAGGAATTACAAGAACCAAGCCTATGAATAGCGCCGCCAGAATCAACCAAAAAAAAATAATACACAAATGAGTATACAAATAAACCCTGACGAGGGCAATCAAGAGGCAAAATCAGTATTAATCTAAGCACTTAATTGCTCCAATTAAAATTAAAAAAAGCAGCTAAAGTAGAAAAAGAATCAAAAGAGAAAGAAAATATACATATATATATATATATATATATATATATATATATATATATATATATATATATATATATCAAGTTGGAATGAAGTGTACCTAAGACACCCTTAAATGTAAAATTTCCAGACAACTTACCTCGAAACCCGGTAAAGGTAAGTGTACCCATGTCCAACAAAATTTCCAGACAACTTATTCAAAATCGGCACAGTTAATGCAAATTCCAGACACCATTAAAGTACCAGACACCCCTGGCTTGATTAGCAAATGGGCTTTTAAACCCAATTTTGTGGGTTTCGACATTCCAAACCCTTCTCCACTCTCCATAAGCTACCCTAACCTAGCTGTGGTGTCCTCACACAAGCCTTCACAAGCTCCTATGTTCATTGTGGTTTTCTTCGTCCAGCCGATTCTCACTAGAATATCGTATCGACTCGTGTAAGCCACCCAAACCTCGCAGCATTTTCAGTCCCTCATCACTATATATGGACTCATATTACTGGATTCGGGCGATGTTGTTCGCACTCTCTGGTCTGAGTATCACTACTCAGATAAGGCAGTGTCAATTCTCCATAACTGGTCACTTAAGATTTATTCAAATGTGGTGCTCGGGATTTTCTTTATATCCGCCATCTCGCCATTATCGCCATTCTTTCCATCTCTATGGCACGTCTAAGAACATCTGGGAAAGGAAAAGGGCAACAGCTCCTACGGAGCGGCCGTAAAAAAGGAACCTGATTCTTCAGAAACCGCTGAAGAAGCGGAGGGCAAGCAGACAGAATCTCTAAAGTGAGGAAATGTCTGACATCACGATGATTTAGGAGATAGGTTAAATTGGCCGAGGACTCCGAGTCGTGAAAGTAAGAAAACTTGACTCGCCTGATTGCAAATGTAGGCTTTCACCGTGGAGTAGGAGTCAAACCGAGACGTTTCTGTATTATCACCCCATCAGGAGGATTATTCAAGAGCAGAATGTGGATTTTCTGTGCATTGAGGTGCAAGGATACTTACCTATTGTGGTTCGGGAGTTCTATACCAACCTGAAGGAAAATCAGTGGTTCGAGACCGTGATGGTAGACTTCAAATTGATGGGTAAGAAGTTGCAGTCAGCGATTAGTGCCCGTGCGCAATTCTCAACCCTATTCGTGATAGGTTTCTGCGTGCTGAGCACCAATCATATCAATTAAGCCAATTGATGCGTGCAGTCCACTCGTTCCACTAATGCCATTTCGAGATTGTTTCGTTACTATAGGTTTTATGGACCCTCAAATAGCAGTTTAGCTTCAGATTGTGTTGAATGCGATTCTCGATGATTTCAATTCGAGCGAGGGCGATGAAATATAAAGATTTAATGAAGAAATGAAGACAAAGTGATGAAACAAAGAGTGCAAGAGAGGACGCAGCAGTAAAGTAGATGAAGCAATTCCGTGAAATTCTCGCTACGATTGAGAAAATTTCGCTGGGGATTGTTAAAATTTTCTAACCATAGTTAAAATTTCGAAGTAATCCTACCGAAATCGGGGAAATTCTCGCTGACCACGAAATTTCGCTACCAGTAAATTCACTCGTGCCTAGTTGGGCTAACCATTTCCCTCTATCTCACATAAATTTCACTAAAGGAATAAATTTCTAAATTAGAGAAATCTTCACTCGTTGATAGCTAAATTTTCCACTTTCGCTATTCGTAGAATTTCCGCTGTGCTAGCGAAATTTCGCTAGTTAAGCGAAATTTTCGCATGTTAGCTAAATTTTCGCTATGCTAGCGAAATTCTCCTCCATAACGAAAATGGTCAGCCTGCGATTTTGCGGTAATTAATGCCAAACGACTCACGTTTTGGGTGTGCATACCACCTCGTCCCTTTTGTGTCAACATTTTAGGCATCTCAGATTTTCACACTTTCGTGGACTATATAAACCCCATACTCTCAGAACTCCTGGCAATTTTGCAAAGAAATTTTCATTTTTATAAAATTTCCACTTTCATTTTAATTTCATTTGCTCCTCTCTCCTCTTCTTTCATTTTCTAGTCGCAAACACAACCTCGAGGATGACAACCAAGGGATGCTACAAGCCTGCAGCCAAGACGAGGGTGGCTAAATTGCTTGGGCTACTCGCAGTCAGGTCCTCATGTCGTAAATGTTCCTGTGTACCGTATTTATGGTTCCCAACTTTCTAAACTAGAGTTTAATGCCATTTAACGTCCTACCCGTCAATACTTGTCACGCTTTAGTGGGTTCAATACATTCTTAATGCTATATGCACCACATCCTTTAGATGTCATTTACGTGTTTCAATCGTGGAGGTCAAACTGCCAGAAGGCCTAAACTCCACGGACTTTTCGATGCATAATAATGTGTCGACTCAACAGAGTGGTTCTGTGGTTATTTTAGAGTAAACAAAGATCCTGGGCTTTTGGGCCTGACTATAGGTCATTTGCCCTAATGTGAGGAAATAACCCGAGACACCTACTCCCATGTTATCAAGCTAGTGACCCAGCTCCTCAAAGTTACCATTTCACACCACTTTAGTTACATGCCATAAACAATCACACCAACAAACCCATCTGCTTTTAAAACAAATCCACAAATCCAAACAAAAGCCCTCACCATTTTCCAAACACCGATGCAAATCATTCATAGGATGAAAAACCTATCCCCCGTGTTCGACCCTAGACCGCTTACGTCGCAAAGAAATGACCACTTACGTGAAGAGGAACTATGATACAAATATCGTTGATTCCGAATCACCCTACCGCGTGGCACTAATCAAATGGCGCCGCCGGCCGGGATGGTGCCAAACTAACATGATGAGTCATACTTGTAATCCCGCCAAAGTGTAGGTTACCTTTAGACCCTTTTTGAATTTTCAATACAGAACCGCAAGTTTTCACTACTGGCGCCATCGACCGCTTTTGCTTTTTTCTTACAAATGGGCTTTATTGACTAACATTAACCCGAAGCTTTGCGGTTTTGTTTCGTTTAATTTCAAGCAGAACAGGTGTTTATGCATCAATGCAGGATATCGTAGATCAGAAAGAGTGAGTGCAACTTATCAACAAGGCCAGAAGTCGCAGACACAAGTGAAAATACTGATCCTTTACCCGAAGAACAAGAAAAGTCACCGGTACCCCAAAGTTGAATCCAACAAGATACAAGTCAATGAGGGAACACATACACCTCAAGAGTTGTTCTCCTCGCATCATACCCCGTCGAGGAAGTGGCACTGACCTATCTAGCCGCCCCGCCCCACTTTCACTGTGATGAGAATGAAAATCCATATTCGCATATAAGGGATTTTGAGGAGGTGTGCACTACTTTTAAGGAGGGTATAATTGACATGGATTTGCTCAAGCTGAAAGCATTTCCACTGACACTCAAGGACAAACCCAAGATTTGGCTCAATTCACTGAGGCCGAGAACGATTAAGTCAAGATCTTCAAGTCGAATTTTCAAGAAATTCTTCAAGGCCACAAAGACCAAAGTTTAAAGAGACAGATCTACACTACCAAATTTTCACAATGAGAAGTTTTATCGTTGTCAGAAAGATCTATCGAGACCATCAACGCATGCCCACACCATGGTTTTCATACATGGATGCTGAACCATTTTTATTTATGGTATGTCTCCACCATGAAGCAAACTATCGAGACCATGTAGGGGTAACTTTTTGAGCAAAAACCCAGATGAGGCCATGGACTTTTTTGAACTATGGCCGAAAAACCCAAAGGTAATGGATGAATCGAATCCAAGGGAAGCCTGTAGGATCAAAGCCTTCAACCACCCGAGGGTGGAGGGGGATTTATGCACCCTTCCCGAAGACACGAGATGAAAGCAAAATCAACTTACTTTGACTCGAAGGTCGGAGGAGCTGAAATGAGAAGCCACACGAAATGCAAGCAAAGAAATGAGTTTACCCGTGATCTCCACCTAACTATGTTGATTATCACCAAATAACCAGTCTGAGCACTACTCAAGAGCAACGCCCCATGCCCTAAATCAAAATAAAACCACCCATGATGCCCACATGGTAACAATCTATAACCCAATCGAGAAATTATCCAATCACACATGGAAGCCAAACCCCTCGCACATGTCTCCTCCAAGAGCACGCAGAGTTCGCTCCACTTTTCAACACAATGCAGCCTTACCCAACATCTTCTCCTGAAAGAAGGATCCTAAATTTAAGGAAGTGGTAAGCACGCTTTGTAGAAGAAATTCAAAAAGGTACCGAATGTCCGCACTAACCAAAATCAAGGCCTGAGAGCTCACTCATCAGAAATCGACAATATGCACCCGAGATTTCGTTGTCTAACCAAAGAATTATAGAACTTAAAAGGGAAGGTTCCTCTCAAATACAAAGAACAAACAGAAGGAGTGCATGAAGTAGCTCAACCAATTATCCAAATGTAAGAATCATGAAGTTAAGGCAAAGGTGACTTTAAGAAGGGTAAAGAACTGAAAATCAAAGAAATCCTGCTTATTCAAGGTCACCCCTTACGCAGTTAACCCACCAAGAAGGATGTCACAAGGTGGAAGAGGTGAAGATCAAAATTCTCCATTTCCACAAAGCCTCCAAAAAGAAAGTTCCATTAACCAAATAGAAATGCTAGAAGTTTTACGCAAGAAGTGAAAGTTAATATTCCTCTCTCGACATGATCAAACAAGTCCCCACCCACAAAGTTCTCGGCGAATTTATGCACTCGTGTGAGTGAGTCTCAACAAACAAAAGGCCTTGAATGAGCAAAGAAAGGTCATTGAGTGCAGACTCCAAAGTGAAATATAGTAAAGACCCCGGATGTCCAACAATCTCTGGCCAATATCGAGGCATCAAGCAGGAGAAAGCACTATTGGGATTTAGAGCTGCTGAAACCTTCGCCATATTCCATGTACAGTTAAATTAGGTTCGGGAGAACTCGAAACCCACTTCCATCATTAATCGCTACTCACCGACAGTCTATTAAAATACCGGGCGGAACCATCGAGGACGATAATACAAGTGGACAGATTTTATTACCTAGTGGATTTCGGTCAGATTTCGACACAGAGTCATTGCAGCTGGAGCCAATCACGTGCCCATCATATTGGAAGGCCATTCCCGCCATCAATTCCATAATAAATTGCCTGGAATGGGGTTATGCAACTCACATTTGGGAATATGACCTTAGAACCTAATATTTTTCATTCGAAAGCAAGTACATGGTGCACTCCTGAGGAAGATGATCGTGAAGAAGTCTCGTATGGCTAGATGCGTACCTCAAGAACAGTTAATAAGAAAAGTAGATGTATTAACCTGCAGTTATCCGAGTGCCTGGCGAACAACAGAACCTCAATGCAATGAGCTTAGCATGTGGGTATCGAGGAGAAAAATAAATCCTACTTCTATTAACTCGGTGACGAATCAAGGGAACCTCAACGCTAGAGCTCAAACCCCTCCCAAGAGAGTTAAAGTACGATTTTGAAGAAATGAAGTACGTCCGGGGCCGGATTTCATCACCGGCCGACCATCGCGACAAGAGCATAACTTACTCGCACCTTCAAAAGGAACAAGAGTTAATGGGTGGTACTGACGAAAAAGGCATAAACCCAACAATTTTGACTCCATCACATTTACCTAGAAGAGGTGTCTACAATGTTAGTACCACAATGAGGCTTCAACCCCACCTACGTGAAGTAGTTCGCATTGAGGGTCCTAAATGTTCTAAGCCTATGATCATTTACTCCCATTTCTCGACAAAGACTGGGTGAGCCCAACCTCAGGGAGCCTAAGAAGTCGAGGACAACCGTGGAAAATGAAAAGGGTGAAGAATCAAGAATGCGTCTGCTCGACTCCTTTACCCGGTTGGAAGTGTGCATGGAGTCTGAGGAGGCAATGAGTAATGCGAAAGATCACTTCCGTTGTCGTTCATCGATCCGGCTCATGAAGAGTTTGGACACCCGTTACATTGCTTTTTGGATGGGTATTCGAAATTATTTCCCGAGATAGAATTGTACGCGAGAAGATCAAGAAAGACCACTTTCACTTGTTCATTTTGGTACATATGCTTATAGGGAGGATGCCTTTGGTCTTTGCTTGACCACTTTTGAGAGATGTATGATCGGCATGTTTAAGCGATATGGGTGGAGGCGCATAATGGAGGTATCCATGGATGACGTCTTGTATAGGCGATTTTGAAAATGTCGACTAATCACAGAGCCGTCTGGAGGTGCATTGAGAAAGAACACAGTGCTGGCGGGAGAAGTCCATTTATGGTTAACGAGGAATTGTACTAGAGCCACATTGGCTGTGTGAGGGGATAGAAGTTGATAAAGCAAGATTGAACTTATTTCCAAGCTTAGTTCCCAGCGAATGTGAAAACGGTTAAATGATTCCTTGGTCATGCGAAGGCTTGTAGAAGATTCATTAAAGACTTCTCGAAAGATTGCTTAACCACATCTGAGCTCTACAGAAAGATGCAAATTTGTTTAGGAGAAAGAATGCCGGGAGAGCTTTGAGTTAGGAAGTCCCATTTGACTCTTGCCCCGATGATGCAGTACCCAGTGGAAGTTGCCTTTTGAAGTGATGTGTGATGCAAGTGATCTTGCTGTCGGATACTCGGCGAAGAAGATGGGAAACCTCATGTGATCTATTATGCAAGCAAAACCTTAAATGAAGCCTGAAAGGTACTACTACGAGAAGGAATTGTTAGCGTGGTGTATGCTTTAGGCAATTTGAGCATAGTTGGTTGGAGTGCGATATAGTCATTTCACGAACCATTCCGCTTTGAAATATCTCACGACCAAGCGAAATGAGCGAAGCTCATCCGATGGGTTCTTTTACTTCAGGAGTTTAACTTGCAAATTAAAGACAAGAAGGCGGTAGAGAATGTAGTGGCGGATCATCTTTCAAGGTTATGATATTGCGACCTCATAGCCCACGTGATGATGAATTCTTTGAAGAATCCTGATGCACGTAGAAAAAGCTCCACTGGTATGCTCACACTGGCAATTTCCTGCGCCAGGGGAAATCCATAAAGTGGAAAAGAGCAGGATGAAAGTATTTCTTTGCGAAGATCCGTTCCTATTATTGGGAAGGAACTACTTCTTGTTGAATGCATGCGAGATCAAATAATCGGGAAGTGCGTGCATGAGGGAGGAACGACGAATTACGATCCACTACCATGAAGTGCTGTGGTGGTCATTTTGCTTCAGACAGCGATGAAAGTCTTTGTGATGCAGTTTCCTCTTGGCCTTCCTTGTTCAAGGAAGCACACCAAATGTGTCGTGTGTGATAGATGCCAAAGACTCGGGAAGTTGTCAGCGAATCACATGATGCCTTAAACCCGATTTTGGTCGTCGAACTGTCGATGTGTGGGGCATCGATTTCATGGGACCTTTCCCCGTCATATGGTCATCGTACATCTTGTTGAGGGTAGACTATGTGTCCAAGTGGGTTGCAAGGGCAATCCACAATAAAAACCAATGACCCGCAGGTGGTGCTTAAATTCTTGAAAGCAAGCAAATCTTTTCCGGGTTCGGGTGCGAAGGCCATTATTAAGCGATGGAGGTTCACATTTACGCAACAAACCTTTGAAAACCTCATGGCTAAATGAAACGAGTAGCCACCCATACCATCCTCGAAACAAGTGGTCAAGTGGAACTTGCTAACTTGAGAGATTAAGACCATTACGATGAAGGTGGTAAATAGCGACAAAAAAGCTGGTCATTAGTAGTTGATTCATTTGTGGACTGCAGAGCGACTTTCAGACAATCCTTGGAATGTCCCCTTTTCGGTTGGTCTATGGTAAAGCGTGTCACCTTCCAGTGGAGATCAAATATAAGGCATGGTGGGCAATAAAAGCGAACTGGATCCCAGCCCGGGCGGAATCGAAGATTCCTCGATCTGATGAGTTGGAAGAAATAGAAATGATGCCTACTTGAATTGAAGATTGCAAAGGAAAGATCAAAAAAATGGCATGACCAGATGATATTTGGGAAGAATTTATTGAGGGGACGAGTCCTCTGTATGACTCGGAAACTCCATCTATTTAGGACGAAGCTCAAATCGCGATGGATGGGTCCATTCATTGTTGTGAGGCTTACTGATGGTTGATGGACTACTCGATCCAAATGAGCTGATAGAATTGGTCGAGTCAATAGACCGAAGAGGTGAAATACATATTGTCTGTGTTGTCGGGAGAAATTCTCTTGCTTGACCTGAGTCCTGATCCACACGTCTAAGGGTGGCTGCGCCTGGATTCCAGCGTACTTGTTCTCGTGTTTGGTTCGATTAAATTTCCTTTTGTTTAAAATTTGTGGTAGCAATCAGAGTTTGACATTTGATTTCCTTTTGTTGGCAGCTGCAGTAACACCAACAAATGGAAATGCCCCTTCTCCAGCCATCATAATTGAGGTGGTACAGTCCCATCCATTAGTTTTTGCATTCCATGCTATACCAGTTAAAAGTAACTTTCATATTGTAGAATTCGGTTTCTTTGGTGATACAATGAATCTGCGTGGCCAGCTTCATTTGTCTTTAATTTTTTAAATCACTTTTGTGTCTTTATTTTGTGTATCTACTTTTTCTTTCAATTGGGCAATTGAATTGCCTTTAATTGAAAAATTGAAACCCTGTATGTTACCTCAATGCTAAAACAATTCCATGTATGATTCAATTTTTGGTCAATTGAGATGCCGACGTAATGCAGCAGACATTCCCCTTTGAGGCTAATTCACACCGCGCACGGATTGTACCTTTAAATTTGTAAAATTATATACCTCTTTTCGCCTTGCAGAAATATTGCCTTAGACATGTTAATGACACATATTAGGTTAGTATTACCCATATATGAAGACCAATGTAGTCTTCCAAAAAGGAAAAGAAAAAGAAAAAAGAAAAAGAAAAGAAGAAAAAGAAAAATAAAAGTCATGACACTTTGCCTTGAAACCCGAACACGGTCCGAGGGGTATATGGCGGAAGCCTTTGAAGCCCGTTGCCCTAAACCTTAATTGGTTGGGAGTCATCGACTTAGTGTTCGTTACGAAGAGAATGGGTAGAGTTGGCGCGTGTTGTAGGTGCTTGATTCTCAAAGTCATTGTTGGTCCGAGGGTGAAGCCTGTAGATTTTGTGGTCAAGTGATCCTTTTGGCTTGATGCCCTAAACCTTAATTGGTTGGGAGTCATCGATGGACCCCCATTACACGGACTTTGGGGAAGTCGAGTTTTTAGCATTGCACCTTACAATGTAATCAAATAAAGAAATAAGTGTGTAGCTAATCCTATTTAGGTTGTTCAACAGTTTAAGGCCATGGAATTAGCTAGGTTGGGGGGAGGGAATAATTTTGCAATTTATTGGCTCAATCTGGTTACATTAGGAATCATTAGATTTTGGTGGAAATTCAGGTTGAATTCTTTGGATCCGATGTTGACCTAAAAATTGTTCTTATATGGTTTTTGCTCTCTCATGTCGGTTTTCAAACTAGGTCTCAATTGTTCATTTTAAAGGTAATGCTTATGCGTATATACACCTTTTTGAACTGTATACACTTTTGTAAAATCCAACGCATGCATGTCCTTATTATTTTAGCATTCTTGAGGTACTCAGCGATGTCGGTTGGGGTGTGATTAGTGCCAAAAGTGCAATTTTAGTTCCCCTATTCGGGATAGGTTTTGGGTGCTTTTTGCGCACTAATCATATCAGTCATGATTGATGTGTGCGGAGTCCACTTGGTTCCACTAATGCCATTTCGAGATTGTTTGGTTAGTTTGCGGGTTTTGAGGACTTGAAGCAATGAAGCTTAAGCTTAAATATTTGAAAGTCTCAATTTGAAAATTACTGTTTGAAAGATAAAGATGAGACCCTTCATCAATCACAGGGTTTATAACGGTAAAGGGACATTCTTATGGCATGATTCATGGAATCCGGTTGGTCCTCTCCTCCTCGCTATGGAGAACGTATTGTATATGATTCTGCTATTAAGAATAACGCTCTTGTAGCTGAAGTTGTTGGGGATGGTAGGTGGAATTGGCCTATTGCGAACTCTGCTGACCTTATTGAAATCAAGAGCAGTTGTGTCAATTATCATTTAGATGTCACTAGAGAGGATATTGTTACATGGACTCTTGCTGCATCTGGGATCTTCACGGTTTATTCTGCCTGGAACCAATTTAGATCGAAAATGCCGGTGGTCTGCTGGCATTACACGATATGGTTTCCCCAAGCTATCAGAAGACATGCTTTTATAGTTTGGTTGACCATTCGAGACCAGTTAATGCTTATGAGACAAACTTCTCAAATGGGGTCGACTAACAATAACTCATGTGTTTTTGTCGTGCGAATGTTGAAGATAGGAATCACTTGTTTTGGGTGCCATTTCATGGCTGGTATTTGGTTGAGAATTCTAAGGTTATGTGGAAATTCCAGAATGCCGCGAAGTTGGGAGAATGAATTCTTATGGGTATGTGCTTCTAAAGGGAAATCATTTTGTTCTATTACCAAGAGGATTGCGTGGGGTGCTACCATTTATCATTTATGGAGGCATCGGAATAGTAGAATCTGAGAATTGCTCTATTCTCGTGATGCTATTTTTCATCACAAATGCGTAATGATGTTCGGTTGAGAATCTCTAGTTTCCAGAAGGTGGTGGACAATCCTGTGAACAAAGCTATGTGTGAGAGATGATCCTTCCCGCTTCATAACTTTGGTCTTGACGGTTCTCTTAGTTGATTGATGGGTTTGTTGTTGGTTGGGTCCTGGTCTCTTTTGGGCCCTGGTTGCCTTTGCCTGGGCTGTGGGCTGGGCTTTGGGGTGTGGTGTCTCCTTCCGGATTGTGGAAGTGAGTTTGGTTCTTTTGTTTGTTGTCCTTGGTTGTTGTTGGTTGTTTGGTACGTGGCCTTCTCCTTGGATTTTAGGGGAGGTTAACGTAAGTTTTTCTTCATTTGGGCCTTGGGCTCGTGTATTCTTTGGTTGTGTGGTTTTCTTTTTGGAAATAAACGCTTAATTATCCAAAAAAAAAAAAAAAAAAAGCTTAGCTTCGTATTGGTGTTGAATGCGAGATTCCTCGATGATTTCACCGAGCCGAGGCGATGAAATATAAAGATTTAATGAAGAAATGAAGACAAAGTGATGAACAAAGAGTGCGATGAGGATGCGTGTGCAAGCCGAGGATCACGAAACAATTCGAAATTTAAGCTATGATTGCGAAAATTCATTTGGGATGCGAAAATTCGCAACCATAAAGCGAAAATTTCGCGATCTGCGAGTGGGAAACTAAGCTAGGCTAAGCGAGATTTATTCTTCAAGCGAAATTTAAGCTAATACTGAAATTCAACGTACCTAGAGAAATTAACCATTTAAGCTATCTCACATAAATTTAATGACCTTCAGTGAAGCCCCGTAGGCTAACAAATTTAAGCTAGCTAGCAGTCACTTGTTAAATAAGCGAATTTTTCCAATTTAAATATCTACGTAGAATTCGTAAATTTGCGAAATTTTTCGTATGCTAATGAAATTCTCCTCCACTCGTGAAAATGGGCCTTTTGTGATTTTGTGTAGTGTGTAGCGACTACGTTTGGTGTATTACCACCTTGTCCTTTTGTAAGCCGAATCTTTAGGCATTCTTGTATTTTCTGCTTCCCAGGTGAATTTATATAAACCCCCAGTAATTTTGTAACCACTGGCGATTTTTGCGTGACTTTTCATTTTTATAAAATTCCCATGACTTTCATTTTAGGGTTTCATTTCTCTCTTCTCTCTCCTCTTTCTTTCATTTTCTAGATTTGCCAAACACAACCCTTGAGGATAATGACTCGAGGATGCTTGGCTAAGCCTGTAACTGAAGGAGGTGCATTAGCTTAGTTTAGGAGACTCTTTGCAGGAGTTCTGTCCTCATCTTTGTAAATGTTCAGTGCGCATTTATGGTTCCCAACTTTCTAAACTAGAGTTTAATGCCATTTAATGTCCTACCCTTGGTCAATACTTGTCATGTTTTAGGGTTCAATGCATTCTTAATGCTAGATGCACTGATATCCTTTAGATGTCATTTACGAGCCACTGTGAGGAGGTTGAATGCTAGGGTTTTAAACTGAATGGGACTTTTGATGCATATCGAGGTGTTGACTCAAATAGAGTAGTTCTAGGGTTAGGTTTTATAGTTAAACAAAGATCCGGTTTTGAGGCTGACTATAGGTCATTTGCCTAATCTTGAGAAATAACGGGGACACCTTAATGCCCACAAATGATATAAAGCTGGTGACCCAAGCCTTCAAGTTACCATTTCACAATTCACTTTAAGCCATTACAGTCAATCAGTGACCAACAAACTCCACTGTTTTTAAACAAATCCACAAATCCAAACAAAAGCCTCACCATTTTCCAAACACTGATGCAAATCATTCATAGGATGAAAAACCCATCACCGTGTTCGGCCACACAGACCGCTATCTTTGCAGTAGCTTGACTAAGCGATGGGAAACTAGGATACAAATATTGTTGATTGAGATCTGCCCTAGTAGCACGAATCATGTCACTCCTGATTCGATAGCGCATGCGTTACATTATACCCGTCACGTGCCCCAGGCCCAGGCCGTATCACTCGAGTATCAGCGACTTTGATGCCCGAGTTGTTCCTTTGAGGCTATGCGCACTCACTCGGTGCCCATAGGTGGTTATGAAGAAAAATTCGGTACTGAAGCTCAAACGAATATGCCACGATGAACAAGATCATTCACGATCAAATTGGGCTTTAGAAGCGATGAAAAATCCCAGTAGAGAGCAAATCCGGTTTTGTATGAAGTCATGTAGAGAACTCATTGATTATGCATTAGTCATATGGTGTGTGATGAGGATTTTGAAATTTTTCGCATGAAAGCAAAGGCACACATTCCATTCCTTCACGGTGATCTCAGCATCGTGGGAAGCCGCAGGAACGAGGGAGCGCCGTGGAAAAGACAGGTCGCTTAGGTCAGTCACAAATAAGACCGAGGCTAAGACCGCTTCATCAGGTCTCAACCTTCTCTCACCGGTCATTTCCCGATTCACTTCATCCATAGCCCCAAAGACCATTGAGCACATCGCCATTGGTGGGATGGAACTGAATAAAGTGGTTGTCTATGCATTCGGAAAGGTATGTTTTATCGATCGTTTCGAGGCTTGAGAGTCACATTTTTTCAAGGAGAACTCCGTAATGGCGGATGCCAATTTCCCTGCACTCCGCAGGGAAAGAGTCGAAGAATTAGATGACTCGTGTCGACAGGATGCATTTCTTCCGACGAGGACGGTGATGATGCCGCATAGTTGTTTTTAGGCTAGATCGTGGGGTGTTGGTAACGGTAGTAGGACTCAGCCATGTTATGCCAACACTCATTTTGATCATTTACCTTTCTTTCATTCACACTACCACAAGCAAAATTTTAAGACCTCTTTGATTCCAATTATGTTTGTTGTTTCTTCTGACATTATGCATAGTGGTTATGTGTCCATGTTAAATGATTGCTCCCATTATATCGATCACCATAGCCTTCAATGTTTCAGATGGGATCGCTTACGCTTTCTTCAATTCCATAACCCTTATTTGAATAACTCGATTTTGTAAGTTAGCTCGTTATAATGTTCATTGTGTGTAAGACTGCGGGTCAGGTTTAAATGAGTCATACCGGTGCATACTAAAGGGGTGAAGTATTATATTCTATAATTGCTACTTCGAGGATCTTGCAAAGCTTAACCGTACCGAAGGCGCCTTGTTTGGATCTGGCACCCAGCGGGTAGTTCGGTCCCAAAATCTTGCTGTGGACTAGCAAGACGCTGGTCAGTGATGAATACACAATCAAGCAAGGCAATTATAAGAGAATTTAGCACATACAAATCACAATTCTACCCACATTCAAAGATGACAGTACTTTTAATCTCTTTGTATGAGACCGGTGCGTGTGTCTTCAGTTCAAAGCATAAGTGTACGAAGATTTATGTCCTGGGAAGCTAATATGAAGCACACCAGATGTGGGCAAATGATCGACGGTTCGGGAACTCCAAGAAGTTAGAAAGCACTGAGTTAGTGTACGAGACACCATTTATGCGTACCAGACACCACCAAAAAAGTGGCAAGGATCGGTACCTAAGACTCCTAAATGTGTACCAAGACACATGTGCAGAAAATTGACATTTTGGTAGTACCGGTACACCACTAATGTGTACCGGTACACCTGCATGGGAATTGCGAGATTTGATCCCACTGATTTGAACGTATGGGCACTTCGTTAACCAACCAAAATGGGAAAATCACATCGCAGGGGGGTATAAAAGCAAGAGGAAACAAGGAAAAGGCAGTTTTGGACTTCTAGGGTTAGGTTTTCATAGGAGAGGAGTTCCCTCCATTGTTTTGAGTTGATTTCTTAGAGATCCAGATTGAAGACTTTTTCTTTGGCGTTTTTACAATTCAAGCATTTTATAATCTTTCAATAGAAATAATTATTTGCTTTTTAATCTTAGTATTTCATATTTTTCATTTCTGTGTTTTGCAAGTGAGTTCACATTTCCTCAGCATTGTTTTTATGATTGAATCCTCTTCAATTATAATTGCTCTGTATAAGTTTTATGGAGTTCTAAACTTCATCGCTGGAGTCTACTGGGAAACTCACTCGATCTGTATATAGTCCCACAATTCCTTGAACTTCACGGATTGTGGTGATGTTAATCACTTGTGCAAACATTTTAAATTTTACGGCCTTACAACAGACCGAGACTGTACACGCCAGGCTTGATTACGAATGCAAGCCTAAGGGTTCAGATATTAATCGGGAACAAGGCTTATTATTCAATCATCCTTATTTTCCAAAGAGACGAAGATAATTCTCCATCAAAGACCCTTATTTATCAATGAACACGCTTAAATAAAAGGTGGATTTATACATCATAAGTGAGTGGAACTTGAAAATCCTGAAGAATTGTCTTTCTGCTTTAAAAACATTCAAACCAATCAACCAATCAATCAAACAACACAACCCTACAATTTCTTTAATCACACTTTTCGAGAGTAGCTCCCATCGATCAACTAAATCAGACTACTCCTCAGGAGATGACCTGCGGGATTCCCACGTGATACAATGTTGTGACAAATCAGAATTTACGCTGAATAGAATTCCTGGGCATATACCCAATAAGGACGGCAAATGTAGAGCTAAAAATTGATCAACATTTAAAGCCGCAACATCGCCTTCAAAGTTAGAAGTAGTCGCTGACCAAGATCGGCAAAAATGGGGCCGCAACATCGCTTTCGTAAGGAAACCAATGGCCGCAACATCGATGCACTAAAAAGAAGGTCGATCAAGATCAGTTCGCCGCTGGCCATCAACTACATTGGGGCGAAGTCGCCGGATATCATTCAAAGGGTCGCGACAACATTGGTAAGAGAAGCGTCGCGACAACACCAGTTGTCGCTAATATCGAACAAGACTTGGAGGTCGCCACAACATCCGGCATAGATCGCAGCAACCACTGGCGTTGTAGAAGAGGTCGCTGGCCACGCACCGGGCCTGTCGCTATTATCAAATATACATACGCTTAAGGTCGCTGACGCTCTTAAGCCGCCGTGGACATCAGCTACGCACCAAAGACATCACGCTCGCGACCAAAACAAAGACTCGCGAGCATGACTAAAGACAATCGTAGGTCAAGTGACAAGAATTGATGTCGCATATCAAACGAACCGGGCTATTTTAAATCGCAAATTAAAAAGCAAGGCATCGGGGCTCAGGCCCAACCGTAACCCTATAAATACGACGCAATTTCTCGCGATCGGCGAGAGATCCGAAGGTCGGCCTCGTGATTTTAATTTTCTTTCTTTTCTTTCTTCTCGCTTTTTTTTTTATTTTTAGATTAGTTGTATTTCATTCAAATTCGATTCAACGTTAATGTAGGCGTAGCTTGAATGCGTATTTATATTTTTCACTATCATTCGTAGTTTCACCCTGCATAAAATTTTGATTTCAATCACGGCTTTCTCCGATTTACGTGTTTTCTTGATCACTGAAGCCAATGTATGGTGTAATCCAGTTGATTTAGAAACCCACCCATTGAAATGACGCTATTTGTCGTAAATTATTTTTCTCAAGGTAATTTTATTCATTATCACGAACTTTAGTTTATAATTCACTTGTTGGTTTTGCGTATTTCGAATTGATCCCAATGTCATTTCTATACCCATAACTGGTTGTTCCAAGCCGATTTCCAGAAGCCCCTTCCTGGAGCAGACAAAGATATAAGGCATTCAAGAGCTGTGAATAATTTCGGAAGGTATGGGAACCCGATGATGATCTAATGTGTCGTACTAAATCGATACATCCTCTTCTCACTTGAAACCGAGAATGAGTTGAGTGAGTTATCAATTTAAGCATGCAGAGAGTTCGCCTCAATTCGAATCGTGAATTCAATCCCGTGTTAGCAACGATCTAATCAAGGAAAGAATGAGTTGTTCTAATTTTGAGGAAGAGGAACCAGTATGGTGTAAACCCATGCAATGACTATACAAAGGAGCTAAGGTTTACAGTCCATGTTATGGGTATGAAGTATTGAGATGGAAAATGTCTGCACAAGGCTACCGTGATTAAAAGAAGTTATCTTGCCCAATCGTGACTGAGAGAGAAACTACGCGACATGAACTATGTGGTTCGAGAGATCCAACTCGCACCATCACATTCTCGGACTAGTTTTTTAAAAACTGGTCGATGCAAGGTCAGACCGTGGATGATCAAGAAGCTTAGTGTCATGGGTTTGGGTAGTTTTCCTTGGCCAAATAGGTTGGCGGATGAATTTCGAGATTTTCTGGCTTAGAAAGGTGAATTTATGGTATAAGGGGGAAAGGGTATTTTGGAAGGTTTTAGTAGTATGGAACACAATTGGAAAGTTCGGTCGAGGTTCTAAAATTTGGTTATGGAAAGTTTATAGAAAATATGAGATGGCAGATGGAAAGTAGAGTTTGTACAAGTGGTTACTACCGGTTAATGAAACGATCCACACAAGATAGATGATGTGAGCGAGGTTACTGAACTAAGTGGACTTGCCAGATTGATGTTCCGATAAAGACTTCACCACCAAGGAATCCACCTAGGTATGAGAAGCCACGAACTCGCCCTAAGGGAATCCACCCAAAAGATAAGAGAACAAGAGAGACTTAAAAAAATCTGAAAAATATTATTAAACTCAACCGATTTGTCAAAAGATTACATTATGGTATATAGCCCTCTACTTTCTAAATCAAATAAAGAAACTCTACTAATTAAAAAGACACTTAAATTACAAAAAGTAACTCCTAAAAGAAAATTTCTAAAATAAATAAAGCAAACTTTCCTAAAATAAATAAAGCAAACTTTCTAAAATAAATAAAGCAAACTTTCTAAATAACAAAGTAAATCTTCCTAAAAGGGATAAACAAAATATTGGAGCAAATCTTTCTAAAAGAAATACGTAAAGATAATAAAACAAATCCTCCGTATGATCCTCAGAAGAAATCTTTCTAAATCAATACGGGCGGCTCCACATCGTGGTTTGTCCAAGTCTCGACCACGTTTTTTTGTCTTCCAAGGCCCAAATGAGGTCCAAGAGAGTTTTCACACATGTATTCAATGCCTGACCTCCCTAACCACCCTTCAATAATTAGGCTGAATTCCTAATGTTTGGTGTGTTTATAGATGCTCCCGCATCGAACCCCCTATAGCTGGGGAAAGTGATTTGATATCACCAAGTGTTCACCATGATAAGGCCTCAAATCCTAACCTTGAATGTAGGCAAGATATTGCAGTCACCGGCACTTTGACCTTATAAGCATTCTTTATGATCTTCTTAATAATCTTGGAAGAACCACTATTCT
The DNA here is from genome assembly GCA_016808115.1 of Tetrastigma voinierianum. Lineage (NCBI taxonomy): Eukaryota > Viridiplantae > Streptophyta > Magnoliopsida > Vitales > Vitaceae > Tetrastigma > Tetrastigma voinierianum. The sequence goes on along the minus strand of JAEQBH010001920.1, from coordinate 59,670 downwards.
TGTGCACAACTTGAACACCTCTCTTTATCACGTGTAATCGAATCCATCCTCCTGATCAAATACCACCAAGATAACCTTCATATGCTTGTCTTTCATATTGTTCCACTCTTTGCCCTTTGATGAATCTTGCTTCCTCATGAATCAAAATGTTGTTGAAAGCTTGGCACTCAAAACACATACTCCAAGATCCATCTTTTTCATGCACCAACATAGTGGGAACCACATGAACTTTCTCGAATAAAGCCCTCACAAGAAAATCATGAACTTGTGTTTTTAAACTCTTCATGTTCTAAGGCTCTTCAGAGGCTAGCTTATTAGAAAAACCAAACTCGTATGAGGTTCATTTGATGTTGAATACCTCATGGGTGGAAAATCGTGGTGGGTATTCTTCAGCATTAAGCATCAACAAATTTATAATCGATTTTGCTTCTAGTGAGAATTCATTTTCTACTTCTGCTTTAACAACCAAAGTCATCGCAGATCAAACATCTTTTGATTTCTAAATCAAAGTTTGACGGTAGTGAACTCTTTCATCTTCTTGATATGGTTAGATTCGACTACTTCTTCAACATCCAATCTAGATTTGGTGGATGTTGCTGATTTATTCTCATCGCCTTCGACATGGTTAGATTCACTTGTTCAATATCTTTCCTTGGCTTCATCTTTCCTCACCAAGGCAACGCTTTTTGGTTAGGACATTCGTAATCAATATGCCCCAACCATGGCACTTTAAAACACGCCTTTGACTTAGAAGCCAATTTTACTATGCTTTCACTCTTTACTTGATGGGGGTAGTTTTCGCACCACTAGATTCCGTAACCTCAACAAACCTTCACTAGCCACACCTAGTCAGAGTAGAGTTTCCACACTTTTTTAGTCCCAACCTTCAAAGCAAGCTTCATCACATCTTGAAGACTATTGAAGTGGTTGCAAAAAAATAACTCTGAAGAATACCAGATCTCAAAACTAAAGAATGTAGTGGTGGGCTATGTATATTTCACTTCTTGGTGTCTCTTTGATAATCAAGTTTACAAACTTAGTCGAATATCTTCCACACTCAAATCTGCTAAAGTTCAATTTTGAGGTGAGATAAGTCTCATGAGTTAAAGGAAGGTACTTTTTAGCTTCTTCTTCATCTTCCCCAAGTTTGAATCTTCTTTTTTACCATCTTTCACGTTGTCTCCTTCATGTTTTTCCACCAACAAGATCACATCTTTGTAGCCACCAACTTCACTTTTCTTCACGGGAATCATAATACTCAAAGACATGCTCCACCATATAATATTAATCCAAAAATTCATCGTGATCCATCTTCCAATTAATTTCTAATGTTACTGGTAAGATTTAATCTTAAAGCCTTCATCATAGTTACCATGCCTCATAGTGTAATCTTCATTCTTGTAGTAGCAATCATACCTCCCATTTATAATTCAGAGCTCTATGATACATACTTTAGCTTTCTCAGGCCCCCAAGAAACCCCTTCGTTGACTAGTCGCAAAAAGCTCTTCATAAAAATCATATTTTTCCTCTCAAGAGAACGACTAAACCAGATTCAGAGATCTTGTCTCAGCATCATAATAATTGCCTGGGCTTATGATCACCATCATCCATGAGCTCGATAATTAATTTTAATGCAAGGTTGACCTGACGGATGATCAAGTAGTTTAGGTAAGTCAGTCAAAATATGGGTCGGGTAGTTTTCTTGGGCCAAAATAGGTTATGGATGAATTTTGGAGATTTTCTGCTAAGAAAGGTAATTTATGGTATATAAGGGGAAAGGGGTATTTTGGAAGGTTTTAGTAGTATAGAACACAATTTGGAAAAAGTTCTGGGCTGAGGTTGAAAATTTGGTTATGGAAAGTTTATAGAAAATATGAGCTGGTGATGGAAAGTATTTCAGACAAGAGTGGTTATCATTTTTACCTGTTGTCGAAACGATCCACACACAAGATAGACGACTTGAGTGACTAAAGAGACCACAACTATGGATCAAGTTGGATTGATAAGTTTATAAAGACTTCACCACCAAGGGAATCCAATTTTAGGTATGAGAAGTCACGAACCTCGTCCCTCAAGAATCCACCCAAGAGATAAGAGAGAACAAGAGAGAACTCTTAAAAAGAGAAATCAAAATATTATTAAATCCTTGAACCGATTTGTCGTAAAAGACTACATTATGGGGAAAAGAGATATAGCCTCTACTTTCTGGGTCCCCAACAAAGAAACTCCCACTTAATTAGAAAGTTAAACTTTCTAAATTACAAAAGTAACTCTAAAAGAAAACTTTCTAAAATAAATAAAGCAAATCTTCCTAAAATAAATAAAGCAAACTTTCTAAAATAACAAAGCAACTTTCTAAAACAACAAAGTAAATCTCCTAAAAGGGATAAAAAAATATTGGAGCAAATTTAAAAGTAAACATACATCCATAAAACAAATCTTCTAGAAGATCTCAAGTGTAAATCTTTTCTAAAATCAATATGGCTACTTCCACATCGTGGTTTGTCCAAGTCCGGACACCACGTTTTTTGCTTCCAAGGCCTAAAATTATGTCATCCAAAAGGAAGCCACATGTATTCACGCGCCTTTGACCTCCCCAATCCAATTCTTCAATAATTAGGGCTGAATTTTACCGTTTCGTCTGGCGTATAGATGCTCCCGCATCATCCGGGTTCGGGAAAGAAAAAAATTACCACATACATGTTTAGGAATTGATTCTTCACAATAGCTTTATTTTCAATGCTCTCTTTACAGATAATCAAAGTTCAATCTAAATTTGTCATTTCATTATTTTAGTAGTCATTCATTCATTCATATTATTTTTTAGGTTTATTTATGTTTTAACTGATTCAAATTGTCCATTATAGTCCAAATAGTATAAAGCTCGAGTAGTTAGGGTAGTTGATTGAAAATTCTTGAGATCTACGTAGGATCGATATACGGACTCAAATCAATTTACTACTTGTCGACTGTGCACTTAGGCACAACGGATCAAAACCACTTTCGATAAACAATTTACTACAATTGAAACAATCTTGAACTAATCAAATAGCTAAGACATATATAGTGACAAGTTTTATGACATGGATTGCAGGGGATTAGACAATAGTCTTTGCGATAGTGTTATAAATTTGTACATGTCTTTTGGTCGGTCGACAAGTTTTATGGCGGATTCTTAGGGATCGAGAATTTGGTAGATCAATATTCTGACGAAAGAAGGAAATGCTAATTTGGACATTTAAAAGAAAAAGAACAAAAATAGTTTTTCATGGCAGTGGTTATTTTTAGCCACTAACTTTCAACGAGCCATATTGAAAATATTTGTTGGCCTGACTAATCCTATTAATGTAAGTGTGTTTTGATTTCAAGAAAACTTTAATGCATAGGAAAAGCGAGCAACGTCGATTCAGAATCTTGAACTAAGAAGAACACTCGAAGCTTGAGAAGGCGAAAAGATCATAAGAAACTTCGGCTATGGCGGATAGGCGGACAATGAGTTGAAGGACAGCGAGCGGCAGCGAAGGCCTTCAATCGCGATACAATGGAGGACTTTTGGAGATTTGTATTGAGGGATAGATACTGCAATCAGACTGACTGCGGTCGGATGCAAAATAATTTTGAACTAAAGCTGACCTTGATTACAATGGTTCGACAACAGCAGTTTCTTGGTCATCCCACGAAGACCCAAATGAGCATATGGGAAGGTTTCTCAGAATGGCAAACACAGTAAAGTTGAATGGGGTGAGACCAGAGGTCATTAAATTGCATTTATTTCCATTTTCTCTAAGAGATACAACAGCCACATGGTATAAATCTCTACCTTATGGTTCTGTTGATACTTGGGAGGAGCTTGTAGAAGCCTACGGGTAGATTCTTCCCCCATCACTCACCCTCGGAGACGGAGGGGAGATAATTGTGGCTCGACGGGGAAGATGAGAGCCTTTATGTAGCATGGGAGAGATTCAAAGGTTCTTTGAAAGATAATAGATGCATGGGATAGACTTGAAGACCCGGATGGACATAGTGTATCATGCCTTGAATGATACATCTAAGATGTGTGAATAACTGTGTTGCAGGGCATTCTGGCGTAGAGTCTTGAAGAGGCAAGGGATACGATTGAGGACGGCTAAATACGTGAAAGCTCCATGGGGTTTTCAAAGTAATTGGCGAGGAGGAAGAGGAGTCATGGAGGCGAGCGAGATGACGACCATGGAAAATGATTAGATGTCATCATGCATAGAATGGACAAGCAAGAGAGGAAGATGCACTTCATTCATGAAATAGGAGCGGAGTTGAGAGGAACTATTATTGAGAGGAAGTCTTTGAGGTACCGAAGAAGCTGATGCATGATCTTTGAGGAGGTTAAGTACTTGGGAGGCTAAGAAGTTATCGGTTCAGAGCCAAATCCTCATAGCCTTCCCGGCTGTATCATTCCCAGCAACGAGGAACCATGAAATTTTCATATGGTGGAGGGGCCTCCTGGAGCCCAAGGCATGAGAAAACGGCATCCTCGGCAAGGATATCGGCAGCCACCCGAGGTTCCAAACGGCGGCCGACAGGAGGAGACGAGTAGACTCTTCCGAGAGGGTCGGGAGGAGAGCCCCAGTAATTTGAAGATCAAATCTTTGCCGATTCTGGGGACAACGAGAAGGCTGTTCATAAGCCTCCATGAACAAAGTTTGAAGAATTGGAAGCCTCAAATGCCAATTCTCAGAATTTTGAGAGACACTAATACTTCTCTCAAGAACTGGAGACACGAGATGAAACGCGGCCTAAGCACACGCAAAACCCCGATTTGAAAGATGCCTTTCCCGGTGACCTGAAAGAAGAATCAGAGCGTATGGCGGTGCAGCTCAGAAGTGGGAAAGACTTGGAGAAGAGGACGAGGGAAAAGATGAAACAGTAGGGGGAGATGAAAGTCCGGACAATGCAAGAAACAACTGGAAGAGAAAGAAGGAACAATTTGTGTTCGGAGAAGAAGGAAGTAAGAAAACCCCGAACAACACACTTTTGAGTCCATTTCCACGGAGAAGTTTGCGTGAATAGAGGAACGGTTGCAAGGTTCTTGAAAACCTTTCGAAGCTAGAATCGACATGCCTTTCACGAAGTGGTCACTCAAATGCCACTTTATGCGAGATTTTGAAGACATCACGAGCAAAGGAAGATTCTTCGAAGAAGGAATTGTGAACATTTTTAACTTGCAATACTATGATCAAGAGGGCTTACCGGAAAAGATGAAGGATCCGGGGGAGCTTCACCATTCCTGCACCATTGGAGAGTTTGAGTTTCGAGAAAGCTCTCACATTGATTTCAGTGCCGATTATCAATTTAATGCCTTAAATGCATTTGCCAAGAAGTTAAGTTTAGGGAGCTTACTCCCACTACGGTTACTCTCAATGGCGAGATGAACCACAGCGAACACGAAGGAATCCATAGAAGATGTCTTGAGTAAGGTGGGGAACTTTATTTTTCTAGTAGACTTCATCGTACTGGATATGGAGGAAGATTCACAAGTCCCTCAGCTCCTGGGAAGGCCATTCCTTGCAAGCTGGAGCGCTGCAATGGAGTATGCGAGAAGGGAATTCTTACTCTCGAGTTGGAGAAGAAAGGCGACTTCAATTTAATCGAGAGGAAGTTTGAGGTTTAGACATAGAGAGGGAAGATGTAAGGTCAATAGAAGATGTATATGTCAACAACTCTGAATTTTACTATGATTGTAATGCCCGATTTTCAATCAATGAAAAGAGATGAATTCCCGAGTATCTTGAAGATTTTGATTCGATTTTACGCTGTCGATTTACATTCTCTTGAGGAAAGTGATGAGTCTTGAACAAGCGAGGGTGAAAAAGAGACCAAATTGAAGAAAGGAATTTCATCAGAACCGAGTGAAGAAGGGCTAGTTCTGAGGGGTTGCCAAGTCATTTAAGTAATAACACTGAGGCTGCCAAAGTAAACCCGATGTAATTTACGCTGAACTTAGTGATCTTGAGGCAGGGTGGTGAAGGAATTTTTGAGAAATCATAAAGGAGTCTATGGCTTAGTGCATTGAAGAGTTAAGGTATCGATCCATCAATATGCATGCACAAAAATACTTCTAGAAGAAATGCAAGGCCAGCATTTGAACATCCTGAGGAGGCTTAATCCATTAATGAAGTAGTCGGGAAAGGGAGGTACTTTCGAATGGTTAAATCTTTTGGTTTTATCTAGTAAATTTCGGATAGTCCTTAGATTAATGGTCCATTATGGTTCGAAAGAAGAATTGGATTCTTGTAATCCGCAATGAAAAACGATTAATTCTAACAAGAACGGTGACGAGGATGGAAGTATGCATTGATTCTGAGAAATTTGAACAATGACGGGAAAGATCACTTCCCTTTGCCATTCATTGATGAGATGTTGAATGAGATTATCGGGGCATCCCTACTTTTGTTTCTTGGGCCGGGTATTCAGGCTACAACCAGATTACCGTGCACGAGGACCAGAAGACCACATTCACATGCCCTTATGGCACGCTGCCAGAAGGATTGCCATTTGGGGTGTGCGATGCTCTTGCTACTTTCAGAGAATATGCGATGTCAATGTTCTCGGACTTGGTAGAAGAAGTTATGGAAATTTTTATGGATATGACTTCACGGTGTATGGGTCGACTTTGAACAATGTTGAACAACTTTGGAAGCGATTACTTCAAGATGCAGGACAAGCGGCTAGCACTAATTGGGAAAAATGTCATTTCATGGTAGCAGAGAAGGTATTGTTCTTGGTCATAAAATTTGCGCTCTGGGGGCTAGAAGTGGACGATCGAGATTTCTATTATCCGAGGCCCCTTGCTCCTGCGTAAAGGGATAAGAAGTTTCTTTGGGCATCTTTGGATTTTACGGGAGATTCATCAAAGACTTCTCAGAATAACGAACCACTATGCGAATTCTTGGAGAAGACACAAAAATTTAATTTTGATGATTCTGCAAAGTGCTTTTGAAGAGACCAAGATCAGATTAAGTTCGAAGCACACATCTTAGAACATAGGAATGGAATTAGAAATTGAGTAATGTGTGATGCCGGAGTGATTTATGATAGGGCTGTTTTTGGGGCAAAGAGAAAGAGAAAATATTCGAGCCATATACTATGCTAAGCGAACCTTCAATGACACAAGAAAACTATTCCACAAGCGAAAAGGAGATGCTAGCAATAGTGTTTGCTAGTGAAAATTCAGGCCATACATTCACGGGATCCCGTATTATAGTTCACACGAGGACATGCGTATGAATATCTTATGTCAAAGGAAGCTAAGCCAAGGCCGATAAGGTGGGTGCTACTCACGCAAGAGTTTGATAAAATTAGAGATAAAGGGATGTGACAATGTGATAGCTGATCACTTGTCCAGAATAGAAAGAAATCAAGCAGAAGAGGAAGATAAGATTAAGAGAGAGCTTCCCGGACGGCGACGCTATTTCAATTGTCATTCGAATGCCATGGTATCTTGATATTGTGGTGCCAGCGTGGAGTAGTTCATACGGTCGACCACCAGCAGAAAAGAAAGCTCGGAATTGCGACAGCGGTATTATATGCGGGATGACCCACTATTATTTAAGAGGGGGCGATATGATTCTGAAGATGTGCGCGGAGGGTGAACAAACGAGGAATTATGAATGAATGCCATGCATCACCACTGCAGAGGCATTTTGCGGAGAAAAGAACAGCTCAAAAGATACTCCAATCAGGATTTTATTGGCCAACTATTTTCAGGGACTGTACTGAATGGGTCAAATTATGTGATAGATGCCAAAAGATTGGAAATATCAGCAGCATAAATGAAATGCCCCTACGAGGCATATTGGTGGTGCAAATTTTTTATGTATGGGGGATAGATTTTATGGGACCCTTTCCACAATCGTTTGGAAACACATTATATCTTTGCTAGCGGTGGATTATGTTCTAAATGGGTGGAAGCAATAGCTTGCCCGGAATGATGTTAATACGGTTGTGGTTTCTTTGAAGCATGTGACGATTTGGGAGCACCCGGGACTATTATCGGTGATGGGGAAGCCACTTGCAAACAAGAATTTTTCGCAAAGCTCATGGCTGAGATATGGGATCAAGCGTGTAAACAGGCCTAGCTTATCATCCCCAAAAACTAATGGGCAGTAGAAAGTTTCAATAGGGAGGTTAAAAGGATCTGGGAAAAGGCTATAAGTTGGCCAGGAAGGATTGGTCTTCCAAACTTGATGATGCACTTTGGGCCTACAGGACTGCATTCAAAACTCCCATTGGGATGTCCCCATACAGATTGGTATTTGGCAAGCCATGTCACCTCCCTCTTGAATTGGAATACAAGGCTATGTGGTATAAAGGAAGCTAGTTCCCGTTTTGAAAATATAAGCGAAGGGATTGCTTATTTGAATGAACTAAAGAAGGCGAAATGAAGCTATGATAATGCTAAGATCTACAAAGAAAGACAAAGAAATGGCGTGATCAGGATTCTTAGGAAGGAATTCAGAGAGAAATCAAGTTCTGTTATTTAACTCAGTTAAGATTGTTCGGGAAAATTGAAATCGAGTGGAGTGGACCATATACGAGTGGTGTCGAGCACTACTTTTGGACGAGTAACACTCAAGGTACGATCTTGGGGAGAATTTAAAGTCAATGGACAAGGCGAGAGCATTATCAAAGCGGGAAGGGAAGGAAAGAGAGCTGTAAGTTCATTGAGAGAGAAAGAAAATCAAGCGAAGCAAGTCATTAAGGACTCAAAACTAAGCGGTGATGGGAAGCTGACCACTTAGAGACTTTAATTTACTGTTTTTAGACTTTGAAATTTTTGAATTAACCTTGATTTTGTTTTTCTATAGTTATTATAATGATTAGTTAGTACTTAAGAAGTTAATTTTGTTTAATTGAATCCTTCCTGTAAATGTTGGAGTACTTATGCGTGGCTTTCGAGCGGCAGGAATGAACTCGGTCTGACTCCGGCCCGACTTGCGAGGAAGGCAGCGAGAAAAAAAAAAGGGGAGCATTCCTTTCCCTATATAAATTAAGTGAAATTTGAATAGAATACATTCTTTAATTCTTGTGTAAAATTAGTTTGTTTGATGATGAGAATCTGTTAATTGATCAAAGTTTCAAGGCACATTTGTTCTTCATTAAATTTGAAGCGAGTGCGGGAAGCTAGTTCGCGTGAAACTTATGTCATTAATGACTGAGAATCCTGACAAAGTTGATGTCGTGACTTAGTCAATCTTTGAAGGAAGAACAAGGCTGGCGTCGCGACCAAAAGTTTTGTTGAGATAGAAATTGAGGTCGCGACAGAAATTTTGGGTCGCGACAAGTAATCCACCAGGAAGAAAGAGAGTCGCGTGACTTAATGATATCTGAGATGCACGATGCGACCTTAAGAAAAACTTGTCCTCCCACGGATAATTTGTGTCGCGACAAACAAAAATATGTCGTGACAAAGAGGATAAATTGCCAGCTGGGCAGTTTTCAATTTTGCCCTAAATTTAATGACAGCGCACATTCTCAGCCTGAATTTAAGTCGCGACAAGCATTAATAAATGAAATCATAAAGAGCCGCCATAATAAGCGAATTGCGATGTTGAAACTCTTTCCCTTTGTTATCTTCTTCCTTGATGCGAATTCAACTCTTCGTCTTCGCATATTCTCTGGTTTCGATTCTTGCAAAACCCTAAATCAAACTTCCTCCTAAAACCTTCGATTCCCTCCCAATGCATTTGAACCACACAGACTTTCGTCGAATACGAGCGAAATCATGGAGGAACATGCTCAAACCGAAGGAGCGGTTCATCCAGAACCTAAGAGTCAACCAATTGCAAGGGAACAAGCATACATTTTAATATTTTAATCTTTCCTTTAATTACCATTTGGTCCCTTAGTTTGTGTTGACCCCAACTTACACTTTGCCAAAATTGCATTTGAACCCATGAATCTCATTTGGTCCATTCTCGTGATCATTTAAATCTTTACTTAGTCATTAAGAAAGATTTTGATTGCTCTCCTGATAAAATATCTGCATTATAGCCGAGATTTTATCTTAGTTTCACCTTATCTTTGCTTTTATACCGATTAAATGTCCAAAAAATATTCTATGTCGTCTAAACTTCAAATTGACCATGAAATATTCTAATTAAATCAACCTTCACATTAGATTCAGGGCTAAAGTCACCGAGAAATCGGATTTAAAATCATTAAAATCATAATGTCGGACAATAAGCGTATTATTATCCAGTGCGTTCGGATCGCCTAAAAACTATCCAAACGGACTCCGTTTCCTCCGTTCAGTTTAAGTTGGAGCTCATGATACATTAGGACATTTCGTAATTTCATTTAATTTAGAAAAATTTCAGGCGCGAGACTCAATTTCGGTCAAGATACTATTCACTTAAATATCCTAATCTCTTCTAAATATCAGTTCAAAGTCATAGGAACTGAAATTTCTTAAAAATTCCATTGCAAACCCCTCCATCCGGATATAATAAGAAAAATCACTATTTCTTAGGGCATTCGGTTACAATTTTCGAAAATTCCACTTCATGTCCAATGAGGTCAGGCGTTCTAAATTCTAAGCTACCCTCGTTTCCTATAATTGGACCTCTAATCAGTTCAAACTACTATTATAGCATTCAATCGAGGTTGGGGTTTTACACACTCCGCGGGCGCAGAAAAACCCGAGTCATTAAATGACCTTTGGGCTAAAAATAACTTGCATTAGGGAAATTCCTACCTCGTGGAGTTTGGCCAAACTCGAGATTTTGGTACCACCGTGACTCTCGTCGTGGATCGACTTTCTTCTCGGACCATCCAACCATTGTAAATCTTGGGAAAATCTCTTTTTGTTTTGCATCTCTCTCTTATAAATCTCTATGTATCTATACTCCTCTTTCTTTCTTATCACTTCACTCTTTCTTGTTTTGCCTTATCTCTTTCTTATATTTTCTCTTTTCTTTTTCATTTTTCTTTTTCTATTTTCTTTTTCTTCTCTTTCATTTGATCATATCACGGTGTTAGAAAGTGGAAACTTCCCCATTTCCTCCATATCACATATCACTTTGTAATTTTCTGCTTTTTGTGATTTTTCTTTTCATATATTTTCTTCACATTTGACATAGTTATTATTGACCAATTACAAGTACCATGACTCATGCCATGTGTCTTCCACCACAGTATATGCTCAACATCCAGTGCTGATACCATGTGTGCCCCGACTGATGTAGTATGAAATTAGATTTTCTTGAGTCAACAGTGTTGGGCAATTAGATTTCGTGAGGCAGGTCGACAATGAAGTCCGTTTGTCATCAAGAGATCTAGAAAATTTAGGTTCAACCAAAATTATCGTTTACCCTTTTCAAAAAATTGAATTTTCCCCGAGTTTTACATGATCGAGCTGATGGTGATTGCCAGTGTCTTCTTTATCGATTTCGACCGTGGAAGCGATTTGACCTTGGTAGCTCTGTACAAGTGGCCTCGGATTACGGCCACGACTTGTTGAGTTGCTCTTGCTTCCCCACTGGGTAACTCCCTCCCTTGATCTCTATTTTGTTTTGGATACCACTATTGAGTCATTTGTTTGTAGTTTTTTTTTTTTTGGGATCAATTGATTTATTTCATTCATTGTCTACTTACCTGAATCATGAGCTTCTTCATAATGCTTTAACAACTCCATGCTAATGACCTTTAAATGAAAGTCTAGTATCCCTTTGTTGCAAGGTGAAATAACAGCAAAAGCATTTCATGAGAAATAGGTAAACATTAAAAGTTGTAGGGGTTTATGTCGAGTTGTGTTTGAAATGCTTATAGAGTGGGGATAGTTATCCCTTCAAATCTTGTGAAATAGCTTAGTTGGGTACATGGGGGGGAGATCGTTTTGGGAGGAGAAGAAATGAGGGAGGAAGAAAGTGGAGAAGGAAGAGAGAAAAGGAAGAAGGGAAGAAGAAGAAAAAAAGAAAGGAAAGGAAAGAAAGAGGAGAGCAGATCCGAAAAAACGAGAAAAAGGGAGGAGAGGAAATCAAAAAGGGAAGAAGAGGAAGAGGAAAAAAAAAAGGAGGAGAAGATCAAGAGAAGGAGATTTTTCTTTTTTAAGGGAGAAGAGGATAGACGGCTACATGAGCATTTTTCTCAGGGATTAGCATATTGGTGTTTAGAGCACATTTTTGCATTCTCTGTTTGAGGATTTAATTTGGGTTTTCAAGCACTTGATATTCAGTTTCATGGGTGTGATACGGGTTTCTTGAGTGTTTGGCTATGAGTGGCTCATAGGATATCCATCTTGTGAATATTTTTATGGTTGGTGAGACTGGCCATGGGCTGTTATGTGCTAGAAAATATGAAGAAGGTCAAGTGAGGCACATGCAATGTGCAGTTTAGGAGGATTGTTTCTCGTGTAGCTTGAAGGATGTGTTAGCTATGCAGAAAGAAGAAGGTGGGTTTTGGTGAATTGATTCAAGCGTGAGTGCATCACGACCTTTAAAAGAATTTGGGGGTCCGTTGACAACACCGTCGGCACGGAAAACTCTCGTGGATGTCGGGTGACTCGATACCGCACTATTATGTCCCATTTATCAGGATCCATATTTTCACAAAAATCCGGCAAAGTCTTCTTTGTTCGAGGAGCTCTACCCAATATACAACCTGTATAACAATATATTCACGACCCATACAAGGTCTCAACATAAACAATAATGACCACACGGGCCCATCTGTCCCTATCCACAATATACAACTATATCACAATAGTCCATAAGAGTTTATTACAACACTCTTATATATAACATATATTAAAACTAGCTTGTTCTAATATAGATTACAAAAATATTATCAAAGCCACATCCTAGCTTTCTTCAAAATCACGGCCTCGAAGGAGCGTCACCCTCCCATGTACCACCTGCACCTAAAATGGGGTCCTATGACGAGGGAAGCAATGCCCAGTAGATAATAATTCCTACAAGGGCTACTCCCCACCTAAGTGCACATGCAATGCCATTTCACACATTCAAAAACATGCGCATTTCTACTCAAATGTCTACATCTCATGGATGAGAATGTGACTCACCCTATCCCATGTCCCGAGTCCTCACCAACTCCCTCTCATATGCATATGTCGAGTGTGAAAAACCAAACCGTCATTATGTTCCATCAATGGCCATTTTCCAAAACAAAAGCTTTTTTCTTTATAAATTAAAACTCATTTTATTTATCAAAATCTCGTATTTTATACATTTGTAGGCCATGGATTTTAGGTTTCTCCTCTCACCCAGTAGGGCCATTTGCCACGTCTTTTCGACATTTCACGGGCTTTCACCATTGGTCATCATGTCCACCCATAACTAATAGGCATTTTTCCCTCGTTGACATTTTTACGGGCTTTCACCGATGATCATGTCATGCGCCTTCATAGAATTACGCCATTTTGACATTTTTATGGGCTTTCACCACCGGTGATTACCATCTCGATCGCGAATAATGTTATTTGCCCTATTGACATTTTCGAACTCACGTCGGTGATCATATCCAATCGCAACTAAATAGGCATTATGCTCTTTTTGACATTTTTACGGGCTTTCACCGCCTGTGATCATGTCCAACCACGAATAATAGGCTTTTTTCCCTTGTTGACATTTTTACGAGTTTTCACCGCCAGTGATCATGTCCAACTGCAACTAAATAGGCATTCTGCCCTTTTTGAAATTTTTATGGGCTTTCACAGTTGATGATCATGTCCAACCGCGAATAATAGACATTTTTCCCTTGTTGACATTTTTATGGGCTTTCACTACCGGTGATCATGTCCAACCGCAACTAAATAGGCATTTTGCCCTTTATGAAACACGGGCTTTCGGTGATGATCCATGTCAGCCACGAGATGCCGGGTCTTTCTGGGGGGGGATCTACGACTTGCTATGCCTTATACATGTTTTTATTTTTAAAACCATGAGACTCATTTTGGACGTTGTCCCATGTTACCAAGCCCACCATCGACCACTAAACATAGTGTCGATCAACCATGTACCCACGACATACCATCGAACGAACGCCAATTGGCCGATCTCTACCCTGCACTTACACCCATGTCATGTGATGTCCTAGTGCATAATGCAATGCAATCATGCCATTGGTCATTCATACCATGCTATATATATGATGACTGCTATATGTGCATGCCTACTCATGCATAATTACCCATTCATCATTTGGACATTTATATCAAAAAGCATACGATTTAAAATATATATACAATTCATGCTAACATATCAATACACATACATTGACATCACAAGTCCTCTCTTACTTGAGTAAGCGACATCCATCAACCTCTAGGCCAAATTGTAACAAGACATGTCCACAACTAGCCTACAATATGCCATGTAATGGCCTTATTCATACAAGCACATCATAAGCAAAACCATTAGAACACACAATTTGACTTCCACACAATTTCAACCAGAAGCCTTATCACTCAATTCCTACAATCATATATACCCAATTGTGGCAAAATCTGGACACAATTTCATTCGCGACCCTAAGCGCTATAGCAGTCTCGAGGAAAACGGACCATAACGAGTTATGAATTAGGTTGAATGATTCAAAAACCTAACATCAAATTTTCAGATAAAGCTACAAGTTCCTTGAAGAATGCTAGTCCAAATTCTCATATATTTTTTCTCAGCCGAAAATCAGTCCCAAAAACCTAGACAGTAGGTTCGACTAAAATAGGGCAACTTAGAGTAGTCCCGGAAAACATACCATAACTTGAGTTATAGATGTTCAATTTGGGTGATTCAAAAGCTTAACATCAAGTTCTCAGATAGGGTTACAATTTCCTTGAAGGATTCTAGTCGAAATTTCCTCTTTCTCTAACTGAAAATCAACCCCAAAAACTGGACATCATAAAGGGTCAAAACGGGGCACTATTCCCATAACCCATTATTTTTCCAAACAATCCCTTACGGAAAAAAGGGCCAAACAGTCCCTTAGGGCATTAAAACTCAACCAAACAACCCCGAGAATAGAAAATAAACCAAAGTAGAAAAAATTCCTACCTCTTGGAACGTTAGCAATGCACCGAAAGTCCAGGACTTTACGAACCCGAAGCTTTGGGTTCCACCAAGGCCTCTGCACAAAACCTCGTGAAACTTGGAGTTGAGTGTAAATCGTAGCCACCACCAGTCACTCCAACTTTTTAGTTCTTGGTCCGTCGAAAACCGACTATCCGATCTCCGTAGATCTTAGAGATAAGATGAAGCCCTTTTTCTCTTTCTCTCTCCTCTCCTCTCCTTCTCTCCGTTTTCTGTTTCATTTTGCCCCTTTTTCTTTTTGTTTTCCCCTTTTTATTCAGCTTAACCGTAGTGGCTCTTAATCATGTGTCACGCGATCTCTCTGGATCTGTTTCTACCACCAAACAATTTATTATTTTAGTTTCGATTCAAGTTCAATTATTTTAAATGAACTTAACTTGAGTTATTTCACTAACTCCACGAGATTATAGTAA
Source organism: Tetrastigma voinierianum (assembly GCA_016808115.1). Lineage (NCBI taxonomy): Eukaryota > Viridiplantae > Streptophyta > Magnoliopsida > Vitales > Vitaceae > Tetrastigma > Tetrastigma voinierianum. Next base: position 44,176 of record JAEQBH010001920.1, on the reverse strand, counting down.
TCCTATCCACAGGGTGTATTGGAATAATATCACCAAAAATCTCAAAAATCAAGGCTATCTCGGAGTCAAACAAAATATTTAAGGTAATTAGACTTATGAGATGAATCCAATGGTGAAATCTGTTTCATCATCCGAAATTTAGAGAATTTTTTAAGCTTTCCTAAAACATTTTGGTAATTTTATTAATTTTACCATTTTTTAGAAAAATTAAGTTTTTCCAGATTTTTACAATGCATGTGTATGGTGATGGGAATAAGAAAATGATAGGATAAGTGTATTTGACACTTTGGTTTCTGCTTTAGTGGTGGGATACCATTTGGCATATTTTGGTTTCTTTTGAGTTAGGGACCATATATTTCTCTCCACTTCTTCTTGGGACTTGGCATATCTTGGCATATTTTTTTTTATTATTATTATTCTTTTCATTTCCTTATTTTAATGTAATCCCACCTCATATATTTCACTTTACATTTAACATTTGTTTCGATTTATTAAAATTCTTCATCTATTAGTTTTTTTATTATTATTATTCCTAACAATTTCTTTGCTCTTTTCTAAGTCTTTGACAATCTATTAGGCTCCTTGGTACAACTCATTTAAATTAGGTGCATCAAAAATTAAAATAGGTCTAACATACTTAGGCTCAGCCTATTAAATTAAGTCCAATATACTTAGGCCCAACCCATTAAATTAGATCCAACATACTTAGGCCAAGTCCACTGAATTAGGTCCAACATACTTAGAACCAACCCATTATATTCCAACTTACTTACTTAAACCCAACCCATTAGGTCTAACCCATCTAGGCCCAACTTATTAGGTCATTTTACCAACCCATTAGGACTTAGTCAAGAAAATTCTATCATATTTTTAAGTCAAACTCATTAGGTCCTTCGATCAAGCTCTTTGACCACATCCTTTGACTAGCTCTTTACCCCATCAAACTCCTACCCTTAACTTATTCAAATTTTCAATTTCTCATTTTTCTAGTCGATTTTCCATTTCCAAAAACTCAAGTCTTCAAAAATTCAAGTTCTAAATTTTCCTTTCTCAAATTTTAAAATTCAAGTGTCTAATTTTCAAAATTCAAATTCCTAATTTCTCATTTTCTAAAATTCAATTTTTCAATTTTAAAATTCAATTCCCCCAATTTGAAATTTCAATTTTTAAAGTTTTCAATTTCAAATTTACAATTCCCTAATTTCAAATTTCAAAATTCAATTCTCCCAATTTCTAATTTCAAATTTCTAAATTCCAAATCTCAAATTTATAAAATTCAAGTTCTTAATTTCAAAATCCAATTTCCAAATATCTCAATTCAAAATTCTCAAACTTCAAATTCATTTCAAAATTCTCAATTTCCAAAACTTCAAACTCCCAATTGTCAAAACTTTAATTTCAAATCAATTTTCAAAAATTTCAAACACATGATTAATTCTAGAGTTCCTATAAAATAGAATGGTAATTTCGATCAAAATCCGAATTTTTTCTAGATCTCGGATGACAAAACGGACTTCACCGTTGGAATGATCTCGCGAAATCTAGCTACCACGTCGAATTTCTTGATTCGAGGCGGTCGAATTTCCACTTTTTTGACACCGGGAGTGGTGTGTGACACTTGGCACATTGTGAGTGGCTCAAGAGGTGCCACGTGTCATATGCAGAATGAGTCAAACATGAGCTCAAATGGGACCCATGAGAGACATGTGGCAACATGTGATTGGGTGAAAATCTATGGTAGATGGATAAGTGATAGGAGTGTAATCAAAGGGCGATTAGAATTGGACATGTGGCAGTGAGAGGACATCTCCGTTTGACCCCTATCTTCTCCCAAGCGGTTTTAGGAGGGAAAAAGAAGAGAAAGAGGGAGAAAGGAGAGAGTTTGAGAGAAGGCTCTACCTTCTCTCTCTAGATTTCCAGCGATCCGTCGGTCGAATTACGGCTGGGCGAAATGACTAAAGTTGATCACTTTATAAGAACTACGGCGTGGAATGCGGTATTGGGAGTTTCGACAAATTCGGGAGGTAGGGGTTTTCTCCCTGCCAGTTTATTCTTTGGCTAAGAGCCATTTTAATGGTTAGGATGTTCGGGAGCTGAGTGGCCTTTATTCGAGTTCCCGAAGCGGGTGAGTGAAATCCTAAGAGTGGTTTTGGGCCAGTCCCAAAGCGGCGTAGTTAGGAAGTGTTGCTTGTATGTTTATATGTTATTGCTATGTTTGAATAACATGTTATGTTGTTGGTGTGATTCTTTGAAGCGATTCAAGATGGGTACGCGGATTATTATTAGCCCGTGAAGGCTAATTTTGGTGTTATTGCTATGAATGAATAACATGTTGTTTGTGTATGATTTTCGTTAATATATTCATGCGTGATATATTAACATAGTGTAGTGAAATGGCATATGGCATTTTATATGCACTGGGGTAACCTAGAACAGTAGGTATGAGTGCATGACATGAAAAACATGGTTGTCAAATGAATTTGATGGGAAGATTTTTCAAAGAATTTCCTTGGAGAGTTGTCCAAGAGTTCATCTTGGAGGATGACCTATGATTGTTTCAGAGAGTTATTCAACAATTCACCTTGGAGGGTTGTCCAATAGAATTTTATCGAAAAATTGGTATTATGTTTTCAGGAATAAAAACCGCGTTTAGAAAACTTAGTGTATTTGTTACTAATACATATGGCATAAGCATGTGTGAGGGAGTAGGTGAGGACTCGAGACATGGGATTGGGCATGTAGACATTCGAGTAGGAATCATGAATTCACTTGAATATGTGTGTTTGCCATTGCATGAGCACTTAGGTGGGAATAACCCATGTAGAAAAATAACTACTGGGCATTTAACTCACTCGTCGTAGGATCCCCCTTTCGGTCACGAGGGAGTGATCGAAGACGGACGCTCCTTAAGGCGGGATTATGAGCGGGTCGGATTGTGGCTTTGATTCATGTTTTGTGTATATATTAGAGCAGACTAGTTTTAACCCTTATGTTTGTACTAAGATTGATGTAATACTCTTGAATTTATAGAAATGTATGGTTTTGTAAGCTGTATGGACCAGTATGGATGATGGGCCTCTTGGGCCATTTTACTAAATGTATGGGTCTCTTAATTATGAGACACTCATTTTTAATGGCATTGAGACTCCAATGAATATATGTATTCCGCGAGTTAACGGGTTGTCAACGGACCCCCGGGTCGGGGCGGCACAACTTGGTATCAGAGCATAGGTATACGACTACCTAGGGCTTGAGGGACTTGGGCTTAGGCCATGGTCATTAAGGTATAAGAGCATCACAACTTGGTATAGCTTAGTATCAGGGACTTAGGTAAACGATTACCTAGGACTTGATGGGCACGGGTTAGATCATCCATTCATTGTGCATTCTGATGATTGTTGTGTGATTCTATGTTATATGTGTTATGTGGTTGTATGCTTGGTAAATAGCATATAGGAAGTGTTTTGTGGAATTCTGGAAGATTATTTCAGTTTTCACACAAGGAAAAAGAGTTGTAATTAAACTCTTTGATTTGGTGAGTTTTCTAGGTTCCAGTAGCCTTGGTAGAAAAAAAAAAAAAAGATGTGAGGGAGAAGAATTTGGATGGAGCTGCGCCCATTTTTGGTCCCAGTCGCGACACAGTGTGTTGTGTCGCCCAGCGGGCGGGAGCATGAGTCACGGGCCAGGGCACATGGTGGCGCGACATGGCACGGCTTTGCGTGCGAGGGGGCAAGCGGCTGGCTTCGGCCCAGCGTCGATAACTGCGCTAGTGGCCCGCGGCACGGTTCTTCTTAGCTGGTGTGACGTTCATTCCTGAGTATCGTGACATGGATATGGCTAATTGGGATGTGGGTAGGTCGCAACCTGAGTCTTGTGGCCGCGTGACAAAGGAGACGACGTGGACCGGAGTTCTGGTCGTGTGCCGTCCTTCATGTCACGACGGGAAACGCTGAGGTGTCATGACCGCGACTTTTTAAGTGTCGCGACATGATTCTAAAATTTCTTTGAGTCGCGACATGGAATTTGGGTAGAGCTTGGTTTAGGCTGACGAGGAGGCGTTGTGTCGCGACACGAAGTGACATGCGACTAAATTAGTTTGTTTGGTGTCAAGCATCATTTTTGTGTCCACGACCAGAGGGGCTAAAGTGGTGTCGCGACAACTGCTGAAAGTGGTGTCGCGACATGGTTTGGAAATTTGCTGGGGGCTACTGGTGTTGTGACTACGACCTTGAATGTCGTGACGGGAGGGCGGGCGTGGGCACCACAGCGTGCGCCGCAGTGCTTGCTGCGGCAGAGCCGCGACGGCCCAAGCATCAAGCCCGCGACATGGGCGATGTCGCATGGCGGGTTACGGGTGTCGCACTACACGACCCGAGTTTTGAGACCAGTACACTATTTAGGGACTTATTTAGAAGTCCTTTATTCATGAATACTTAATTCATAGGGTTTCCAAAAAAAAGAAAAATGAGTACAAAAAAAAAAAAAAATTGTTTGTGTATGACTTAATATATGGAATGTTTGTCTTGCATTATCTATGAATGCCTTGACGTGGTGCATGAAAATTTTTTTTTCGATTATTGTGAATCTTGTCTCGAAATTTGTATTTACACACCCTTTGAACCCATTGAAACTCGACTTGCCATTTGACATGTGTAGATGGTTAGTCGAGGACGGGGGCATAAAGGTCGTCCACAGGAACTAGTCGAAACTACCTATTTTTACCCGACATGTCTTTCTTTGGGGCCGTAGGGATTCTGCGAATTTCTTGCCATTGCATAGGCTAGTGCGACTGTGGTAGCCGGGGTCAGGGGTAACCTCCGGAGGTTCGGGCACATCATCCTCAGTGTTCACGGGGAGATCGATGGTGGCAGACCATTGGTTTAGACAGATTGAGAAGGTGTTGGAGGCCATGGATATCACCTCTGATACGGCCAAGATTAAGCTAGTTGTGTTTCAGCTAGAGGGCGAGTCCCAAGTGTGGTGGGGTGTTGGGTTAAAGACCTCCCCAGAGACTTAGAGCGTGACAGGCGAGGAGTTCCATGAGCTCTTCATGGGCAAGTATTTTCCGGCCACTACTAGGTATGCGAAAGCCCAGGAGTTCCTAGAGCTGAAGCAAGGAGCCATGATTGTGATAGAGTATGTGGTCAGGTTCACCGAGTTAGCCCGCTTTGCTGACGATTATATGGTCAGGAGATTTGAGAATGGGCTAAGATTGTCCATTCGGGGCAGGATTGTAGGACTCCGTCTACAGGACATGGACTCTATGGTTGGGACAGCCATGACCATAGAAAGGGAGGTGGAGAATGCACAGAGCACTCGGGATGCAAGTGTCAGTGGCAAGAGGAAGGAGAGTGAGTCTTCTTCAGGTTTGGGAAAGGAAGTAGGGGACTTCCTGATTGCGTGGGTTCGAGAGGTCATTACCATCAGGAGCCGGGGGACGAGGCGGGGTTGCGGTCAGGGCCTGTGAGCCAGATGGTATGTTTTCAGTACCCGTGACCGGACATATGAGGAGGATTGCCCTTAGAGACGAGGATCCCAGGTTTCGAGGCAGGCGGTCAGTCGGTATGGGACGGAGATGTCTGATTTATTCCTCCACACCCTAGTATATGAGTCGAAGGAGCGATCTTAGTCCCGATTTGCCACGGGTGCCTCTAAGGTACACAGGCAGCCCGGAGGGCTAGATCATGGGCGAGGTAGAGGGCGAGGCCCATAAGCGCGGGAACATCGGTTGGGCGTGTCTATCACGCATCACGCCCTTATTTGAGTGATAGATCAACTTGATCATACGGGGAGTACGTTTTTTTCTCTCTCGCCTATGGGCAAGAGTATTATTTGATTCTGGTGCATCACATTCATTCATCGCTGCATCGGTTGTGATAGAGTTGGGCTTGGAGGAGGCCCGGCGTGTAATGAGAGTTCTCCCGCGCCAAGGGACTAGGGCGAGCATATATCTGATATGTCGGGGTTTCAAGCTAGAGATCTCTGGGATTCTACTCACAGGGGACCTGAGGGTCATGGACATGTCAGAGTTCGACATCATCCTTGGGATGGATTGGTTGACGGCATACAGAGTCGTCATTGATTGTGAGTGTAGGAAGGTTACGCTACACACGGGATATTCTGTGTTACATTTCGGGGAATGAGCACGATGGTTTACCCCCGGGCCAGGTATGCGATTCCGGATGCCTGTGAGCTAATTGGTGGGTTGGCTTACTAGCCTTACCACGGAGGACAGGTGGAATCGGACTTAAATCGCCTCATGTGGTATCTTGCGAGTGCGGGGGCGTTTTTACCGGACGAACTACGAGATTACCTCCTTGGGGATTTAGACTTCTGTATTGAGTTACACCCTGGCATATCGCTCATCTCTATGACTCCACATAGGATGGCACTAGTTGAGTTGCAAGAACTCAAGGTCTAGATATAGGAGTTATTGGACAAGGGATTCATTAGACCGAGCACTTCACCATGGGGCGCTCCGGTTCTATTTGCGAAGAAGAAAGACAAGACCCTTCGGTAGGCATTGGCTATCGGCCGGTTGAATAGGGTTACGATCAAGAATCGATGCTTGTGGGACCCCTCGACCCAGGCCCGTTTTAGAATACGAGGCAGGAGTCTGGATGCCACTAAAATCACTAAATCACTCAAGAAAATCATATCGTTGCGGGCGATTTCCAAAATTTAGACGAAGCCATGAAACATTTACATTTAAAAACATACATTTACAATGAAGCGTCAAGCCTTTTTCAATGATTTACAAAAATAGATGTTCGAGTTCAAATTGTTTTTTACAAAAATAGCAGCAATATCAAAGAAAACATGGAAATGAATGCACATGTCGGAGCATACTCGAAATTTCCTTCTTATGACTCGACGCTCCTCGATCTTGGGTCCGCTTTTAATCACTATCTATCACTCGGTACTGCATGTTGGTAAACAATCGCCTAAGCATTTTCATGCTTAGTGGTTTTCTATAAAATTCATTCCTCGATTTCAGCAAATCAAATCATGCAATTTAATAGTGAACTTTCAAATATTTTGGATGATAATATAAATACAATACATATACTTTGTTATATATATATATATATATATATATATATATATATATATATATATATATATATATATATATATATATATATATATATATATATATATATATATATATATATATATATATATATATATATATATATATATACAATCAATTATAGTTCATTGATCGTAAAATACACTTTCATATTCAATATTTCACAATCTCAAATCAATTCAAATATGCTCACAAATTGATTCGATTACGCAATTCAATTGATTCGAAAATCAATTCCAGATTTATGTCAATCGAATTGATTATGCCAAACAATTTAGTTATGCCAAACAATTCAGTTATGCCAATCAATTCAGTTATGCCCTCAATTCGATTTATGCCCTTAGCGAATTTGTAACTTTATGTCTTCGATATATACAGGATATGGGAATCATGACACGGTCCCCATTTGGTGCGAGGCCGGTATCAAATGGTTTTTATAACCTGATGCGGTCTGTTGGGCTCAACGACTAGTTATAAACAATCAAATGATGAACACTACCGTCGGTCCAGTAGGAGTCTTTGATCGGAGTGACACATCAAATACAATAGTTCGCAGTACTGCTATTTGACCCCTATTGGTATACCAATCTATCCTTAATACGAACTAAATGGTTAAGATTCTATTAAGGGCGTTCAAATCCTTTATAGAAAAATATAGTACAATATGTACATTTGTAAAATATTTCACTTTCAATAGTCATACCATTTTCATGGCAGTATTTGTCAATTTCTTCAAATCATTTGGCTCATTTAAATATGCTTTTCATATGCATTTCACAATAAACATTTGAATCTTGGAAACTTGAGAATAGGAAATATAGAACAAACATGCAAAAACTTGAACTGAGGAATAGAAGTTGGTAGAACAAACCCAAAAATCTTTGTACTTTGATTCCAATCCTTGGAATCTCAATCTTAATTTGGATTTTCCTCCTCGTCAGTCCCTATTCCAAAACCATTAAAGAACAATATTATTCGTGTGTACTAGTATTTTTGGTTAGGATTGATTTCGGGTTTAATGCTTGGTTTAATTTCAATAAGCTATATATGGTAGTTCTTGTTTCAATGGGCTTTCCATAGAGTCCAAGAACACCGAAACGGAGTTAGGACGAAGGAGTTATGACCTCGAGTTGGGGTCATGCGTAGTCACACCCGGCCGGTAGTGTGAGCTGACCTGACCTGACCTCGGTAAACTCGGTTTGAAACCTAGTTCTAACATATTCTATCCTCCTCATGCATATTAATGTATTCTTGACTCAATGAACTTTCATGAGTCAGAAATTTTGAAACAGATTGGCGGGACAGAAGGAAGTGGAGCCTTCAGAGTTGGGGTCATCGTAGTCACCTGACCGAGCCTGTTGGCCCGGTGACCTGACCTGGGTAACTAGTCTGACACCTCAGTCTGACATCATTCTATTCTCGTGGAGCATATGGATGAATTCTTAAGCTCGATTATCTTTTATAGAGTCGAGAACAACCGAATCGGAGTTCGGACGAAGAAGTTATGACCTTCCAAAGTTGGAGGTCATACGTAGTCAAATCGACTGGTGACACGGCCGGGTGAGGCCCGAGCTCTACGGGACGAGGTATCTTGACTGAGGATGGTGCGCACGACCTCTGTTGCATGGTCTGTTGACCTCTGCTTTGCATAGTCCTATTGACCTCTGGCTGCATGACCTCTATTCTTGACCTCTGCCCATTTGACTATTCGGAGTAAAGACCCATGCTTGATCTACGAGGATCGAATTGAAATTCAAAGAAGCCTAACATCAAGTTCATTGATGAGAGCTAAAAATTTACTTGAAGGACTCACTTCCAAATTCCATTCACTTCGACCCAAAAATCAGCTCCTAAAAGTCCGAATTTAATGCACACTACCCGATGTGGCGACTTCCCATGGTTTAAATACAACCCGGACATTCCCACACAGGCAAGATAACCACCATAACCCTTAGGGTAGAAAATAACCAAAGTAGGAAGACCTACCTCTTGGAGTTTGTCAAAACTCCCCGATTACGGTCTCTACTTGCAGCTCTTGTCACGAGGAAGGACTTTCCCTCTTGCTTCAGAACCCTATAATTACATTACGTTAGAAATCTAGAGAGAAGTGAGAGCTTCTCACTCTAAAATATCTCTTCTTTTCTCTGCTTTCCTTTTCTTATGGATCACCCTTAATAGTACTTTAAAAATGAGGAAACTTCCTCCCTCTTTCCTCATGCCACATGCCCATTCCTTGATTTTTTTTTATTTCTTTTTGTATTTAGGTCCTCTATTTCTCTATTATTCTTCATTTAAGTCTCCTATTATTTTCCTTTTACTCATTTATTTCTCCTAATTTCACTTAGACATATAAACTTACTTACAATTGACCCTTAGGTCCCCATTTTAAAATTTCCATATTTTCTCTTTTTCACTTGGGTTTATTTCCGGATTCAATAATCATTTAATCAATATTCATCTAGCAATTCCCAGAAAAATACAAGTTGGCCCCAATTATACCGGAATATATAATAATTTTTTATTATAAAATTCTAGGGTATTTTGAGGCGTTACATCTCTCCTGCTTAATAAAATTTCGTCCTCGAAATTACCTTAGGTAAAGCAGATTGGGATCTTTTGCTTTGCCGCATCGTTCTTCACTTTCAGTGGCTAGCCAGTCTTGTGGTTTCTCCACATCACTTTGACTAACGGAATCTTCTTATTCCATAATTTTTTCCCTTCACGAGCCCAGGAAATCTCTCACGAAATAGCTACATACGTCAAAATCACGGCCTCATTTCAAGGTATATAGAGGAGACTACATGTAACCAGTCTGTCGGTACCTCGTAGCATGGACACATGAAACACATCATGGATCTTCTCCAGTCGGAGGTAATGTCTGTATGCTCACTTGGACCCACTTTTCAATGATCACTTCATAGGGGCCAATAAATCTAGGGCTCAAGCTTGCCCTTTTTCCCCAAATCATCACCTTCTTCCAAGGCGTGCCAAAAACACTTTTCGTGATCTCTGTAGAATATCTTTTCTTTTTCATGTCGACATATGATTTATACATCGGTGGCCTTCCAATCTTTCTCTAATCATTTTCACTTTTCTTGATCTCGTATCAGAGTCGGGGCCAATAACTTTGCTAACAATTCAGGTCAACACAACGATTGTTCTACATTTTCTCCATATAAAGCCTCATAAGAGCCATTCCGATGCGATTTGGAAACTGTTGTTAATACCTGAATTCAACCCCTAAAACAGTAATGTCGATCCCAACTACCCCTCAAGGTCGATCACACAACTCCTTAACATATCTTCCAGAATCTGGATCACTCTCTCAGATTGTCCATCCGTTTATGGGTGGAACGTTGTACTGAAATTCAGTCGAGTGCCCAAGGCCTCTTGCATTTTTCCCCAAAATCTCGAAGTAAACCTCGGATCTCGGTCTGAAATAATGGATATAGGAATCCCATGTAACCGAACTATTTCCTTGATATATAGCTCACGCTAGCTTGTCAAGTGATAGTCGGTTCATGGTAGGAAATGAAATGACTTGGTCAATCGGTCTACACATTGGCCCCAGAAGATGTGCCTTCTCACATCAATGGTAACCCAAACCCTGAAATCCATGGTGATTGGGTCACATTTACCCACTCACGGTATTACGATAGGCTACAATAATCGAAGGAACTTGATGCTCTGCCTTTACTCTTTGACACACCGTACTTGGTTACAAATTCCGACACATCTCTTTTCATTAGGACCACCGGTGACATTTTAAATCTCGATACATCTTTGTGCGACCAGGGATGGATAGCGAGTCCCTTGTAATGCCTCATCAAGTATGGATTTCCTCAAATCCATTGGGTCGAATTTTCAAACCCGATCCTTATAATACAAAACTCCATTTTCGTTCACTGTGAACTCAATTTCTTTACCATTTCCAATCTAATTTATTATGGCAGCAATTTTCTCATCTTTCCTTTGTGCCTCTAGCACTTGATTCAACAAACTCGGTCTCGCTATCAATTCTGCCACTACAGTACCATCGTCTAATAAGCGACAAATAAAATTCAATGCCTTAAGCGTTTCATATTGGCTCTACTCAAGCGTGGCCACTCGTTGGCCTTTCCCGGAGTGATAATCAATCACGCGTGCTAATCTTTTATCGAGTTCCATCCATCTCGTTGTCTCAAGTTAAGCTCAAACTACAATATGAGGGCAAATACTTAAGACTCTTATGATACGATGTAGATGGAACACTTCTCTCCATACAAATAATGTCTCCAAAATTTCGATTGCAAATACAATTGCGGCCAATTCAAATCGTGTGTGGGGTAGTTCTTTTCATGCGACTTCAACTGTACATCTTGAAGCATAGGCTACCACTTTACCCTCTTGCATTAGGACACATCCAAGTGCATTTAGCAACGCATCACTAAAAATCACATATTCTCTACCATAGGTCGGTTGAGTAAGAACGGGCCTCGGTTAAGAATGCTTTCAACTTAACAAAACTTCTTTAACATTTTTCACTCCATTCATACTTTTCATTTTTAAATTTTGTCGTCATCGGGGTTGCGGAGTCATGAAAACCCTTGCCAGATCTTTTTGTAGTATCACCGCGAATTAGAAACTACGCATAAATAACACTTCTTGGTGGCTTCCATTCAACAACCACTTCTATTTTCTTTGGATCTGCTGGATTCCTTCTTTCGATCTGATGTGCCCCGAGAAGGACACTTCATTCATCAAAACTCACACTTGCTTTCGGTTCGCCCTATTGCTCTTTTCTCAAAGTCTCTAACACTACTCTAAGTGTGTGTCATGACTTTCCCTATCTTTTGAATACACAAGAATATCATCTATGAACCTTCCCAGACAAGGCAGTCACATACGGTGGAGAAGCACGATTCATTAAGGTCCATGAAGCGCTAGGCATTTGTCGATCAAGCGGCATTACGAGGAACTCATAATGTCATATCGCGTCCCTAGCGAGTCTTAGCACACATCGGCATCTTTAATTCTCAAGCTAGTGATACCTGGATCGCAAGTCAATCTTCGAAAAGATAACTTGCACCTTTTAGTGGTCAAGCAATCATCGGTGCAGGTAGGATACTTATTCTTTACTATTAACTTGTTAGGTTATGCGTAATCAATACATAGCCAAAGTGTACCATCTTTCTTTTTAATAAAAGCAGGAGCTCCCATGGTGATACCGCGGTCGAATAAACCCTTTTCTAGTAGTTCTTGCAATTGCAATTTCAATTCTTTTAGCTCTGGTAGGAGCCGTGCATGCAGTGTTATGGATGTGGGGTGGCACAGCTTTGTTACAACGTCAATAGCAGGTCAATCTCTACTATGGGGCAATCACGGTAACTCTTAGGAAACAGTCAGAAAGTTGCTAACAGTAGGGATATTGGATACACTAGGCCTTGCCTTTACCGTATCAATTACATAAGCCAAGTAGGCTTCACATCCTTTCCGCACCATTGTTCTGGCGGTGGCGGATATCTGATAGATAGGTGATTTAACCTCTCATAGATGAAAGTTACTTCATCTTCATTCGATTGTTCTTAAGGTTACTCTTTTCATTCCACAATTGACTATTGTGATGTCGGGACAACTACGTTCATCCCAATATGCATCGAGCTCCACTGAATGATAACTCAAATCAAAGTGCCACAAAAATTCACATACTCTCATATTTTGATGGGACCAATCTCTGCCACACTGCATTTCACAATAACACTATGGCGAGGCGGGTTGATCACCAAGATGTCATATTTGGTTTCACTCCTCGGCAATTTACTCAAGTTGGGTATGTCGGTGCAAGTATATGAGTGGGTTGACCCGGGGTCAATCAATGCATGTAATAGTATCCCAAGATTTGGAAGTGCAGGCTATCACGCTGCAGGCATTGACCCCTCTCTTCCACTTGCTTTCATTATATGCTCTGGCTGGAGCACGACCATCTTGCCCTACCAAAGTTTGTGTCCCTTGTCTCGGAACCTTTCGGTGATGCAACACTCTTGTTGCCTTTTATTACCACTAAGTTTACATGCCCGATGCAGTCTTTAGTAATGAACAGGCTCTGGAGCAATCCTCTTGTCTATGCTCTTTGGATCACAAATCAAACAAGCACTGTAAGTCTCCCAACATTCCTTTATGATTTCTCCACAGTGGGGTAATGCGAACAATCATCCTCTAAGAGGACCTCTGGTGTACTCCATATTTGTGGTGCTGGTAGAGTAGTATTCCTCTGGGTAACTTTGAGTACTGTTGGTGATTGGAACCACTGTGGTCCCCTAAATTTCTTCTTGTTGTTGTTGTATTTGGATTATTTGGGATTTTCTTTCTGTCTTTTATCTTTTCTCTCTCTTTCCTCTTTCTTTACTCTTTCCACATTCAATGCACATGTCACAATTTTAGAAATCCTCATGGAAGTAACTGTGACATGGGCTCGAATATGGTCGTTAAAATGTCTTCCAACTCTGGCACTTTTCTTCCTCCTCCCTGTATGTTGAAGCATGCTTGCTCAGCAGTGTGAATTCTCTTTTTTTTGATATTCGATCACACTCATCTGTCTTTGCTTGAGATTATGAAACTCCCGTCTCATGTTTCTCATATAAATGCGACCCACATAGTGCTTCAGAACTCATGCATCTAGAAGAACTCCACATCAACTCTCTCGATGGTGCGATCCACAGTCACGGAAACCCACCAGGTAAGCCTCATCTGTAGTAATGAGGGTCGCACATTCAACTTCTGCAATTTGTGTACATTTGCACAAGCATTAACTCGGTCTCAGGCCAATTTTACTATGGGGAAACAAATCTCTCTTCTTTCCATAAAATACGGGGTTGGTACCTTTGTCATTCTCTCAATGGTACGAAGCTTTGGAGTACAATTTTGTTTAGTTACCGGATCTTTGCAATGCTGAACTAGGCTCTTTGGAGGATTACCCATAGTACCTCTGCCACTTGTTACAGTTTATTTATTCGATGGTGGGGCATGGGATGCTTGCCCACGCTTCACACTAAGCGGAATTTGTTTGGGTGAGTCCACAGTCGTCCTTGACTCTAAAGGGGAGCAGACCGTCCATGCTTATCCTATTAAGACCCGGCAAGATCCAGCGTCGAGTCGTGTATCTTTATATGCAATGAAATGCATGTTGCACTGTTCAAAATCATTTCTGAACAATTTCAAAATCATTTTGTAGAGCGCTCTTCTCAGTAGTACAGTAAGTTGTAGGACCCCTTTCGACCCGACCCGTTTGGCGGATCGAGCCAGAGTAGGGATGCCACTAAAATCCCGCTCAATCACTCAAATCATGTATCGTTCTGAAAGCTTGATTTCAAAATTGAGCAACCCCTTAAACATTTACATTTAACAGCATACATTTACAATGAAGGCATCCAAGCCTTTTCAAAATGATTTACAAAAATAGATGTTCGAGTTCAAATTGTTTTAAATAGCAATATCCCAGAAAACATGAAATGAATGCACATGTCGGAGCATACTCGAAATTTCCTTCTTTATGACTTGACGCTCCTGATCTTGGGTGGCCTTTGATCTTTCTCCATCACTCTGATACTGCGCATTGAAGTAAACAATACGCTAAGCATTTCATGCTTAGTGGTTCCTATACAAATCCATTCATCGAGTTTCAGCTTAAATCAAATCAGCCACAGTTTAATAATTCAGAACTTTCAAATCTTTTGGATGACCAATATAAATACAAAACATATACTTTGTTATATATATATATACAATCAGTTATAGTTCATTGATCATCCCAAAAATACACTTTCATATTCAATATTTCACAATCTCAAATCAATTCAAATATGCTCACAAATTTAGTTCAGTTCTACAATTCAATTCGATTCACGAAAAATCGGTGATTATGTCGATCAATTCGATTGGCCGCGTGTTCCAGTTCTGCCCTCAATTCAGTTATGCCCTTACTTGTAGGAATTTAACCTATTATGCCAGATATACGAGGATAGAGTCAGAAGCACGGTCCGTGAAATTTGTAAGCGATGTAAATAGTTTTATAACCTGATGCAGTCGTTGGGCTGCTGATTGGTTATAAACAATAAAATAATGAATGCGATACGAGTCCGTGGTCTTGATCAGATGACCGCGTCAAATACAATAGTTCGCGATGCGCTATTTGACCCTATTGGTATACCAATCTATCATATCTGAAGACTAAATGGTTAACATTCTATCAAGTTTCAAATCGCTATAGCTTTTTGTAAATATTTCACTTTCAATAGTCATGCCATTTCATATGCAAACATTTACAATCAATTTCTTGAATCATTTAAAACAATTCAATATGCTTTTCATATGCATTTATAATAAACATTTCAAATCTTGGCAGGAATAGGAGAAGATAGAACAAACATGCAAAAACTTGGGCTTGAGAATAGAAATTAAGGTAGAACAGAGCCCAAAGTCTTTGCACTTTGATTCGATCCTTGGAATCCTCCAATCTTAGTTTGGCTTTTCCTCCTCATGGGGTCCTCACTTCCAACCATTAAAGAACAATACTATTAAATTTGTACTAGTAGTTTTGGACATGATTGGTGCAGGGTTAATATGAGTTCCAACTTCAGCAAGCTATACGCCAGATGGATTTGCCGACCTGGGCTTTCCATGGGTCAGACATGAAAACGGAGTTCGGACGAGAAGGAGTTATGACCTTCGAGAGTTAGGTCATGTGTGAGTCACACCCGACCGAATAATACAAAGTTGACCTGACCTGACCTCGATAAACTCGGTTTGATACCTTGGTATGACATATTCTGGCATCTCCTCAGGCATATGAATGTATTCTTAGTAGGCTCAATGGGCTTTCCATAGAGTCCGAGGCACGAAACGGAGTTCGGGCGAAGAAGTTATGACCTTCAAGTTGGAGGTCATCATTGAAAATCACCCAGCCGAAGCTATTTGGCGAGCTGACGTGAGCCTCGATAAACTCGGTCCCTGACACCTCGGTCTGACATATTCTATCTCTCCTCAGGCATATGGATGAATTCTTAGTGGCTTTCCATAGAGTCCAAGAACACCCGAATCGGAGTTCGGACGAAGAAGTTATGACCTTCGAAGTTGCAGTCATACGTAATTAAGTCGACAGGCAGCTGAAGCTGGACATTTGAGCTCCTACGGGACTGAGGGCCTCTTGACCTCTGGGATGAGGTCTGGCTGAGCCTCCTGGCCCACTGTTTCCATGGTGACCTCTCGCCCATTTGACTATTCAGAGTAAAAAGACCATAACTCAGTCTACAGGGGTCAATTAAATTCAATAGCCTAACATCAAGTTATTGATGAGGCTACAATTTACTTGAAGGACTCACTTCCAAATTCCATTCACTTCATACCCAAAAATCAGCTCTAAAGTCCGGCTAATGCGCACTACCACAATGTGGCAGCTTCCCATGGTTTAAAATACAACCAGACATTCCCTTAAGGCAAGATAACCACCACATAACCCTTAGGGTAGAAAATAACCAAAGTAGGAGAAGACCTACCTCTTGGAGGTTGTCAAAACTCCCGATTAGGTCTCTACTTGCGGCTCTTGTCACGAGGAAGGACCTCTTGTTCACGGAGACCTATGAGTGATCAGTTGAAGAATCAGAAGTAGAGCTTCTCACTCTAAAATATCTCTTCTTTTCTCTGTTTTCCTTTTCTTATGGATCACCCTTAATCATACTTTAAAAAAGGAGAAACTTCCTCCCTCTTTCCTATGCCACATGCCCCATTCCTTGATTTTTATTTCTTTTATTTAGGTCCCTCTATTTCTCTATTATTCTTGTTTAAGTCTCCTTATTTTTCCTTTACTCATTTATTTCTCTAATTTCACTTGAACATATAAACACTTTACAATTGACCCTTAGGTCCCCATTTTAAAATTTCCATATTTTCTTTTCACTTGGGTTTATTTGCAGTTCAATAATCATTTTAATCAATATTTAATCAACAGTTTGAAAAATACCCAGTTGGCCCAATCTGCGGAATATATAATAATTTTTTATTATAAAAATTACAGGGTATTTTGGGAAGCGTTACAGTACCGGTACGGAGGATTGATGAAACATTTGATGATTTGAGAGGAAGCAAGTCTACTCAGATAGACCGCCTTTGGTTACCATCAGTGAGGAGTTAGAGAGGCAGATATCCTAAGGCGGCGTTCGAGACACAGTCTGAGCACTTTGATTGGTGGTACCCTTTGGATTGGCGAATACGCCATATCGGCATTCACATGGATCTCATGCATAGGGTGTTCCTGACCCTATGCAGATCGATTTGTCATAGTCTTTGTGGATGACATTCGATCTACTCTCTGAATCGAGGAAGCATGAGTATCATTTGAGTTGTTACGCAGCGGTGAAGGCCAGTCGGTTATGCGCCAAGTTCGATAGTGCGAATTTTTGCTTGGCGAGGTGGTGAATTTTTAGGCGCATGGTGTCGAGCAGGAGAGTGTCAATGGACCTGAAAGATTAATTTGTGATGAGTTAGGAAGACGAGAAGTTAGTCTTTGAGATACTCAGTTTCTTGGGATTGGCTGGGTATTATAGGAGGTTCATCAAGGACTTCTCCCGACTAACGACACCTATGAAAAAACTGACCCGGAAGGAGGTCAAGTTTGAGTGGAATGACCTGTGCGAGAAGGCATTTCAGGAGTTGAAGAGGAGGTTTACTTAAATCTCCATTCACGATGTAGTCGGAGAGAGGACGGGTACCACCGGTGTATTGTGATGCCTCAAGAGATGGACTGGGATGCGTTTTGATGATCAGGGAGAGTAGTGGCTACGTTTACGGATAACTAAGAATCATGGCGGAAATTACCCTAGCACGACATGGAGTTAGCTGATCGTAGTCTTAGCCTTGAAGAATTGGTGCCACTATTTGTATGTGGCGATTTGAGATGTACTTTCGAACGCAGTAGTATATCTTCGCGCGGGCGGGACCTGATATGAGCGACACGGATGGATGGAGTTCAGAGGATTGCGCGGCTTCACTTTGCATTACATGCGGCGAGGCAAATGTGGTGGCTGATGCACTCGGTTGGAAGTCACAGGGAGCACTAGCTGTTATGGCTTCCGGGAGTGCGGATGCTCGGGCGTAGGGCGGTTAGACTACGGTATAGCGAGCGAGGCTCCGAGTGCGTTGGGGAGTCTAAATGCAGCTGCAGATCCCTCTTGAGTAGAGTTTCCAAAAGGCTTTGGGGACACGGCCGACCATGGTCTGACCTTTCACGAGGGCGGACGGATGGTCGGTCAAGAGGATCCTCACCAGTGTTAGAGGACATCTTTGCGAACATGCGTCTGGATCGTAAGGGTAATTTGGGAAGAACACTTGCCGCAGTGGAATTACAACAACGGATACCCGAGGCGGTATATAGATGGCACCCTATGAGTCGTTATATGGGAAGCCATGCATATCAGGTAGTTGGACCGAGGTGGAGAAGGCTGCATCACTGGTCCCCGATCGATTAAGACACCTCG
The DNA here is from genome assembly GCA_016808115.1 of Tetrastigma voinierianum. Classification (NCBI taxonomy): domain Eukaryota; kingdom Viridiplantae; phylum Streptophyta; class Magnoliopsida; order Vitales; family Vitaceae; genus Tetrastigma; species Tetrastigma voinierianum. The sequence continues at coordinate 25,576 of JAEQBH010001920.1, read as the reverse complement.
GGGAGTGAGCTTGATCACGGCGGCGTAATCTTCTCACGGCTCAAAGCCGATAAAAGAGTTACGCTAACATACGACGTCGACCCCTAGAGTTTGAGGTTGGAGATCACGTCAGCTGTAAGGTGATGCCTAAGAAGAGTGGTGGTGTTGAGTTTGGAAGCAAGGGAAGTTGTCTCAGGGTTTATTGGGCCACTTGAGATACTCGAGAGGTGAAACTCTTGTAGCGTGCGGTTAAGCTTTCTTTGCCTACCATGTCGGTGTCCTGGGGTATTCCATGTCTCCATGCTTTCGGAGTACGCGGATCCAACTCATGTAATGGATTTAAAGGGAGATTGATGTTGACACGATGGGACCTTCGAGGAGGGACGGTGTGCATCTCAGATGGCGGGGATCAGGTTTTGCGACGCAAGACCGTGAGGCTAGTGAGGGTGTTGTGGTAGCACCGTGGAGTGGAGGAGGCAACGTGGGAGCACGAGGACACAATGAGGGCTGCCTATCCCTTGTTGTTTAGGAATGAAGGTACGTGGTTTAATCGTTTAATAATTAATGACTAGTTTACATGCATGACATGTGCATTTACATATGTGTGAGTTGATAATGATTGCGTGCAAATTTCGGGGGCGAAATTCTTTTAGAGAATGTAGACCCCGAGAAAATTCTAATTTTCTAAAATGATAGAATAGTATTTAGTCAAAAATGCATTTTTCTGAATCTCGGATAGCGAAGCGGACTTCACCATTGGAATCGTCTCGCGAAATCATTCTGCGATACGAATTTGATGCAGGTCCCCGAACCTTGTTCGAATTTCACGTTTTCAAGGCTGCCGGGAGTGGTGCGGAACTTACTTGGCACTTGTGAGTGGCTCAGCGAGAGGTGCCGGGTGTGCATGTGCGAGAATGTATCGAGCTTATGAGCTCAGAATGGGACCCATAGGGACATGTGGCAACATGTGATTGGGAATCCGCTGGTAGATGGATAAGTGGATATGAGTGCTTAAGAAATGGCCAATTAAATTGGACATGTGTGTGGCAGAGAGGACATCTCGTTTGACCCTATCTTCCATCTGACCCCGGTTTGGGAGGGAAAAGAGAGAAAGAGAGAGAGAAAGAGGGAGGAGAGAAAGGAAGAGAGAGTTTCCTAGAGAAACCCACCTTCTCTCTAGATTTCCCGGTGATCCGTCCGTCAAATTCCAACGAGGCAAGAGGCAAAGTTGATCCCTACTGCAAGAGCTACACGTGGGTACAGATATTGGGGAGTTTCGACAAACTCCAAGATGTAGGGGTTTTCTCCTACTTGATTTATTCTTTGGCTAAGAGTCATTTTAATGGTTAGGGATGTTCGGGGGCCTGAGTAGTCGTTCATTCGGTTCAAACTTGGGTAGTGGAGAAATCCTATAGTGGTTTTAGACGATCCGGCGCCGTGGAGGCATGGAGATTGCTTGTATGTTGATATGTTATTGCTTTGTTTGAATAACATGTTGTGTTGTTAATTCTGTGATTCTTTGGGCGGAGTTCAGATCAGAGTACATAGTTATTATTAATCAGTGACTAATTTTTTGATGTTATTACTATGAATGAATAACATGTTGTTTTGTGTATGATTTTAGATTAATATGTTCATCGTGATATATTAACATGAATTATAATTAGAAATGGCATATAGCATTTCATATGTCTTTAGGGTAACCCTAGAGCGGTAGAGTATGAGTACATGACATGAAAAACATGGTTGTCAAATGAATTTGATGGGAAGATTTTCCGAAGAATTGCCTTGGAGAGTTGTCCAACAGTTCATCTCGGAGGATGACCCATGACTGTTTCGAAGAGTTATCGAGCAATTCACCTCGGAGGGTTGTCTAATATAATTTTATCGAAAAATTGGTATTGTGTTTTCGGGGGCAAAACGCATTTTTGAAGAACGGTGTAGTTTCATACATGGCATAAGCATGTGTGAGGGAGTCGGTGAGGACTCGAGACATGAGATTGGGCATATAGACATTCGAGTAGAAATCATGAATTTACTTGAATGTGTGTGTTTTCCATAATATGAGTACTTAGGTGGGGAGTAACCCATGTAGGAAAATATCACTCTCTTGGGCATTGCTCTGCCTCATGCGGATCCCCCTTTCAGGTACAGGGAGTATTCAGGCAGACGGTGCTCCTTAGAGGTCGGGATGGATTATGAAGCGGGTCGGACTGTGGCCTTGATTCATGTTTTGTGTATATATTAGCACGAACTAGTTTTAATATATGTTTTATAATAAGAGTGATGTAATACTTTCGCGATTTTACTTAGAAATGTGGTTTTTCCATGATGCATGGTGGGAAGGTGGATGATGAGACCTCATGGGACATTTACCTCCTCTTGGATTGCGATGAACCTCATTTTGTGGCATTGAGACTCAATGACTATATGTGATCTGGGTTGGCGGGTTGTCAAGCAGGTTGAGTTAGGGCGTCACATCTCATGTATCATTTTAACAAATAATGTGACTTCTGATCTATAACCAATTTTTAATTGAATGTGAATATTCTATATTGTTGTGTCGAACTAACATGAATTTCAATTGATAAGGCTCTCGATTCGCCTCCCAGATATACATTTTTATCGACTTTGGCGATTTACTTATTTATATATGTCTTGCACTCTTTTCATCACATTCTTGCTTATCTTCGATATTCATTAGTTGATTAGTTAAAAGTCATATTTTCTTTAGTTTGTTTAGCATAGACCCAACTTTAGGGGCTTAGAGGGGTGCTACGCTTCTATCGTACATTCCCGATAAGTAACCTGACCCCCCGGACCTAGGCTCGGTTTTTCCCAGACCCGCATTTTCTTATCAAGAGTCATATTTAGGGTTTTTCTTTCTTATTTTGTTTTCCCTTTTAAAATAAAACAAAAATAAGTGGCGACTCAAAACCGTTTTCTAAAAATGGTTTTTCAAAATACGAAATGATTCTCGCCTTTTTAGTGGAAAACATGTAATAGCAAAAAATGTGATGTCCACAATAACATATTTATAAAATATTAATGTCATACTATCACTTAACATTAATGTAACATAGTTATCGCTTAATGTAACACAATTATTCTAAATGTAATAGTCATATCTTTCACTCTCCTAAGTGTAAATACATGGGGCAAATCAACACATTAAGAGCGAGTTTTGCTTTAAAGAGAGTTACTGTTCAAGTGCATTATTTATTAATTTGGTACAGATAATTTTTACATTTCATATCAGTTGAGTTTTCTTCTTTTTTATTTGTCAATAATGCATCTTAACATGAATTACCTTCTTACAATGGTCACAAGCAACTTATAGTTTGCAATAAATGAATTTTCATTGGGTATTAATTAATGAATGGACCAAGCACAAGGAGAGATGGATTGAATTGAATTTGTTTATCATGAATTTAAAAGGATCCAATCCGAGTATGATACAACATTTCCACATTTTACACATGTTGATTGGGATGACGATGGGACCAATTTGGATAGGGTTTAGATTCTCTGTCTCCATATCATCTCATTTTATTATTCTATCTCCATCCTCATTGGATTTTGGTGCAAATCACATTACATCCATAAGAGGATCGGGTATTCGTACCCTACCCAAATACCCTATTACAATTTGTGAACTAAATTGTTTTAGAAAATCATCAATATTAAAAATAATTTATTGTATAATAGTAATAAAAATTATTATGATGTGATTTATGAATAAATTGTTTTATACTTACTGTTTTTACCTTTAGACTTTTAATATATAAATAAATATATTATATATTTAATTAGTATTCACAGTCCTTATCCATGAGATAGAAAATCATGATCTTGATTAACCAAATATTTAATTAGTTCTAAAATGTTTATAGAAATCGTTATGAGGGGACCATACATGCTGTGTGTGGAGTGGAGAAAAAAGTTATGTCAGAATAACAAACTCATTTTCTCTTTCTCATCTCCCTTCCTTTCTCTCTCTATATCTATGCCCTTGCCTCCCTTTTTTTTTTCTTGTAGAAACGACTGAAACAAGGAGAAGACACTCCCAAAACATTCTCAAAACATTCAAGTTATGACAAATAATTTACAAAGTATATGATATTATCTTAGTTTTATTTCCAGATTTCAAGTATTCTCATATTCTCATATTTAATTTTGAAATAAATCCAAGATAAAATCGGACATATTCAAAATAATTCGAGATAAACTTGAAGACTTTCTAAACATTCCCAAGAATATTTGTTTTAATGAATTACCAAATACCTTTCACTAAAAATACTTATTTGCCCTTTGAAAAAATACGGGCATCCGGTATATCAGTAAAGTTTAGATGAAGAAAAATAAATAAAAAATAAAATTATAAATATTGCCCATATCTCAAAAAAATAAGTGAGTATGCAACTTTTATATAAATCAACAATTCTTTTCAACGTCCCACAAGCTCTTTTAAAGTCATGGAAAGAGTTGCTAATTTAAATATATTCTATTCTATTTTTAGAATCAAATCTAATTTGAAAACAATCACAAGAAAAAATTTATAAAGATATTCAAAGAATTCGTTCTATAATCCATTAGAAATATAAAGATAAATATAATTTTTTAAAACTTATAAAAATATCTTTGGAGAATTAAAAATATAGTAGAAATCAAATTAATAGATAAATATTTTCTTTATTGGATAGCCATCGTAAAAGTTTTGCCACCGCAAATAAATATTTACCCAAAAGTTAATATCTCCAAAGAATTTGAATTTATATTTTTAGGAATTTTAAAAGAATCGAATTCGCTATTATTATTGAAATTAAATGTATTCTATTTATTTATGTCAAATTCTTATCTTAAGCCAAAATTTTAGTTTTATTTCCTATTTAAATCAAATATTGGATTGTTATTCTATTTTCTTAATAAGATTGTATACAAAAGCTTTAATTCAAAACAAACAAACACATAATTCATACTCTCCGTTGTTCCTCACAAGAAAAACTACAGAACTATTTCTATTAATCCATATCCCTTATAATTCTTGGAGAAAGAAAAATTGGAAAATAACAAATATAATTCTTTAAAATGCATGATCGAGATATTCACTGTATGTGAGGTTTTTCAGTTTCTGATTATATTCTTTGACATGTTTCTTAACTTACTACATATTTTAAATTTTTATCAAACACAAAAATTAAAATATTTTATTTTAATAAATATTAAAATGAATGAGTACTTTAAATACTCAAACTAAATTTCAGTTTTCTGCAAGTTCTGATGAAGGTTAAATTTTGAAACTTTCCATTTAATTTAATTTTGGTGCAAAAATATAAATTTTAAATTTTTTAGTTCATTCAATTTAATACCAACTTTGAATCATTGAATTTTCACTTTTATTTCAATATAAATTAACTTAATAAATCTAAAATCTAACAATTTCTTTCATTTTTTAAGATTGTGAACTCTCAACTTATCGATTTATTAAATAAATCGATATCTCTCAAATTTAAAATTTACTTTTAGTTTAAAATTACTTTAGGACTATCTCTATCCCAAATTAGCGTAAATAATAGTAAAAGATGAGGCTGAAACAAAATATTAGTATAGAGAAAACATAATCAATAATTAGATCCAACGAAGTACAGAACGAGAATTACTTACATTTGAACAAGGTAAAGATATAGAAATGCTTCTATCTTTATGTCAAAGACATAAGATGTCTATCTTTAGATTTTAAAAAATAGATGGAGTTAATTTTGATTCCTGATCCCATGACATCGTAGCATTTGCCATCATAATTACTTAGAAACAGTGATCTTTCTCCTATGTTCTGTGTCTCCACCCATTCGTTAATGGAACGATCGAATCTAAAAACTCCAAAATCCATAACCTCATCGCAATAATGATATTGGTTTGAAAAAATCTCTTGAACTAATAACAATTCTTTGTGAGAATCTATGAGATAAGCTGAAGTACAGGTCATTATTCTTGGTGGACTTGGCCGTGGCAGTGGTTTTTTTGCCAATCTCTTAAACCGAATTCTGGAATCTTCTAAATCACCAACTACTGTAATTAAACTCTCTCCTAATAATATAACATATCTTGTTTTCAAATTTGCTGTATCTAATATAGTATTGTCATGCATCCAGTCATCCTCAAATTGTATTTCTTTCTTAACATATTCATGATCACCAAAGTTGACAAGACATCAAAGAAATCATTATTCATAAACCATATATGACAATTAAATTACTTGGACTCTGCATAATCATAAAATTCATATTCAAATTCCTACCGAAGGAAGCTGAATTATCTCCGGTAAAACAAGGTCTAAAGAAAATAATCAAGGAACCATTATCTTCGATCACCAAACAACCATTAGTAGAGCAATGTATATCCTTGTACGCATAAGCTGGTATAATTCTGATATAGTATCGATCCTCCGGTATGCTAAAAGTTTGCCTTTACCCAAATCCTTCATGACAAAACATAAGCCAAAGTTAACATTTGTGACCGAGAAATAGGTGAAAATTGATATTTTTGACGTGCACATTCTCTTCCATGACTATTTCTTTATATGTGAATATGTGAAAGTTTCTTTCCACCTACAGATACGATTATAGTTATAATATATCATATCAAACAAAATATAACATTATGGGCAAAGATGTAAAATACCAACATAATTAAGAAGCAATACATTATAAACAATGATGTAAAAAAAACAAAATACTTTAATTTGAATTCTATTTCAACATAGAAAATAATTATTAATCCAAAATAATTTTCTTTATTTTTATGTTAAACATATCAACAAATTGATCTATGCTTGGTGTTAAACATATATTTCTACGATAAACAATAAAATAAATAAATAAACAAACAAACAAGTAAGCTTTAGAGGCAAAAATATTTTTCTTAAAATCACTCCAAAATAACTCATGCAAATATTTGTTTGAATAATTTTATAAATATTATTAGAATTATGAAATTGAATAAGATAAAGTGCTAGACAATACACAGGTATTATATTCCCAAACAAATCCATGTCTAATAGGCTTCCCTTGTGGTAATATATCCCTCTTGTTACAGTATAACCGTACAAAAATTAATATTGAATTAGTAGAAATCTCTTAAATAATGCTTTTAAGGCTTTAGGATATGTATTTGATTTAGTTTAGATGAAAAAAATTAAAATAATTATAAATATTGTTCTATCTCAAATAAGTTAGAAAATTTTTTCATTATTTAACTTAACAGATATTGTTTTCTTGTTACAAACGTTATCTCCATCGGAAATTTGCAAGAGCTTGAAAAATAACTAATATTCATGTTACTTTCCCAGAATTCTAGAATCAAATTTTTAATAGTACTTGTGTGAATAAACTAAATAATAAATATGCCGAAAAGAAAAAAAGAAAAAAAAAAGAGAAATACTCGTCTAAATAGAAGTCAAATTCTCAGCTTTACCTATTCCCTTGTAGTAGATGTCCGCTTAGAGTCTTATACCATCAACACTTCTTTCATGTCTATGATGTAAGAGTATCTCTATTTATATTTATAAAGCTCTTTTTATAGTCAAGAAAAAAGGAGTTCTACAATTCTAAAATATTCTATTTTTATTAGAATCAAATACTAATATGAAAACAATCACAATCAAAAACTTCTAAAAATATACAAAGAATTCGTTCAATAATCTATTAGAAATTTAAAGATAAATATGATTTTTAAAACTAATAAAAAATATAGTAGAAATCAAATTAATAGATAAAAAATACTCTCTTCTTAATTGGATATTAGCCACTATAAAAGTTTTGCTACCGCAAATAATTTCTTTTAAATACCGTAAATAATACTTACCCAAAATTTAATATGTCTAATTTGAATTTATATTTATGGGATTTTAAAAATAATCCAATGGCCAGCATGGGGACAAATTTGTAGGAAACAATACTGATATATATTGCAAAGCAAATAGGTGTCCAAAAAAAATAACGGAATTCACTATTATTATTGAAATTCAAAGTACTCTATTATTATCATATTTCCTTAATTATGTCAAAATATTTATGTTAACTTTTAAAATTTCAAAGGAGATAATTATTCTATATCCTTATTGGAGTCAAAATTTTAATTTCGTTTCCTATTTAAATCAAATATTAGATTGTAATTCTATTTTCTTAATTTTTTAATGGCTTCTATTTTCTTAATTATCATCCAAAATCTTTAACTTAACTTCCTAAATTTCAAACAAGGTAATTATTTTATTTCCTTATTTGAGTCAAATTCTTAATTTTATTTCCTATTTAAAGCACGATTCATTAAATTATTAATATTCATACCTCTAGTTAATATTTGTACTACCAACTTGGCATAAGTGAGATATTTTTCTTGGGCTTTGTAATCATAGTAAGACTAATTGACAAAAAGAAAAAGAATCGAGTATGACATTTTTGTTCTATTTTCTTTATTTTCAGTTATACAAATTTGCTATTGATTTTTGTTAAGGTTAGAGATCATTAAGCCTTATTAAAATCCATACTTGTTATTTGTTGGCAGTGGTTTCCGTCGTTTAAGTAGTAATTATGTTCGACTATTGTTGTTTCAACTTTATCATCGTCATAATTCTCAGAATTAAGAGATGAAAAAGAAAGAAGATGATAGTTAGCGTAGTCTCCCAGAAGAACTTTTAAATTTAATGTTGTCCCAGAGTATGTTTAGTGATTACCCTAGGGTTTAGGGTGACATGAACATCATGGCAACATGTCTCTCCCCGTTGGAACTTACACCGCATTACCCAAAGTACCAATCTCCATGTATTGTTACCTTGGACTACACGTCGGGCAATTGAATTTTTCAATCCAATGTACAATATCACCTACAGAACGACCTTCGAATTATCTCACATAACAGTTTTATTCTTAAGCCATGGTTGGTTTCTTATGGAGTTCAAAGAGATGGCCATCACGGTTTTTTTCTTGAATCCTTTACAATGGTTAGAGTGGAATTCGGAATATTCCATCAAATGTCACATTTGATAAGATATGTTTTACTTCCTCACCAACTTCCTCAGATTGTATGGTTATTGGATTTGACATTTGTTTAGGATATTTTAGAGTAGGCTTCATAAAACACAGGGAAGAGAATTGGACTATAGAAACTAACCCTCGTATCATCAAAAAGATTTGGTTACGTTTTTCATCTGTCAGATAGCAATCCTATCTTCGTACCAACGTTTGCCACGGAAGCTTCGAGATACACTTCGACAAAGTTTTATAGTTGAAAGTAATGAAGATATATTATCGGTGTATGTTCATCATGGCAGAGATTGATGTGTTTGCGTTTATAAACTTGATTTCTCTAAAATGGTATGGGAGAGAATAGAGGATTTGGGAAATTGAACGTTGTACATTAGCAATACTACATCGTTTTCTACAAACTCTACAATCGGAGAAATGGGTAACAAAATTTTCTTTCCGAAGTTCAATGGTAAAGATGGAGTTTTTTACTCTCTTGTTAGTAAGAGATACCATACTGATTCAACGTGTCTATTATTTATTCCAAGTTAGGATAATATCCAAGTTGAGATTGTGAGGATGGAAAGTAAAGAATCCTGTATTTGTTTGTTTTAACTTTTAACTAAAGTTTTTCTCTTTGATTTCTCTTTTTCCCCCTCTCATTGTGATATCTTTAATTTTAAATCACTTTCTCTTTCACTCATCATGCTTAACTCATGTTTTAGAATTCAACATTTAAAAAAGACAACATAAAAGGGGAGGGGTCTCAGGTTTAAGTATAGTGAGAACAATTAACTATATTGTAACTAATTAAGTGTTTAAATGTAAAAAAATCCCTTTTTCATTCATTGGTATGAATAATTTTTTTTTTTCAAAAACACAAAATAATGAAAACTTCTAAAAATATATATCAATCATGACCGACCATGTCAATTGGAATTCATATATAAAGCTCTAAAGCTCTTTTTAAAGTCATGGATTTTTTTTTTCTAATTCTAAAATATTATAATTTTTTATTAAAATCAAATATTAATCTGAAATTCAAACACAATAGAAAACTACAAAAATATTCCAAGGAATTCACGTTCAATAATGTATTTAGAAATTTAAAGATAAATATAATTTTAAACTTATAAGAAATACACTTGGAATTAAAATATATAGTAGAAATCAAAATTGCATAGATAAAAAATATTATCTTTGCTTAATTGGATATTAATGTGTCAAAGATTTTGCCTCCCTAAATAAATAGTTAAATACTTAACTAAAATTTAATATGTCCTAAGAATTTGAATTTATATTTTGGGATTTTAAAATAATTGAATTGCCAATAGGACTTAACTCAAGTGGTTAAAAGCATGATGACATAAACAAATGCTGTGATGTATTCTTCCAAGGTAAATAATTATCAAGAAAGAACCGAATTCACTGTATTATTATTGGAAATTCAAAGTATTCTATTATTATCCTATTTCCTTATTTATGTCAAAAATCTTTATCTTAACTTTTTTAAATTTCAAAAGCTGTCAATAAAGACTTATTAAATTTCAAAGGAGATAATTCTATATCCTTACATGAGTCAAATTTTAAATTTTGACTTTTCATTGAATCAAATATCCGATTGTTATTCTATTTTCTTAATTTTTTTGATAAGCTGCTTCTATTTTCTTAATTATGTCAAAATCTTTAACTACTTCTAATTTCAAAACCGAAGATAACTTCTTTTATTTTATGTTGAGTCAAATTCTTAATTTTATTTCCTATTTAAACATGGATTTATTAATATTCATACATCTAGTTAATATTTGTACTATCATCTTTGTAAGTGAGATATTTTTTCTTGGGCTTTGTAAGCATAGTGAGACTAGTGACAAAGAAAGAACCGAACCCGAAGTATGAAATTTTGTTATATTTTGATTTGAACTTATATTTTGGGTTTTAAGTATGAATTTATAATAAAACCTAATTCAAATGGTTAAAAACTCGTAAGGACAAATTTGTAAGAAATAAAATACTATAATATATTTCAAAGTAAATAGTTGTCAAAAAAGAACCGAATTCACTAATATTATTGAAATTTAAGTTATGTTATGGATAGCTTATTTGGTTTATTTAAAAACAATATGAAGAAGATGAAGTTTGTAACTTATCAAAGTGATCTAGAAATTAGAGATACCTAATTGAGACAATTAACTATTGAGAAACCTTTGACTAGGGGTCTTCGATCGCTCGGAGAAATGAGGCCTAAGGCCCGAGTCGGGCCAGGCTGGGCTTTGGAATTTTTTAAGGCCTATGAAACCAATCCCGAGGCATTGTACTAGAGCGGGCCCTAGTGACTGGAGTGGGCGCGGGAGCTTGACCGGACTCAATGCGTAGGGTGGGCACAGTGGCCGGGCGTAACATGGGTGAACTGCCCTCCCTTCCCCCGTTCCCAACGATCACATGATCGTTTGAAGTTTGGAACCCCCCTCCCCTCCCCTCCCCTCCCGCTTCTCCCTTCCCAACGGTCATGTGACCGTTGGAACCCTCCCCACCTTTTTTTTTTCTTTCACTTCTTTTTTTTCTCTCTATTAGTACTACACATTTTGTTTACCATTTTTCATCTGATTAGTCTCTTAATTTCTCATTTTCTCTCCAAATTCACTCAATTTTCACAATTTTCTCACATTCTTCAATATTTCATTTTCTTCCATTTATTCTTCATGGCCGTGATATTGTGGTGATGCAAATCAAGCATTGGTGACTCCAATAGTGAGACGCCCCCAAATCCGAAGGTCATTGACAGCCGTCAGCGTGGGGTCGTGGATGTCAGGTAACCCAACACCACACCATTGAGTCCCATTTTTCTGAGACCCAAGATTTAACGAAAATCAAATCTCCTTTGTACGGGGAGCTCTACCCAAAATACAACTTGTGCAATTACATGGCAACATGGTCCAGTATTATACAACGACCTCAACGGGTCCACATACGAGTAAAACTGGCCACGTAGGGCCCATTTATCTATACTCAAACATATAAGCACATGACTATAAAACCATAGTCCATAAGAGTTTAAATTACATCACTCTTATACGAAACATATTTCAAAATTAAGCATTCTAATACATGTTTTACAAAATATAAATCAAAGCCACAATCCGACTTTCTTCCCAATATCGGCCTCTAGTGAGCGCAATCTCCCTGCACATTCCCTGTACCTGAAAGGGGGTCCCATGACAAGGTGAGCAATGCCCAACAAAGTAAAATCCTACAAGGGCTGCTCCCCACCTAAGTGCACATGCAATGGTCATGCAACAAATAAACACTCCCCTCTAGAAGATGCCATCCTAGAATGGAAACCTACATCTTAAGAATGAGATGCGACTCAACATGTCCCATGTACCGAGCCCTTACTGACTCCCTCTTAAACCCGAGTCCCAACCTGACTCCCTCACACATGCTTATGCCCAGAGTGAGAAACTCTGCTTTAGTATTTCAACCAATAGTCCTTTATCAAAACAAAAGCTTTTATTTTCTTTGATATCTCTAAATATCTGCAACAAATTAATAATCTCAGAAATATTATTCTAAGCATGATCATAGATGATATGATACCATACACAATGTTGATTTTAACCATAAAACCGTGGAGCTCTATTGGACGTGGAATCCGCGATGTATTGGAATCCCACCACTCGTTCTGAGAATGGTGAAAGACAACAACCATGCACACCCACCCGTTTCGTGATGTCCCACGTGCACCATGAAATAAATACAAATGTCATTGCTATTCATGCTGGCGGCACCCCAAAACCAGGGTCGGTGACAACCCGTCAACCAGTGAATTCTGTGGATTTGAATGACTTAGATACCACACTATTGTGTCCTATTTATCGGGATCCATATTTTCACAAAAATCGGGCAGAGTTTCCTTTGTTCAAAGAGCTCTACCCAACATACAACCTGTATAATAGTATAACCATAACCCATCCAGGGTCTCAACAGAAGTAGTAATGACCACACAGGGTCCATCTGTCCATATCTCCAATATCCATCCCTTTACCAGGACTTATTCATTCACATTTAAATCTAAAATATGAAAATAAAACACTTAATTATAGTCCGTAAAAGTCCGATCATGAACCTCTTACCATAATTACATACCCAACTATTTAGACAATAGTCCCAAAAGAATTTAGTTACAATTCTTTTATACAAAACACTTTTTATGACACCCCGGATCTAGGTGTCCCGTTGACAACCCGTCAACCTCCGAAATTCCTGTGGATTTCGAGTGACCCAATACCACACTGTTGTGTCCCATTTATCGGGATCCATATTTTTTTAAAAATCAAGCAGAGTCTCCTTTGTTTGGAGACTCACTTTACTTTAACATCTAACTGTATAACAATATAATCATAGCTCATCAGTCTCAACATAAGTAGTATTGACCCTATAGGGTCCATCTATCCATATCCCGATATGCACCACTATGTCACCTTTACGTGGACAGAGTTGCACCGTGCCACCTCAAATATCCCTTTCTGCAGGGATCCATTCATTCACATTCAAATCTAAAATGAAAGTAAAACATAATCACAACCCGTAGAGTCCGATCACGACCCTCTTACCATAATTACATACCCGACTATTTATACAATAGTCCCAAAAGAATTTAATTACAATTCTTTTATACAAAATACTTTTTACAAAAGTAATATCAAGGCCACACATCGGCCTCCTTCGTAATCACTGCCTCGTTGGAGCGCCGTCTCCCTGTACACTCCCTATACCTGAAAGGGGATCCCACGACGGGGTGAGCAATGCCCAATATAAATTTTTTTCTACAAGGGCTACTCCCCTCCTAAAATGCACATGCAATGGCGTACATAAACATCAATCACATTTCATATAATTTATGCAACATTATATGAAATGTTCCGTGTCATGCATGAGATGCAACCCCTCCCCTCATGCTCACAACCTGAGTCCCAACCGACTCCCCCACACCTGCAAGTGTCAAGTGTGGAAACCAACCATTGGTATTTAACTCAATGACTTAAACGCTTGGACAACCCTCCAATTTTTAATTTATCATTTCATGATTTTCCTTTTCTTTTATAGGCCATAGATTTTCGGGTTTTCAAGTAAGAGCGCCCTGCGGCTTTTCGACATTTTGCGAACTTACATTGTTGCAGGATTCATGTCTAACAAGTATGAATAACATTTAGGTCTTTCACCTTGGGAGAGGATCTCTCTAACTTGCTCCTTGAAATATGTAATTTATCATTTGATCAATTTACACATCAGAAGTAGTCTCAGCTTTGGACTTTGTCCATTTTTCGAGCTCATGACCCATTCACCAACAACGGTGAATACTCAATACCAGTACACCCGCATGACTTCGTAGCGTGTGACGTGCATATGAAATGCATGATGCGATGCACATTTTCCTTTATGTTATGTATATGGTACTACATGAAACATTAACACACCATTGGGGTTGGATCTACTCGACTTGCTCAGCCCAAAACATGTAATTTATCATTTGATCAATTTACATTCATGAGTCTCAACTTTGGACTTTATCATTTTCGAGCTCATGACCCATTCCACCAACAGGTGAATCTTCGATACCATGCACCCACGCAGGCTCGGCGCGATGTGACCGTGCATATAGAATGCGTGATGCGTGCATTTCATGCTACATCTCTTCTCTTGTGATGCTACATGAAACATTAACACACCATGGACAATTATAATTTTTACATATAATTTACAACCATGCAATCCATATAAATACATCAAATACCATATATTAACATGACAATAATAACACAGAAAATGGCCCAAATCTTGAACCCACATAAAACAGGACACCTCTTGGTCCCTTCACGGTTCGTCACAATTCTTTGTGATACCGAAACACACCACAAAACCCGGCGACATCAGTCTGGGGATCAAGAGCATAAACCTCAGCCCAGAGAAAGTCACGAGACTGCGAAAACAGTTCCAAAAATCACATGCAGGACGTAAACTTGATCTCGAAATTAGCAGAAATGTCAACAGTCTAAATTTGCTTCAACGGATTAAACTGATCTGAAAATTCCTAAAAATTCTTACACTCAGTCCAAAAAATTTGGGACTGAAATTTACAGCCTCTCATGGCCTCTAAGAAAACCTTAAGTCATTAAATGACCTTTAGGCTAGAAATAACACAAGTAGGAAAATTCCCTACCTCGTGGAGTTTAATGAGAAACTCAATACACCCCAAAAATGACCACGTGGCGCTCCTACGATGCGTGGACCGACTTCACCGCACTACGGCGAAAACCTACGGTCCGATTTCTATAGATCTTAGAGAGAAGCGAAGAGAAAATAAATAAAAATATATTCTCTCTCTTGACGCTCTAACTCTTCCGAAATATCCTCCACCTTTTGACTTTCATTCATTTATTTTCGTTTTATCTTTTTTTCTTATTACTATTATTATATTTATTGTTTGGTATGGCTCATATTGCCTCATTCGAGTCCGTTTCTGCCCCGAAACAATTTATTTATTTTCAGTTCAATTTATTTTAAATGAACTTAGCTCAAGCCATTTCCTACTGACAACTTATCACCCAGAAAATCGTAAAAATATTCCACTTGTCTCGAGAGTCGACAAAGCTTACGGGTCGGCTAGATTTCGCGAGGCAATTTAACGGCGCGATTCCCGTTTCGTCATCCGAGAACTAGAAATTTTCCAGTTTTCAACCGAAATTACCTTTTTACCCTTTTTCAGAAAAATAGAATTTTTCTCAGGTTTTACACTTTTTACAAAGGTAATATCAAGGCTACACATCGACCTCCTTCATAATCACGGCCTCGTCGGAGCGAATCTCCTGTGCACTCCACAGTACGAAGCGTGGTCCAGCGCGGGTGAGCAATGCACCTAGTAGAATAAGAAATTTCCTCACACGAGGCTCTCCACCTAAATTAAAATGCAATGCCATTTCACACATTCAAGTGATAAAAACATACACATACTTTACTCGAATGTCTACATGTGTCATGAATGAGAATGTGACTCACCACAATCGGTATCCACAGAGTTCTCACCAAGACTCCTCACACATGCATATGCCAAGTGTGGCCAGTCACTTATGTTCCATCGATGACCATTTTCCAAAAATAAAAACTTTTTTTTTTTTTTTATAACCAAAACCCATTTTTATTTATCAAATCCGTGTTTTTATACATTTGTGGGCCCACGGATTTCGGTTCCTACGTAGGGCGCCGCGCGCTTTTGACATTTTGCATGGGCTTTCGCGCCGGTGATCATGTCGGCCGCAACTAATAAACATTTTGCGCACGACATTTTACGAGGTTTTCACCACCCGGTGATCATGTCCAGCGCAACTAATAGGCATTTTGCCCTTTTTGACATTTTTACGCATTTTTCCCTTTTTGACATTTTTACGGGCTTTCACCACCGGTGATCATCAACAGTAGATCTGGGTCTTTCACCCTTGAGAGAATCTACCCAACTTTCTATGCCCAATATACATGTTTTTCTTTTTTTTTTTTTAAACCATGGGGCTCACATTTTAGATGTTGTCCCATGTTGCGAGCCACCATCAGAACACGAAACACGATTATTCGATCTCTACCATGCACTCACACACCATGTCATGTCTAGTGCATAATGCAATGCAATCATGCCATTGTTCATTCATACCATACTACATATATGATGAAAGTGTTATATTTGCATGCTCTACTCATACATAATTACCCAGCCATCATTTGGACATTTATCCAAAAAGCATACAAATTTCAAATATATCATACAATTCGGCTTAACATACCCAATACACGCATAAATTACGACATCACAAGTCACTACTATTCGAGTGGCGACATCCATCCCAACCTCTAGAATTTGAATTGTGACAGACGCATGTCCACAACTAGCCTACAATAAGCTTCATGTAATGGCCTTATTCATCTAAGCACATCGTAAACCATTAGAACACACGATTTGACTTCCACACAATTTCAACCAACTATATCCTCAATTCCAGCAATGATATACTGATATCATACGATTGTGGCAAAAATCGCGGACAATTCATTAAACAACCTAAGTTGTAGCGGTCCGAAAACATACCATAGCACGAGTTATAGAGTTCGATTTGTGATTCAAAATCCTAACATCAAGTTCTCAAATAGGGCTACAATTTCCTTGAAGGATACTAGTCGGAATTCTCATTTACTAACCGTAGGCCCGAAAACTAGACATCATATAGGGTCAAAACATGACACTATTCCCATAACCCATTAATTTTCCAAATAGCCCCTTAGAGCAAAAATGGACTAACAGCCCTTTTAAGGCATTAAAACTCAATCAAATAGCCCCTAAAATGGAAAATAAACCAAAGTAGGAAGAATCCCTACCTCTTGGAGAAGAAACTCTAGGAAGTCCGTGGACACTTCTAAACCAGAAACCTTTGATTTCCCAAACTCCAGCTTGAATCATGTGAAATCTAGTTTCAGTATTTACCCACGATGTAGCCACGTCGAGTAGATGAACTTTTGTTCTTGGCCCGACGCGGGACAACCACCCGAACTCCGTAGATCCTAGAAAGAAGTCAGAGTTTCTCTTTCCTCTCTCTCTTTTCCCTCATTTCTTTACGTTTTCTCCTCCCTTCCCCCCTTTCTTTCTTTTCTTTTTCTTTTATCTTAACTTATTTTAAGTTAAGAAGTTTGATAAAAATAGCTCTCTCATGGTGCCACGTGTCACGTGATCCTCGCTTGGATTCGTTCCTACCCTGAAACAATTCATTTTTAAATCCCACGGTTCGAGTTGGAATTTTATTTTAAATGAACTTAACTTGAGTTATTTCCTAACTCCCGAGATTCTAGTAAAAATCTCGTCATTGGGAGTCATTAGACTCCCGTTACCTTAAAATCGTGAAAAATCCGACTGTCTCGGAATTCAACTAAAATTTTCTAGGTAACTAGATTTCGTGAGATGAATCCAACAGTGAAATCCATTTCGTCATCCGAAATCTAGAGAATTTTTCAAGCTTCCCTAAACCATTATGGGAATTTTATTATTTAGACAATCGTCACAAAAAAAATTAGTTACAATTTTTTTTATACAAAACACTTTTTACAAAGGTAATATCAAGGCCACACATTGGCCTCCTTCATAATCACGGTCTCGATACGGCGTGGAGTCTCCCTACCTAATACCTCCCTATACCTTAAAGGGGGTCCCACAACGAGGCAAGTAATGCCTAGTAGAGAAATTCTCCTACAAGGGCTACTCCCCACTTAAATGTACATGCAATGGCACACACACATCATACCACATTTCATACAGGAAATGCAATCCTAGATGAAATATTTCATGTCATGAATGAGATGAGACTCCTACGGATTTCCTGGTTTAGGGAAGCCCAAAAATTTTCTAGATCTCGAATGAAGAAACGAACTTCACCGTTGAATTCCTCTTGCAAAATCTAGTTACCCAGTCGAATTTTGTTGAATTCCGAGATAGTTGAAATTTTACATTTTTTGAGGCACTATGGCATGACCATGTGGATGCTACTTGGCACCTTGGGAGATGGATACATGGCATGATGGCCATGGTGTAGCTTAAGTGACACATGGAACTTGGATAAATGGTTCATATTGAGCCATGTGTCAAATGGAGGGAAAAAAATGGAAAAGAAAAAACAAGAAAATAAAAAAAAAATGTGAAGAAGACATGTGGCAAAGTAGGAAAGTGGGGAGAAGTTTCCCCCACTTTTGATGCATTTAGTGGATGGGAATAAAAGGTGAGAAACACAAACAAAGAAGAAAGAGAAAAGAAAGAAAGAGAAAAGAATAAAAAGTGGGAGCCAAAGAAAAATTAGTGGGATAAGACCAAAAGGAAAAGAAAAAAAAGAATCTGAGGAGGAAACAAGCAAAGAGAGAAAGAGAGGAAGAAATCGGATAGAGAGGGAGAAAAGAAAAACAAGAGAAGAAAAAGGAGAGAATTTCTGGCGTTCGATGATTGAAGCTCACGATCAGAAATTAAAATCGTCCGCACTTGCTGAGCTCACGCATGGGTGCCAAGATGGGTTTATCAGAGCTCTAAGAGGTAAGAAGAATTTTTCCTACCAGAGTTATTTTTAGCCTAAAAACCATTTAATGGCATAGGTTTTCTTCGGGGCCATGACCGGCCTTGGGATTTAATCCTAAGATTTTGGGACTGAATATTGGAAATTTTTGGGAGGGCCATAATTGGTCATGGGATTCAATCCTAAGATTTTGGGACTGAATATTGGAAATTTTTGGAGGCAAAGCGGCCATGGTTCAATCCGAGATTTTAGGGCCCGAATATTGGAAATTTTAGGATTGCGTTAGAGGCGATCCTAGACTTTATTTGAGGCTTGGTTTTGATCCGAGGTGATGTCTTGGGTTTGTTATGTGTTCTTGCTGGAAAAATGAATAACATGTTGTTTGTGTGGTCCTAGACTGATTTTCCGGACTGTTATTTGATTTTGTGAGCTGTATATATGCGGTATTGTTGGAAAAAAAAATTAAGATCCTACTGTTTGTGTGGTATGTTAATATATGCTTATTTGATGTATTGACATGAGATATGATGAATGAAAATTATATGTAGAAAATATAATTATCCATGATTTGGAAATGTTGTATGTAGCTCTCATGAGACATGTAATATAATATAGCATGAAATGATATATTTGCATTTCATATGCACGGTAACATCGTGTCGAGTCGAATGTGTGTGCATGGTAATGGTTATTCACCATTCTTGGTGAATGTGTGGTGAGCTCGAAAGTGGGACAACGTCCAAAATCTAGACTCACGGTTGCGTAACATGAAAAAAATAATAATAATAAATCTTGTGTGTTTAGGCGGAGCAATTTGGGGTAGATCCCCTCCTAGGGTGAAAGACCCAAATTCATTCGCGGTTAGACATGATCACCATGGTGAAAGACCGGAAAAATATTGAAAATGTGAGTGGTATCTGTAGTTGCCGGCTTCGAAAAATCAAGTGGCCGCAGTACATCACCGCGGGATTTGATAAAAATTCGAATAAATATTGGAGGGTTGTCGATGGGTTATATCATTTAATTGAAAACACCAATGGCGGGTTTCACACTTAGGTTGCATGTGAAGTTTAAGTGGGGACTAAGTTATGGGTGTGAGGAGTCTCATCTCATTCATGTGACATGAAATATTCCATCTGGATTGCATTTTACGTATGGAATGTGGTATGATGTATGTATTGCCATTGCATGTGCATTTAGGTGGGGAGTAAGCCCTTATAGGAGGAAATTTCTCTGCGGGCATTGCTCTCTCGTTGTGGGACCCCTTTGGTCTGAGGGAGTATACAAGGAGACGACGGCTGGCAGAGGCCATGATGAATTATGAGGAGGCTGATGTGTGAGCACCACAGTGTATCTTTGTAAAGGTTTTGTATAAAGTGTAACTAAATTCTTTTGGGACCGATTGTCTAAATAGTCGGGTATGTGATTATGGTAGAGGGTCGTGATCGGACTCTCTTATGAACATATTAAGTGTTTATTTTTCATATTTTAGATTTAAATATGAATGAATGGGTCCAGTAAAGAGGATGTATATTGGGGATATGGATAGATGGACCTGTGTGGTCATCTCTGCATACATTTGAGACCACAGATGGAGTTATGGTTATCTTGTTATACGAGGTTGTATATTAGAGTAGAGCTTCTCGATCAAAGGAGACTACGCCCGATTTTTGTGAAAATATGGATTAGATAAATGGGACAAACAAAGTGTGGTATCGGTGACCCGAAATCCACAGAATTTGCGAGTTATTGGGTTATCGATGGACCCAGTTTAGGCGTCACATAAACAGTGGCAGCAATTACCTAGGATTACGAGGTTGAGGTTTAGTTTGAATCAGGGACTGATGCCAGTGGCCCGGTTTTTACACTTGGCATTGCAGGTGTGAGGGAGTCGGTCGGGACTTGAGTTATGGGCATGAGGAGTCTCATCTCATGCATGACACGTATTCCATCTGGGGATTACATTATTTATAGTGGAATCCATGATTGGACGTTTTCATGGTTGCCGCCATGTGCATTTAGGTAGGGGCGCGCGCAGGAGAATTTTCTCACGGGCATTGTTCACTGCAATCGTGGGACCGCTTTTGGTACAAGATTTGTCTGAGGAGGCGATGCTCTTCTGAAGTATGATTGCGAATGAGGTTGACATGTGGCCTTGAGTAACATTTTTGTAAAAGTGTTTTGTATAAAAGGATTTTATAAAAAAATTCTTTTAATTTATTGTGTAAATAGTGATTGTATGTTATGGTAAAGGGTCGTGATCGGGCCCTCTGATTTATAATTATTCATTTTCTTTTTATATTTTAGATTTAATATGAATTGAATTGGATTCAGGTGAAGGGACGTATTAATAGGAGGTGGTCTTGCAGAGTAACTCGGTGTCCATGGGTGGGTGATACTGGGTCCGATTACTAAGACCTTAGATCTTGAGAGACTGACCTGGGCGAGGGAAGTCACGTGGGTTGGCAGGTTGTCAATGGGACCCCTAGAAATTAGGGCGTCCGACATTGAGCTCAGAGTTAACGATTACTTGGGGCTGGTGGGGGTATCTGCCGGTGTTTTGGATATTGACATCATGGTTGAGTATCGAGAGTTAGGTATCAAATACCTAGGGATAGTGGGTATGGATGTAGAACAAGTTTGTTGTGTGCATTGAGTTGCTGGTGTTCACAATATTAGCACATATAGGAGATGTATTATGGTTGTGTGAATATATGCATGATAGAATGTGTGTAAATTGAAGAACACTTTAGGGTTAGAAAACACAGCCATAGGAGTTAGAGGGCAAGGCAAACGTGATTGCTCGGGATGTAGAGATTACATTGTTGGTGGCACGCATTTGCTATTAGTTAAGGCAAAGAAGAAATCTCGTTTACAATTTGACATGTGGGATGGCCGATCGAGGAAGGATCTTAGAGGCGATCAGGACAATAGTCGACCACAACTTTGTGTTTGACCCACATGCCTTTATAAGAAGGCTATAGGCATTCTGAGTTGCCCATCATTGTACGACGAAACGCAGCCAAGAACACTCTGCTGGGATGCTGGTAAAAGCAGGTGGGTCGGGGGGAGGACGAGTAACCTCCCGGGGTTTTAGGCGTCAATCTCCAGGCACATGGGAGGAGGTGCTGTCAAATTGGGCGACATGGCCATAGAGAGGTGGGTTCATGCGAGCATCAGAGATGCAGTGCTAGTGGCAAGAAAGGAAGGAGGATGGGCCTTGCTGGTTGAAAAGAAGCGAGAAGACCGCCTCTAGAGGGATTCGGGGATAGGGCCACGGCAATCAGGGCCAAGGCCAGACTAGGGCTTCCAGTTAGTTAGAATGGAGTGGCATGTTTCCATTTTTGCCAGCTTGCGGACATGTAGATGAGAGGATTGCCCGCGGGCGGGGGATACGGGCCGCCGGGTCAGTCCGCCAGTGGGACAAGAGCTTGAGACCACCAGTTTATTCCTTCTCACCTGAGTACGGACGGAGGGACCAATATCAGTCTTAAGTCTTTGCTCAAGCTGTATGTTATAAAGATAACAGGCCGAGAGAGGTTAGAGATTGTATGGGTTAAGGTGAGGCGAGCTCGAGGCCGAGACCCGGGGACCCAAGGGCATGTCTCTGTGATGGTACCATAAGGGTTGAGCTTCGGATCAATCGTGTACGAGTGGGTTTGAGCTCGTGCTTCTTCATTCTAAAATGTTGTTTAAATTTTTATTCATCATATTCATACTTATAGTTACTTAATGTGTGAAAAGTTTGGGCTTAGAAGTTGAAACCTTGGAAAAGCCGTTGTATGTGAATTCTCCCCTAGAAACTAGGGTGAGTGTTGATCAGATATGTCGGGATTGATTAAAGTCTCAGAATTTTGCGATTGGACCTTGGGTGGTGGTTTATGCTCCGGTTTAGATGTCATCCTTGGCATGGATTGGTTGGCTGCCAAGTCGATCGTGAGCACGATGGTAGAAGGTGCGCTACGCACCAAGCGGTATCCGTGTGACTTTTTTGGGGGCGAAGCATGATGTGCTTTGCTTGGGCCGTACATGACTCCCGAATGGAGTGGATGGTTGATGGGTTGGCTGAGCCAACACTGAAGGATGAGGGGAGGCGGGATTTAAGTCTACCTCGGGTAGTTTGCGAGTATGAGGATATCTTTCCGGATGAGCTGTCGGGATTACCTCTGCACGGGGATGTGGACTTTGTCATTAAGTTACACCCTGGTATGTTGCCCATTTCTATGGCTCCTCATAGGGATGGCGCGAGTTGAGTTGCGGGAACTTAAGGTCAAGCTGCGGGAATTGTTGGACAATGGTTTTCATTATTAGGCCAGGAACACTTCACCATGGGGCGCTCAGGTTTTGTTTGCTAAAGAAAGACAAGACCCTTTGATTGTGCATTGATTATCAACGGTTGAAACGAGTTCACGATCGAGAATCGGTAGTATTGCGAGGATTGATGATTTGTTGATCAGCGAAGGGGCGAGTCTACTCAAGATAGATCTTACGAGCGGGTTATCAACAGGTTGAGAGTTAGAGGTTGATATCCCTAAGACGGGTTGAAGGACCTTGGTATGGGCGTTTCGAGTTTATAGTGATGCTTCAGTTAATGATGCTCCGGCCATGCATTCATGGATCTCATGCATAGGGTATGTGACACCCCTAAGCGAAGTCCCATTGACAGCCCGAATTCAGCCGAATTCTTATAGATTTGGATGACCAATTACCCCTGCTGTTGTAAATCTCATTCGTGGGATCCATGTTTAAAAAAAAATGGCGAGAGTCTCTTTGTTGGGGAGCTCTGCTGACATTACAACACAGTACTCTTGATATAATCATAGCATACAGGGTCCATCTGTCCATATCACTCAATATACATCCAACACATTAGGACCATTCAGCCATTTAACTACAAATGTAATAAAAAATGTTTAATTCTGAGTCAGCAAAAAATTAAATTCATGACCTCTTACCATAATTACATACCAGGACTATTTTAGACAATAGTCCCACGAGAGAATTTAGTTTACAATTCTTTTATACAAATCTTTTTACAAAGGGAAATATCAGGCCACACGCCGGCCTCCTTCATAATCACGACCTCGTCGGGTGTCGTCTTCTGTACACCTTTGTGCCTTAAGGGGTCCCACGACAGGGTGAGCAATGCCCAATAGAAAAATTCTCCTACATGGGCTACTCCCCGCCTAAATGCATATGCTATGGCATACATAAAACATCAAATCATATTCCATATAAATAATGCAATCCTATATGGAATGTTCCGTGTCATGCATGAGATGAGACTCCTCATGCCCATAACCTGACGCCCTGACCGGTGTCTATTCACTGCTCGTCAACTACGCGGAAAATCTATATGTCTCGTATCGCTTGAGACTTCATTACTCACAGTAAAAATGCCTCTTGGGCTCATAAACCAATACTCATAAAAACAAATATCACCTTCCTTCTCAATTATCTCCCACTAATTCGATAGTTGATTACACTTATACAAACATATGTAAAATCTACAGATTCTGCCTTGGTATAATCAAAAACCATCAAACATGAGAAGCGAAGCTCTTGATCAGCCTCACAAATGAGTTGTCTCTCGGCGCTCCTGTACCTGAAAAAGTACTCATTCCTCGACAGGGGTGAGCTATCGCTCGATGTGGAATCACCTAAATGGGTTCTCTCCACCTAAGCGCATGCAATGCTCCAAAATAAACACACTCAAGTAATTACGTGATCCTACTTGAATGTCTACATGATCACCTTACCCAGTATCACGAGTCTCAGGTAAAACCACCTTGCCTAAGCCATGCTGAGAAAATAATTATTTTCAAAACAAATCTTTGTTGTTCTTAAAAATATACTCACAAAAATATTAGGTAAAAATATGGGACTATCATCCGGCGAGGTGGTTGGTGAGCTTTCAGAAGCTAATCATAGTCCTCATCCGATATGATCTGTTGGCGTCTCGACACAATTCTCGGGAATATCGTACATTGAAATTTAACTGCCAATCCATGTTCGTTTTGGAAAGAGCTTCGTGTCATGCACTGCACTAATTTCTAGTTGCAGATGCACATGAAATGCATTATGCCATTTTACAACCACTTTGCTCTGTATATATAAAATGCATAGCATATTCTGATTTCTGTGTACCACAGGTATTTAGTAATATCAGCATATTAGTGTAGCTCACTTGACAGATCACAATCCTCATCTCAATGGCCTATACACACTGATTATATTTCCATATAATTGTGACATCTATTAACACATCAGCATTAACCTATTAATTTCTTTGATCAACCAACTTTTCAGTAGCTAGCGAACTAATGAAGATTCCATTTCCATTGCTTTGTACACCTGATTATATTCCATATGGTGTGACATCCCTCCCAATACCTGAGAAGTTTAGCACATTCAACTATCCCTTTCACACAAATCAAATGTTGTTTCATCCCATTTCAAGCACCCGACACATGGACATTTTTG